>ONZH01027804.1:0-410946 GCA_900303285.1 Rhinella marina
CCTCATGAACACTACAGTGGTGAGTATTAGTGAAGGAGATCATGGTGCACTATGGGGTATTGTAGGGGGAAATGTCTTCTATCACAGGTTGTCATATAACATTGTATAGAGTATAGTAGCGTCATACAGTAACATACTGACCTCTTTAATGATGTCTTTAGCGCTGGAGCGTGTTGTGTCAAACAGTGCATGATGGTAAGTGCACTTACTGGTAATCATTTTATTTAAGATGACACCAAATGAATACCAGTCCACTCCAACGCCATACTCCTCCTCAGCCAGCATCTGCCAGAAAGGAGAGAAGAGTGACTACTTGCCTTATACTATAAACCCACACTGTAGGTGCTCAGGCTTTGGACATTGCTGTGTTATACAACTAACACCCACCTGCTACAGCTGGGATCAGAGATAACTCTGGTCCTGGCTGTTTAACCCCTCAGATGCCTCAGTCAATAATGATTGGCTTTGACCGAGGGAGGTTCTCCTTAAATTGTGATTTGCCAAATGGATGTCATAGCAGACAGATGCTCTTAGAAAGGCCACAGGCCTTCCATTTTACCAGGCCTATCACCTCTGTACACTCTGTACAGTAAAAGAATGCCTGTAAAATAACTATTCATAGCAATACAGAAGTATACCCTTAACACAGGTAATAGGAGGAGGCGCCAAGAGTCGGACCTCCACCAATCTGATATTGATGACCAATCCTGAGGATATGCAATCAATATAACAAACCCGGAAAACCCCTTTAATACAAATGGATCAGTGAAAATGAGGAAACCTCCCTTCTTCTCACCTCAGGAGCCACATAGCCCTCTGTTCCAGCATATTCGGTGGCTGTGCGGTCTCCAAGCATGTTCTCAAGTGCGAGACCGAAATCCGTGATCTTAATATGGCCCATCTCAGCCACCAGGATGTTCTCGGGCTTGAGGTCTCTGTGGACGATGCCCTTAGAATGGAGAAACTGGATGCCACACACGAGCTCAGCGGCAAAGAATCTGTCAGAAAAATAATTAAATGAATATAATGCGAGGATAACACAGAAGACTCCGAGACATTCTTACCAGTCACAAGAATAAGAGGAAAAAATGTCATCACTGTCAACTCATAAGGCAATTTTTTTATGGCCAGGGCTGCATAGTGGCTTAAAATCACATAGATTGCTATTAAAGGGTGTCTCCGGGAATGATTATTAATGGCCAGAACCAAAATGTCCTATAACATGACTAGAACCAGTTGCCCTCTGCTCAGTTCTGACAGCATATCATATATACAGGATCCTCGTCTACAATACACAGAAATGGATCCATCCTATGACCCTGACCAATGTAAAGTGAAGGCAGGAGCGGAGCACAGTGTATAGTGAGGACGTTACCTTCACCATCTTAAACAGCTCTGCAATTGGAGGCAACCAGACCTAGTCACATTCTAGGACAGGTTACGTGTGGCCATTAATAACCTGGAGAACCCCTTTAATGTGACTAAGGCTCCTTCTCATCACACTGGGGAGACCTGTTTTCTTGTATATCTTTTAATATCAGGAGGAGGATAACAGCACAAGGAAGAGGGAAACATTGCCTAATATTCCATGAGGAACGTTTCTCCAAACAAGTGAGGAGATCTCATCAGTGTGGTGTACATGAGGCCGGACAATATATCTCATCTTTCATGGTATCTTCTGACCATTTAGCTGCAGTTTTGTATTCAGCCTTACCTTGCACTGGGGATGTCAAGCCGCCCCTTCATCTGCAGGAATTGATCAAAGTCCCCGCAGCTCATGTATTCCAGCCCAAGTAGAACAAGCATCTGTGACATAGAAGACGCCATTACCGAACTATCAGATCACATTTACACATTTACTGTACAGAATATAGCAGGGGCTTCTGAAATCCTTGAAGGGATATTCCACTTTCATTAAGTAAAGGTTATTCTTTCTATATAGTGAAAGATTCTACAATTTTACAATCTTTCTGTATCAGTTCTCAGTTATTATGATCTCTGCTTGCAGTTATTGAATAGAAGTCTTCATTACTTTCCTCCATCTGCTATAAATCTGTCCTGGTCCTGTGATGGAGACATGGTGCCCAGCACGTTACTAGACACAGATCTGATAACTGTACTTTAATGAACTAAGTGTCCATGTGTCCATGATATGACGAGGAGAAACAATTAAGGATCATTCATAACTGCAAGTAAGAGATGCTACAAACTCTGAGGACTTGATACAAAATGTATTATATATTTTGGAGTACAAGGAACATTTTCCCAAACCACGGATCCGCAGAACAAGGACATCGGCTTTTTAATGTGCTTCAGGGTTTGTCACGCCCCCAAAAGACAGGACATGTCCCCTCTTTGGCAACATCTTATGGATCAATGACCCATTGAAGTCAGTGGGTACGTACCCTGAAGTGGGGTGCACATAGCCGGTGTTCGTGTTTTCCAGATCTGTTGTTTGTGGTCCATGGAACGGACATGGTCATGTGAGTGGATAAGTGATCACTGAGGTCCATCTGCTGAAACTCCCAAAGATTGTGAGAACAGAAGCACTGGTACACCTACTGTGGAGGCAAATTATAGCTATGGGATCTGAGTATGGCCCTGACCACAGGTCCTCGAGTCTGCAGAGATAGCTTTATCTCCGACAGTCCCACAGAAGTATGTAAATGGAGCAGTGATTACTCATATAAACTATCTCTTCATTCACATGGGGACTCAGTGACCTCCATTCTTATGATCATTGGGGGCCCCTGTAGTCCTACCAGACCCATTTTCTCTCACATGGCTAGTTATTCTGTCAGGTGTTGCAATGAAGGGTCCTAAGGTCTCCAGGGAGTGGGAGGAAATTTGATCAAGTTGTCAGTTGTTTCAAGTTGTCAGTAGTTTACCTTGGTTTGGAATGCAAAGTCTGCGTGGATGAGGAAGGGGCTCCCAGATGCCAGCTGTAAGACTCGGTGCTCCACCAACACATCCGCCTCATCGCAGTCGGCAAGCATGGCTCTCTTGCTGATGATCTTAACAGCGTACTTCTGATGGTTAGAAGTATCCTCGGCCAAGACGACCTTTCCATAACTTCCCTGCCCGAGCACATGGTGGAATACTAATCTCTCCCTGATGTTATCGGAGATTGTGCTTCTAGAGCAGGTTGGCCGAACACCACTGTCCTCGACTTGGGGGAAAATAATAGAAAAACATGAGAAGACATTTAAAGGGGTATTCCCACCTTAGACATTCATACCATATCCATTGGCTTGGCCCTTTTGGTTACTCTCATAGACCATAGTTGACAACAGTCATGAATCTACATAACTGGTTCAATGTTTTTTTATTGAAGTTTTTCAAAGAAAACATTTTTTTGCTTTTCTGAACAATACAATACAACAATAGGGAATGAAGTATACAGTACAGTGTTTGCATACAATAAAGTATGTTTGGAGACAGTGTAGTAGTATAGCATAGATTTTAACATATAGACTGAATGGGTTGTCGTTGGAGTAGCCATGAGATCGGTGATAACTCACACTAGATCCGATCGATGACTCCCCCTATATAAACACGGAAGTATACTTCTTATTACAGGGGGATATAGAGAACTACTATTCACCAGTTTTTTCGGTATGAATCAGGCTGACATTAGAGATGTGCTAATGTCACTTGACTCCAAATATATATCTGTTTTATTTACTGGTGCCCCCATTTTTATATAAAATGAACTTTTATGCTAATAAGGCCTCTAGGTGCAAGGGGCGTTACCCCTGCTCCTAGAGGCTCTGTTGATTGACAGGACCAGGCAGAGAAGAAACACTCCATTCACCATAGCTTGCAAGGACCTTCAATGATGTCATGACCATGTGATCACATGGTGATGGTGACCATGTGATCACATGGTTTAGGAGGAGACAGGCTGTTTGTGTGATCCTAACCATGTGATATATATTTGGAATCAGGTGACATTAGCACATCTCTAATGTCAGCCTGATTCATACCGAAAAAACTGGTGACAGAAACCCTTTAACACTTATTTAGTTTTATAAAAAGTGGAGTTTTTCCACTCTTTCCAAATGTTAAAGAATTTTTCAAGATTACCAGTGCTCCTCGCATGCATTTCCTCAAATTCATATTTACCTTATTTATTATAAGAGATATCTCGGGAATTTCATCCGACTTTCACTTACTGGCAATGGTTTGAATTGAAGCGGTAAGGATATGACGTACTATTGTTCTATAGGTAGTGGGAATATTGCATATTCCAATACATAACAGACAAACATCCGGAGATAGCGGGATATGCAATCCCAATGGTATTAGAATTTTATTGAGAACATCTGTCCAGAAACGGGTTATTAAGGGACAATCCCAAAAAATGTGGAGTAAATTACCTATTCTCCCACATTTTCTCCAACAAACGTTAGTGGAGTCGGGAAATATTTTTGCCATTTTATAAGGAGTATAGTACCACCGAAATGCAAGTTTACAAGAGGCTCCTAAGTGATCTGAGCACGAAGAGCTCTTAGTAACGGATAGGAACGTTTTTTTCCAATCGTAAATAGTGATTTTTTTTGTTTAGATCTTTACTCCATTTATTAAAATGAGAAGAATGGTTGTCATTATATGCATCAGTCAGGTGAGAGTAGAACCCTTTTAGGCCTGACATATTGGTGGTAAATCTGTTTTCAAGAAGAAGAAATGTGTTAGGATGGATCTTAGGGAATTTCTTATTTATCTTGTTCAAGAAAGTCCTGATTTGGAGGTAAATCCACAAATCTGTCCTAGGGAGATTGTATATTTGGCTTAATTTTAAGAAATTAATCATCACTTCCCCTTGGTACAGGTCCTGTATATTTTTGTATCCATGTATCTATAGGTATCAGAGGCAATGTAGTTTGTAAAATTTGTAGTGGTATATTAATTGGTCTAGACACCTTGAGTTTGGAACAGATATTAATATATCTATTCCAGGTAAGAATGGTGTCTCTAGTTGTAGGGTTATTAGGAATATGAGTACGTACTCCCAATATATATAACATCATTAAATCTATTAATCTATTATTATCTTCTAATATATGTTCTATTTTATTCCAGGGTTTTTGGATTCCATATTCCACCATTCGGAGGATTGGCCTATTATACTGGATATTTGGTAAGTAAATAGGTCTGAAACAACTATCCCACCAGGATATTTCACATGTATTCATATGGTTTATATCAGTTTGGATTTGGGATAATAATATAGGATAATTATTTTGTATTATGGAGTCTACTGGGTATGATATGTTTATACCTAAGTAGGGAATTGATTCCTTTTGCCATGTATAAGGAAAGCTAGCTTGTAATATTATTTTATCAGTATCTTTTATATTCATATCTAGAATTAGAGATTTAGAATCGTTGACTTTGTAACAGGAGATTTCGCTTGGATTTGGATTGGATTTTTGGAAGGGCAAGTCTAGGTACTGTTGAACATATAAGAATGTCATCCGCAAATAGGTTTATTTTATGTCTAGAGTCCAGACTCAGACAAGACTCCAAAATAAATGCAGAAAACAGACCCCCTAAATAAATACAGACCCCAGACCAAGTGCCTTAACCCCTTAAAGGGGTTGTCTCACTTCACATTATACACTGCTTGTTTCCAGGGGTTACGACCACCCTGCAATAGTGCTGTAGTGGCTTGCACACTATAGGAAAATGCATCAGCCTATGTGCACTTCCATGGTCCCAATTTTTCATCTAGTGTGACCACCATTGCTGGATTGCAGGGTGGTCATAACCCCTGGTTACAAGAAGTGTATAATGCGATGGAAAAATGAAGCCAGAAAATGAGGTAATAGGGACAATCACAATACATTAGTAAGTTCCTTGTATTAAAGGGGTTGTCCTACTATATATATTGATGACCTATCGTCCTGGATATCTGATCACTTCAATAGGGCTGAGCATGATACCAAGCATAGCCACTATACGATGTACCGTGCTCTGCTTGGTAAACAGAGAGAGAAGGCCGTGGCACTAATAGGAGCGCTGATGCCTTCTTAAACAGGTGGTTGGCAGGGGTCCTGGGTGTCAGACCCCCACCGATCAGATACTGATGATCCATCAGTATCAAAATCTCAGAAAACCCCTTTAAAGGTACGTTTACACTTGCCAGTTACCATCATGATTTGCTGGTTTCTCCACAAGTATCATAATAAAGTGGTCAGTGTTACCAAAGGAGAAGATCAATGATAAAACTATGGTTTACCATTGAACATCAGCAGTGATGCCATAAAAATGAATGCAATCACCGCTCCTAAGGCTCATAACAGGGCACACTACAGTATAATACATTGGCATCTATATTTGGTACAAGCTTAGCCCTACCTCCAAATAATAATACATTTAGGGGGTCAACTACCAAACTGGTATAAAGTAGAACTGGCTTAGTTGCCATAGCAACCAATCCGATTTCTCCTTTTATTTTCCAAAGGAGCTGTCCAAAATGAAAGCTGGGATCTGATTGGTTGCTATGGGCAACAAAGCCAGTTCTGTTTTACACCAGTTTGATAAATGACCCCATTAGTGACTACATATTACCAACATACAGAGACTACATAATACCATCATACTGAATAACAACCTGATACTGTGATTGGATAACAAACATTGTAATGTGATTGGATAACACCACTATATAGTGACTAGATGAAACTGCCATACAGTGACTAGAAAATACCACCATATAGTGACTAGATGAAACTGCCATACAGTCACTAGATAACACTACTAAACTTTGGATAACTAGGTATAAGGGTGCACACTACAGTATATGACTAGGGGCACAGTATAAGTAGGGAACAGTATAGTGTATGACTAGGGGTACACTATAGGGGATAACGGAGCACAGGGCAGCATATGACTAGGGGCACAGTATAAGGTATAAGGGGGCACAGTACAGGGTGTGATAAAGAGGCATAGATAGGGAATGTTGCTTCTTTTTAACACATGTAAAAAAATTTAAAAAAAACGCGTCCCATTGAAATGAATAGGAGGCTGATTTGAGGCTTTTTTGGAACTCATTTTGAGGCAGAAACATTCTACAATCAGCGCTAAAAAACTCCTTGTGAACTGGACCAACCCCTTTATCACATCCAGTATGACACACTTCATAGGGGAATATATAGAGCGGCCTCTATACACAGTGTATGGGCTCCATACATCTTCATACACAGTGGGTATCAAATGTTTTATAAAAAAGTTTAATAACATTTGAAAAAATATTTATAACACTAAAATTACACCTTCTTTCACATTTATCATATAAAAATGCGAACAATAACCATATAACCATAATTGTTATCACCATGTCTTTAAATTTCAAACCGATTCAAATATTCCACATGGTGAACACTTTAAAAAAAATACACAATGCGAGAATTTTTGCTTTTCACTTCACCTCCCAAAACATGGAATAAAAAGTGGTCAAAATGTTGTATGTATGATACTAATAAAATCTACAACAAAGTAAGCCTCACACATCTCCAGAATAAATACACGAGTTCTGGGTTTGAGAATATTTTATTTTGTACATGTAGTATATTTAGTGTCTCGGTGACTGACCTGCGGGATAATGGTAACCTCATTTTTACTACACAGTGAATGACATAGAAACAAACAGTTTGTAACCTTACAGACCGGACCCCGGCATACAATCCCCGGAGCAAATACACGCCCCATAAGACCCCAAGCCACTTACATAAATACAGTTTTGGGTCAAAGCTGCTGCAGAACAGCATTACACAGCTCAGGTGCTGCAGACCTTCTCCCAGTTCAGTATTTGGGGGTCAGTATTTGTGAGCCAAAACCCAAGGAGGAACCTACACAGAGAGGAAGGATCATGGAAACCTCAGTATTTCTTTTCCTGGATCTGACTTACAAATATTAACCAAAATACTCATGTGAAAGTGGCCTAAAGAAAGAAGTTCTGCAGCAGCTGCAGGGAGTAATGCACTTCCTAGAATACATTATTAAGAATATTAGAAGTCAGTGATGTGTAGACATGTGCTCGGGATGTGGCCCTGTACATTTCTATGGACATGGAGCTCCTGACCACATCTAATCATTTCCATTATGGGCACATTTCTCCATGTATCAGGATCCCTCATGTGCATGCAGGGTTGTTACAGTGTGTACTGTACACATTATAGGCTGCTGTTTATGGCACCCTGTATTCTGTCCATGCATAGGCTCTGCTGACAACTCATACAGGACAATATCGTGGGATTAGAAATAATTCCTATAATAACATGAAATACTTAAAATGGGACTGTGTATGGCCTAATTCACACTTCACTTTCCCAACCCTTGTTACTGCCCCCAAAGAACTAGCACCCAGGGAACATGGCTGCAAACACCCCTCCCCCGACTCCTAAATGTAAATGTGGAATCCCCTTCCTTTCATCTTTTCAAGGCTCTTTAGGAATTGAAATATGAGCTCTGATTGGTTGCTATGGGCATCTAAGACATCTCTACTCTACTGTACAATTTTGATAAATGAGGCGCAATGTGTTCGAGATGTATAACTTCTGTGTGTATCTACCTGAGACTCTCTGGTCCTCCTGCTGGTCTTCTGTCTTCTGGATCTGGTCTTTCTTGATCAGGGACTTTTTGGCTCCTTTTGAAGAGATGAGGATGCGTTTTCTCTTCTTGGCACATTTGGGCTGTGCAGTCACATCTTCATCCACTTGAATGAGGTGATCCTTAGGAGACGTCTTCTTAGAGGAGCTGGATGTTCTTCTCTTCTTCCTCTTCTTGCTCCTCTTGGGCGTCTCCTTCTCTTCATCTGATGAGGTCAGGATGGTCCGTCTCTTCTTCCCTCCTTTCCTCTTGATGAGAGTCTCCTCTTCTTTCTCCATGATCTTCTGCTCATCAGCCCAAGGGCGGACACAGACAGCAGAGGGCCCTTGTGCAAGGAATGTGTTTGGGCCCCCCCCCCCCCGCCGTTCCCAAACCAAATTCTCAACCTAACCTATGGTGTCCTAACATTACATACAGCAATACAAAACATACAGGGTAAGGCTACTTTCACACCTGCAGCACTACGCTCCGGCCACCTGATTTGGCAGAGAATGCAAGAAATTGGCCGGACACAGACTCAGTCATGCAGAGGTTTGTGTCCTGCTGATTCTCTGCATTTTTGCCAGATTGTGGCCGGATCTCTGCCTGACCCCATTATAGTTAATGGGGCCGGCGGGCATTCTGTCTGCATCCAGCAGTGCCAGAGCCGGTGAATTCCAGAAGGCTGTTCTCTGCTGGACCAGCCTGCCAGAATCACCAACTCAGATGTGAAAGTAGCCTAATACAGGTCCACATACCTCCTACATCCAGTGACGTCTTCTTAGATGTAGATGTTCTCTTTCCTCATCTTTTCCTTTCAGACCAGACTGCCATGATGATTTCTTCCAGCCATCTCTTCTCTCTGTGGAGTTTGACAAATAGACATCTTAGATTCCTACTTTTCTATCATTCTTCCACCTTCTTGAACTCCTCATCCTGCCACTCCCCAATACTGTGCCCGCTGTGCTCCCCAAAACTATACTGCAGAAACAGTCCCCCTCAAATACTACCGCCTTCAGTAATTAAAATAACTGCACCCAGGAAAGTGTCCCTGACACTAAATTATAACCAAAATGTTCCCCAAAAATAACTGTGCTAAGCTGATAGTAATAGTCCCAACAATAGAAATAATTAGTGCCCCCGGCCAGCCAATGTCCCCATAGTGCCCTCATAATGTGCCAATGCCCCCTACTATGTACCCAAAAAACCCTCTTAGTGCCCCTATACAATGACCCCAATAGTGCTCCTCTCCCCCCCTTCTCCATAGTGCCCCCATGTCTGCCAGAATATAAGATAGGGCCCCCATAGTGATCCTCGCCCTCCATAGTGCCAGTATATATATAGGGCCCCCCATAGTCGTCCTCCTCCTCCAGAGTGCCCCCCATAATGCTCCCCCTCCATAGTGGCCCCCCATAGTGCTCCTCCTCCATAGTGGCCCCCCATAGTGCTCCTCCTCCATAGTGGCCCCCCATAGTGCTCCCCCTCCATAGTGGCCCCCCATAGTGCTCCTCCTCCATAGTGCTCCTCCATAGTGGCCCCCCATAGTGCTCCTCCTCCATAGTAGCCCCCATAGTGTTCCTTCTCCATAGTGGCCCCCCATAGTGCTCCCCCTCCATAGTGGCCCCCCATAGTGCTCCCCCTCCATAGTGGCCCCCCATAGTGCTCCTCCTCCATAGTAGCCCCCATAGTGTTCCTTCTCCATAGTGGCCCCCCATAGTGCTCCTCCTCCATAGTGGCCCCCCATAGTGCTCCTCCTCCATAGTAGCCCCCATAGTTTTCCTTCTCCATAGTGGCCCCCCATAGTGCTCCTCCTCCATAGTGGCCCCCCATAGTGCTCCTCCTCCATAGTGGCCCCCCATAGTGCTCCTCCTCCATAGTGGCCCCCATAGTGTTCCTTCTCCATTGTGCTCCCCCTCCAAAGTGGCCCCCATAGTGCCTCTCCTCCATAGTGCTCCTCCCCCATAGTGCCCCCACTGAGTGCCAACTTAAATAAAAAAAAATTAACAGTTATACTTACCTCCTTGCCTCTGTCAGCGACGCGATGCAGGCCTCTTCCGGCCTGTGTCCCGCGCTGTACGGCTCAGGCGGCGCGATGACGTCATCGCGCCGCCTGTGCCGGCCTCTGATAGGCTACAGGCCTAGTGCCTGCAGCCTATCAGAGGAACGGGGAAGGGACACGCCTCTCCCTCCCTTGCCCCGCATTATCCATCTGTATCGCCGTCCTAAGGACGGCGATACAGATGAATATAGAGATGAGCGCTTCCAAAATGGAAGCGCTCACATCTCTACCTGCCGCCGGGAAGAAAGGGCCCCCCTCCGGTCCCGGGCCCCAGTGCAGCCGAACCGGCTGCACCGCGGTATGTCCGCCCCTGCATCAGCCGATGAGTCAGAAATCAGTCTTCTTTTCTTCGCTCCTCTCTTCTTCACAATCTCCTCTTTCTCTGAATCCATTGCAGTGCTTTCCATCCGGTCAGCAGGTATGTCCTCCGTCGCCAGTCAACTCTAACTGCCACTTCCAACTGCCACCTACCATTCAGCTGTGGGCACCACCGTTGCCCTGGTTACCTGGTTGTGATGTGAGCAGGAACTGACCAATAGCATTCAGCCATTTCTGCCAACTTTATTTTGAACATAATATCTATTGAAAATACATTTCTTCTAGTAAATATAATGGATTTAAGTTTCCATTTTACTGTGATATTTAAGGAACACATTGGAACCTGCAAAGGTGGAGCAATAATGTGGATTATAAAGATGGCGGGAGAAACATGCACCATATTTATGAAAGAAGTCCATCTTTGTGATAAATCTCTACATTGTGCCATTCTTTTGTTATTCCTCCTGGAAATTTAGGAACGAATTGACAACTGAGCATTACCATTCCTCTTGTCTAAGGGCTGTGTCCTTACATAGTCTGATCATATGGAGAAGGGGAATAGTGACAGCGGTTGTTAGGCTGGGGCTGCACAGAAACGTTTTGTGGAATTACTGATTGATTTTATCATATTTTAAATCTACACGCCTATAATGTATTGCCTCCGATGAGGTTTTTTAAAGATGGTGGCGAGTAATGTGAGACTACAGTAGTCTTTTGCATGTGCTGTAAGGCCTCATGCACACGACCGTATGTATTTCGCGGTCTGCTTAAAACAAATCAGCATAAAATGCCGATGGCGTCCGTGTGCATTCTGTAGTTTGCGGAAAGGAACAGTTGGCCCCTAATAGAACATTGCCCGTTATCTGTTTTTGTGGAACGAAAATACGGACATACGGAAACAGAATGTGCACAGTAACTTCCGTTTTTTTTTTTTGCAGACCCATTGAAATTAATGGTTTTGCATACAGTCCGCAAAAAAACGGGACATGGAAAGAAATAAGTTCGAGTAAATGAGCCCTTACTGTAAGTAGCGGCAGGGGCACACTGACAGGGGAAGTCCAATGGGTCTGGACCCCCTAGAAGCAGCCAGATTTTTTCTCTAGTCAGGGCAACACTGCCAATTAGGTAAGCGATCGGCTCTGGATCTAAGTGGGGGTGGTGGAGGCAGCGGGGCAGTAAGAGATGAGCGTTTCCATTGTGGAAGAGCTCGTCTCTCTATAGCCAACTGTATCGCCGTCCTCAGGACAGCGATACAGATGGATGCTGCGGTTGTTCCTCTGATAGTCTGCAGGATTCAGAGCTGGGCAACTATAAGCATGGTGGTGGCTGCAAATGGAGTAGGTGGGCTTCGGCCTGGGGAGAACAGCTGAGGGGGGCAGCAGGCCACGTACAGGTGGCAGAAGGTGGGGGAAACCACAGGCCGTGAGCAAAATCCAGGGAGGGAGGAGGCAGTGTAGCCAGGACACGCCCTCCCCTCTCTGTATGATGCATACCTCCCAACCGTCCCGGATCCAGCAGGACAGTCCCAGATTGCAGGGGAGGTATGTCCCGCTTTCTGGCAGCTGTCCCTGCGTCCAAAGGACGCCATGAGAGTTGCCTGTATTATGATGAAGCAGAGAGCCGGCATCGGCTCGCTGCTTCATCCATCATCCCTCCCGTGCCCCCTGCAGGCTCTCCATACCTCTGGTCTGTGCAAGGGCGGGCCTGCTGGCAGCACAATTTGGGGATATTACTGGGGGCACAACATATTACTGTGGGGCACAATGTGGGCATAATACTGGGGGGCACAATGTGGGCATATTACTGGGGGGCACAATGTGGGCATTTTACAGTGGGGCACAATGTGGTCATATTACTGGGGGCACAGCTGGTCATATTACTGGGGGCACATAACAGGGCATATTAATGGGGGAGCATAACTGGGGAATATTTACTATGTGGAGCAGTAAGGGGACTGGCTGGAATTGGGTGTATAGTTATGTTTTGGGCAGAGCTGAAGGTGTGGCCTAGTGTTGACAAAATTTGTCACAGCGCACAATGTGAGCAAATTACAGGGGTGCACAATGTAGGCATATTACTTGGGGGGCACAGCTGGGCATTTTCCTGAGGACTCAGCTGATCATATAACTGGGGGTACATAACTGGGCATATTACTGAGGGCACAATGTGGGCATATTACTGGGGTCATATAACTGGGCATATTACTGGTGGCACATAACAGGGCATATTACGGGGGGCTCAACTGGGCATACAGTGGGGGGAAAAAGTATTTAGTCAGCCACCAATTGTGCAAGTTCTCCCACTTAAAGGGTTTCTGTCATCAGAATTTAGCATTGCAAACCGAGTGTCATTTGCAATGCGCAAATGAGACCTGATGACAAATATGTTAATTTTAACCGTTGCGGTGATTGACAGGGCCAGGCAGCCAGCTCTTTCGGCTCCTGGCCCTGTACGAGTGCGAAATCCCGCACCTGCGCATTGCGATCAACAATCCGCGCATGCACTTTCCGCGATTTCGCACTCGGACAGGGCCGGGAGCCGAAAGAGCTGGCTGCCTGGCCCTGTCAATCACCGCAATGGAGGAGGGGTAAGAGGAGGAATTACGCCGCTACTAGGTGCAGGGTTAACGCTCATTTACATATTTTAAAAATGCTATTTTCTCCAAACCTACGCTACAGAAAACTATAAAATTAACATATCTATCATCAGGTGTCATTTGCGCATTGCAAATGACACTCGGTTTGCAATGCTAAGTTCTGATGACAGAAACCCTTTAAAAAGATGAGAGAGGCCTGTAATTGACATCATAGGTAGACCTCAACTATGAGAGACAAAATGAGAAAACAAATCCAGAAAATCACATTGTGGGATTTTTAAAGAATTTATTTGCATATTATGGAGGAAAATAAGTATTTGGTCACCTACAAACAAGCAAGATTTCTGGCTCTCACAGACCTGTAACTTCTTCTTTAAGAGGCTCCTCTGTCCTCCACTCATTACCTGTAGTAATGGCACCTGTTTGAACTTGTTATTACTATAAAACACACCTGTCCACAACCTCAAACAGTCACACTCCAAACTCCACTATGGTGAAGACCAAAGAGCTGTCGAAGGACACCAGAAACAAAATTGTAGACCTGCACCAGGCTGGGAAGACTGAATCTGCAATAGGCAATCAGCTTGGTGTGAAATCAACTGTGGGAACAATAATTAGAGAATGGAAGGCATACAAGACCACTGATAATCTCCCTCGATTAGGGGCTCCACGCAAGATCTCACCCCGTGGGGTCAAAATTATCACAAGAACTGTGAGCAAAAATCTCAGAACCACATGGGGGGACCTAGTGAATGACCTGCAGAAAGCTGAGATCAACATAACAAAGGCTACCGTTAGTAAAACACTACACCGCCAGGGACTCAGATCCTGCAGTGCCAGACGTGTCCTCCTGCTTAAGCCAGTACATATCTGGTCCCGTCCGAAGTTTGCTAGAGAGCATTTGGATGTTCCAGAAGAGTATTGGGAGAATATCATATGGTCAGATGAAACCAAAGTAGAACTGTTTGATAGAAACACAACTCGTCGTGTTTGGAGGAGAGTGAATGCTGAGGTGCATCCAAAGAACACCATACCTACTGTGAAGCATGGGGGTGGCAACATCATACTTTGGGGCTGTTTCTCTGCAAAGGGACCAGGACGACTGATCCGTGTACATGAAGGAATGAATGGGGCCACGTATCATGAGATTTTGAGTTCAAACCTCCTTCCACCAGCCAGGGTATTGAAGATGAAACGTTGCTGGGTCTTTCAGCATGACAATGATCCCAAGCACACTGCCAGGGAAACGAAGGAGTGGCTTCATAAGAAGCATTTCAAGGTCCTGGAGTGGCCTAGCCAGTCTCCAGATCTCAACCCCATAGAAAACTTTTGGAGGGAGTTGAAAGTCCGTGTTGCCCAGTGACAGCCCCAAAACATCACTGCTCTAGAGGAGATCTGCATGGAGGAATGGGCCAACATACCAGCAACAGTGTGTGTCGACCTTGTGAAGACTAACAGAAAACGTTTGACCTCTGTCATTGCCAACAAAGGATATATAACAAAGTATTGAGATGAACTTTTGTTATTGTCCAAATACTTCTTTTCCACCATAATTTGCAAATAAATTCTTTCAGACAATGTGATTTTCTGGATTTGTTTTCTCATTTTGTCTCTCATAGTTGAGGTCTACCTATGATGTTAATTACAGGCCCCTCTCATCATATTTAAGTGGGAGAACTTGCACAATTGGTGGCTGACTAAATACTTTTTTCCCCCACTGTATTACTGGGGGGGCATAACAGGGCATATTAATGGGTGCACATAACTGGGGAATAATTACTATGTGGAGCAGTAAGGGAACTGGGTGGAATAGGGATATAGTTATATTTTGAGCGGAGTTAGAGGCGTGGCCTAGTGCTGAAAAAATGTTCCACAGCGCACAATGTGAGCATATTACTGGGGACATAGCTGGTCATAACTGGGCATATTACATATAACTGGGCATATTACTGGGGGCACATAAATGGGCATATTACTGGGGTCACAGCTGGTCATATTACTGGAGGCACATAAATGGGCATATTACTGGGGACACAGCTGGTCAAATTACTGGGGGCACATAACTGGGCGTATTACTGCGGGGCACAGCTATGCATATTACAGGGGGCACATAACAGGGCATATTACTGGGGGCACAGCTGGGCATATTACTGGTGGCACATAACAGGGCATATTAATGGGTGCACATAACTGGGGAATAATTACTATGTGGAGTAGAAAGGGAACTGGATGGGAATAGTTGTATAGTTATATTTTGAGCGGGGTTAGAGGCATGGCCTAGTGCTGAAAAATTTGCCACAGCGCACAATGTGAGCATATTACTGGGGACACAGCTGGTCATATTACTGGGGGCACATAAATGGTCATATTACAGGGGGGGCACATAAATGGGCATATTACTGGGGACACAATGTGGTCAAATTACTGGGGGCACATAAATGGGCCTATTACTGGGGGCACAATTGGTCAATTACTGGGGCATATATGGCCTACAGGGGGGCACATACAGGGCATATGACAGGGGGCACATAACAGGGCATATTACTGGGGGATCAGCTGGGTATATTAGTGGGGGCACATAATGGGAATATTTACTATGTGGAGCAGTAAGGGAACTGGGTGGGAATAGGTGTATAGTTATGTTTTGAGAGGAGTTAGAGGCATGGCCTAGTGGTGAAAAAATTTGCCGCGGCAAGCTTAGCGCGCCATACAATGTGTCCCTCTTTCTTCATTTACAAAGTTGGGAGGTATGTAATAGTGAATAGCAGTATTATATCGGTGTAGTAGTGAGGGGCAGTAATATATATGCACAGTTTCATTTGGGGTATCTAGGGCCCACCAGTAGCCTGAATTCTTCCTTCCTTTAAAGTTTTTTTTTTTTGGGGGGGGCTCTTTCTTTATTGAGACAAACATTTTTTTAGTCCACTGCAAAGCGGGTGGACAGGAGAGCTGCAGTGCAAGGAAAACTTAAAGGGGTTGTCTGACACTGACAAAAAATTACAGGGGTGCTGGACAGCTTTTAAAGGGAAAAAACAAAAAACACATGCTGAGGTTCCCGTTCCTGCCATATCCATCAGGCCATTGATTGGCCAGCAGCGGTGTGTGTATATTACACATCACCACTTCCAGTCCAGTCCCCCTGTAAATTTTTAAAGTGTTGGAGAACTCCTTTAACTCTCACAGTCACTGTTATCATATTGTAGTTGGGACCCCACTAAACTTCTTGTAATGAGAAAACCTTTGTATCTTAAGTATTAAAATGTCAAAACGGGGGCTCTGGATAGGTCATCAGTATCTGATCGGTGGGGTCTGACATCCAGGATCCCTGTGATCAGCTGTTTGAGAAGGCAACGGTTCTCGCAGTAGCACCGCGGCCTTCCCACAGCTCTCCCTAGACCAGTGATGTCACATACACTGGTCACATGGCCTAGGTCCAGCTCAGGTCCATTAAAATGAAGTGGCCCAAGCTCAAAGGCCAAGTCACTGGTGCAAGGCAAATGTGGTGTCCATATTCTAAAAGGGCTCTAGGTCAGGTAATTATAGACCAGGAACATTTTTGACCACTTTTGTCTTCTCCATTCTCACATACATCACTGTGTATAGAGTAGCAACATGATCATCAGGATACTGCTGCTAGGAGGCTGGTGCTGGGTCTGACTACTACCCCCAGCACAGCCCTAGGAATGACATGTCACTGCTACTGGTCAGGTTTCCTCGGGAATTGGGGTTGCTGTGCAGCCCCTTTACTACAGTAACATAGTTTGTAAGGCTAATAAAAGACATCTGTCCATCCAGTTCGGCCTGTTATCCTGCAAGTTGATCTAGAGGAAGGCAAAAAACCCCTGTGAGGTAGAAGCCAATTTTTCTCATTTTAAGGGGAAAAATTCCTTCCCGACGCCAATCAGCCAATCAGAATAACTCCCTGGATCGACGACCCCTCTCTAGTAACTATAACCTATAATATTATTACCCTCCAGAAATACATCCAGGCCTCTCTTGAACTCTTTTAGTGAACTTACCATCACCACCTCCTCAGGAAGAGAGTTCCATAGTCTTACTGCTCTTACCGTAAAGAATCCTCTTCTATGTTGGAGTAGAAACCTTCTTTCCTCTAGATGCAGAGGATGTCTCCTCGTCACAGTCCTGGGTATAAAGAGATCATTGGAGAGATCGAAAAGGTTGTCATTAGTGACCTGTATTAATTAATTGGTAGAGTTGCAGGTTGGATCTGAGGAAGTACAATGGACCTCATATATTCAAGGCTCTTTATAATCAGTTCTTTAATTTATTGAATTAACATTAAAAAATGTTGAAAGACTTGTCTGTGACAAATGTCTCTCATGGTAATACTCCATACTTGCAGCCCTAGCAGCCCTAGCAGCTGATTCAGTCCCACAAGGTGCACCCCGGCCTGAAAAGGTTATGCATCCTTTTGCAGTGAGCCCCTGAGTAGTGAGTGCAGAGGATGGGAGTAGTAGTGGCCCTGATGAAGATTTGTGTCACAGTGTACTCTCTTAGGCCATTGCTCCCTGGGGCTTGATGTAGTGGTCGAACGAGGCCAGAAGTGAACGCAATGCAAAATGCAATGGCAGCAATTTCCACATGAAATTCTCTGGCATTAGTCAGGAAGTACGGAGGCAGGTTGGATTTAGCACTTATGTTGTACTGGCCTAGTAGTATTCTGAGAGATGCGTGTCTTAGCCGTAGTACCTCACCTCACAGTAATCCTCTGGATAGATCGTCAGTATCTGGTGGGGATCTGAAGCCTGGGACCCCAGCCGACCAGCTATTTGAGAAGGCACGGGTGCTCGCAGTAGTGCAGCAGACTTCTTGCAGCTTTTCCTAGGCCACGTTAATACCTCCCAACTTTTGGAAAGCACAAAGAGAGACAATATGTGCGGCACACGTATCACTCTGCTGCAATTTTTTTCACACTAGGCCATACCTCTAACTACGCCCAAAACATAACTATACACACCCAATCCCCTTAAAGGGGTTGTCCAAGTTATTTTTTTTTGTTCTTTGTATGTAACTAGGCAAATGTAATGGTTTTTCAATGCACTTACTTTATCTGCAGTTGCTCCTTTCTCAGATTTCACTGAGTGTCCCATGACCTCTGATGGCAGCTTCTCTACCTGCTCTGCTGATGTTTCGTGCACAAGCCTGAAAGAACAGATAAGAGACTGTACATGAGACATCACTGCTGGCCACACTCCCTACACTGCCGGCTGCTCTCTCCCTGGACTCTTTCAGGAAAAACCTTAACCCCTTCAGCCAGCACAGACTCAGGGCTCAAGGCTTTACTGAGTAGCTGCAGGCAGTGAGGAGACAAATGCCGGGCACAGTAGGGTGACCAGATTTGAGTTTCTGAAAAGGAGGACACCTTTTTTTTTTTTTTTTTTGGGGGTGGGGTGCATTACACTATACCCCAGGGAATAGAACCCGAACTTCCCTTTATTTTTTACATTATAACATGGTTATAACAGAAAATAATAGTTAGAATGGCCTTTAGGGGTTAAAAATAATTAAAAAAAAACTCACCTTTTCCACTTGTTCGCGCAGCCGGTGTCTTCTTTCTTCTTTCCCCTTGCAGGACCTGAAAAAGGACCTTTGGTGACGTCACCGAAGGTCTTTTTGCAGGGGAAAGAAGAAAGACGACACCGGCTGCGTGAACAAGTGGAAAAGGTGAGGTTTTTTTAATTATTTTTAACCCCTAAAGGCCATTTTAACAGTTAAAATGATTTTGTTCGACTGCCTCAAACTGTTTGAGTCAAACATAATACATGTATATAATATACATGTATTATGTTTGACTCAAACAGTTTGAGGCAGTCGAACAAAATCCCGGACGATTTTGAAATTCCCCCCGGACATTTTTTTAGGTCTCAAAAGTAGGACATGTCCTGGAAAAAGAGGACGTCTGGTCACCCTAGGGCACAGGAGCTGACAGACTAGAGAAGATCTGTAGAGTATTGCACAAGAACAGGTAGGGGGAAGATCCTGTGTGTATCAGCAGTGTCATTATACAGCTGGGACTTGTAGTCCTACACATACAACATGCTGCTGAGTCTCCCAGCAGCCAGACATGTCACTCAGGGCAGCACTTGTATTCACTCCTTTTGCAGAGCAGGGGGAGGGGCAGAAATTGTTGTTATTGCAGGTAAACAAAGGGCAAGAAGAGAACCAGGGAAATGAGAAAATATAGATTTTTTTTTGCCTAAAGCTTGCTTAACTTATATACTGCTGCAGATTTACAGTGCTATATTTTTTTTTCATAACTCGGACAAACCCTTCAATGCCCCCGCATAGTAACTACTCCCCCTTTTTGCCACCACGCAGTAGTTATGGCCACCAGTGGCGTACTGCCAATGTAGGCAGACCACGCCACTGCTATGGGGCCCGGGGGGCCCGGCCAGAGCGCACGGAAGGCCACGACCTCCTTACATTGTCTGCTCTGCTCTCAAGCCAGTGTGGGCCCCCTTGCTGTAAGTTTTATTAACTGACCCAAAGCCCGGCAGGGCGGGCGGCTGCACGCTCCTAGGCTCTGTGTCTGCTGCACTGGCCAATCAGCATTTAGCAGTGTGTAAAGACACTGCTGCTGATTGGCTGGCAAGCAGCAGGCGCACACCAAGCCGGAAGATATGTACCTACTACCACCACACAGGATGGCAGGTCAGTCACCTGCCACAGACATCAGCCATCCCGCCAGGCCCCCGTCGCTACTCACTGCCAAGCCAGCAGGCCTTCAAGTGCACACAGTGAGAGGAGGACCTTAGGCTTCACATCAGGATTGGAACCACACAAGGTTGGAATTATACTATAACGTCTCCTTGTAGCTGACCCCGTACACTATGACGTCTCCTTGTAGCTGCCCCCGTACAGTATAACGTCTCCTTATGGCCCCCATACAGTATAACATGTCCTTGTGCCCCCATACAGTATAATGTCTCCTTATGGCCTCCATACAGTATAATGTCTCCTTGTAGCTGCCCCCATACATTATAAAGTCTCCTTGTGGCCTCCATACAGTAAAATGTCTCCTTGTGGCTGCCCCCATACAGTATAATGTCTCCTTGTGGCCCCCATACAGTATAACGTCACGTTGTGGCTACCGCCATACAGTATAATGTCTCCTTCTGGCCCCCATACAGTATAACGTCTCCTTGTGGCTGCCCCCATACAGTATAATGTCTCCTTCTGGCCTCCATACAGTATAACGTCTCCTTGTGGCTGCCCCCATACAGTATAATGTCTCCTTGTGGCCCCCATACAGTATAACGTCTCCTTGTGGCTTCCCCCTTACAGTATAACGTCACGTTGTGGCTGCCCCCATACAGTATAATGTCTCCTTGTGGCTGCCCCCATACAGTATAACGTCATGTTGTGGCTGCCCCCATACAGTATAATGTCTTCTTCTGGTCCCCATACAGTATAATGTCTCCTTGTGGCTGCCCCCATACAGTATAACGTCACGTTGTGGCTGCCCCCATACAGTATGAGGTCTCCTTGTGGCCCCCATACAGTATAACGTCACGTTGTGGCTGCCGCCATACAGTATAATGTCTCCTTCTGGCCCCCATACAGTATAACGTCTCCTTGTGGCTGCTGCACTGGCCAATCAGCATTTAGCAGTGTGTAAAGACACTGCTGCTGATTGGCTGGCAAGCAGCAGGCGCGCACCAAGCCGGAAGATATGTACCTACTACCACCACACAGGATGGCAGGTCAGTCACCTGCCACAGACATCAGCCACCCCGCCAGGCCCCCGTCGCTACTCACTGCCAAGCCAGCAGGCCCTCAAGTGCACACAGTGAGAGGAGGACCTCAGGCTCCACATCAGGATTGGAACCACACAAGGTTGGAATTATACTATAATGTCTCCTTGTAGCTGCCCCCGTACAGTATAACGTCTCCTTGTAGCTGCCCCGAACAGTATAACGTCTCCTTATGGCCCCCATACAGTATAACATGTCCTTGTGCCCCCATACAGTATAATGTCTCCTTGTGGCCTACATACATAATAAAGTCTCCTTGTGGCTGCCCCCATACAGTATAACATCTCCTTTTGGCTGCCCCCATACAGTATAACGTCACGTTGTGGCTGCCCCATACAGTATAACGTCTCCTTGTGGCCCCCATACAGTATAATGTCTCCTTGTGGCCCCCATACAGCATAACGTCACGTTGTGGCTGCCCCATACAGTATAACGTCTTCTTGTGGCTGCCCCTATACAGTATAACATCTCCTAGTAGCTGCCCCCATACATTATAAAGTCTCCTTGTGGCCTCCATACAGTATAACGTCTCCTTGTGGCTGCCCCCATACAGTATAATGTCTCCTTGTGACCCACACACAGTATAATGTCTCCTTCTGGCCCCCATACAGTATAATGTCTCCTTGTGGCCCCCATACAGTATAACGTCTCCTTGTGACCACATTTCTTTATTGGCAAATGGGGGTGTGGCATGGGAGGAGCCATGACAGCATGTGGGATGGGCCAGGGTAGTGGGCGGGGTTAGCAGGCCCCATTCAGATTCTTGCTATGGGGCACAATGATTTCTATGGACGCCCCTGAAGGCCACATTGTGCTCCGTCACAGTAGTAATGCCCGCATGTGCCCCCATCACAGTAGTGATGTCCAGATGTGCCCCTTTCACAGCAGTGATGCCAACATTGTGCCTTCCTCACAATAGTTATGCCCAGATGTGCCCCCTACACAGGAAGTTAAAAAAAACAAACAAAAAAAAACATACAACAACAACACAGTAAATCCTCACCTAGTTCTTCCGATGATCAGCAGCATACACATTGCGCTGCTGATCTGTGTAGGAGGAGCAGAGGCTGACTCCCGTCCTGCCAGTGGGGAGCACCAGCAGTGGAGCTAAATGGTGAAGAGACAGACCGCTGAAAGCGGGACTTACCTAATCTGTTCTGGGACTGTCAGACAGACACCGATATCTGCGACCGTCCCGCCAGATGTGGGGCAGATAGGGGGTATGGTCACATGGTCTAGATGCAGCTCAGCCACATTAATGTGAATGGGGCTGAGCTGTGATACCAAGCACAGCCGCTATACAATGTACGGAGTTGTGCTTGGTGAGCAGGGAGAAGGCCGCGGTTCTACTGCAAGTGCTGGTGCCTTCTCAAACCGCCGATTAGCAGGGATCCCTGGTGTCAGACCCCCATCGATCAGATACTGATGAACTATCCAGAGGTCATCAGTTTTTAAAAAAAAAATCTCTAAAAAAAACCCCCTTACGTGAACGTTCATTGATTGAATGACTCCAGGTCCTTACCCTGTTTCCCCGAAAATAAGACCTACCCCGATAATAAGCCCTAGTGCTATTTTGGCCTGTTTTTGGAGTAGGCTTAAAATATAAGCCCTACTCCAAAAATAAGCCCTAGGTACATTGAGGATACACTGAGAATAGGGTTACGGTCCAGATCGGGGGGGGGGGCGCAGCCCGCAAGTGATTTTAATGGCCAGTCAGGGTCTCTCTGCTGGTGGCGCTACCTGCGCAATGCTGCGCACTATAGTATGCAGCGCTGCGCAGTTAGTTACCTATACACACCCCTATACCCATACCCTATCTGGCGCTGCAAGACCTCTCCCCTGTGATGACCCCACGAGACGTGACTTCAGTGCCGGGTCTCGCGGGATCACGCTGGTTGACGGGATGACCCAGCGCACGCAGGATGACAGGATTGGGTGAGAAGAAGAAGTCCGGAGCGGAGTTGAGGTAAGTATATTGTCTGTGTGTGCACAGGGGCCCGGGGGCAAAAAAATGACATACCAGTATATATTCAGAGGGGCCAAAAATGACATTCAGTGGGGGCAAAAATGACATATCTTCAGTAGGGGGAAAAATGACATGTATGTTCAGTGGGGGGCAAAAAAGAAATATATGTTCAGTGGGGGCAAAAATAAGACCTACCCCGATAATAAGCCCTAACCCTTTTTTCAGAGAAAAAAAAGAAATAAGACCCTGTCTTATTTTCGGGGAAACATGGTACTTTCAGTGTACATTGGGTAAGACATGCACTTTTCTTCTGCAGTGAAAATGAAGGGTGTACAAATCTATACAAGTGGAGGTTATAAAATGAAGCCAAAGTTGTAAATGTAAACATCAAAAACTGCAGAAATCTATACGTATTTTTATCAACTTCTATTAAACCACTAGGAGGAGCTCGCTGTCAATGCATCCATCAGGAGGTGTATGAATTCCTATGGAGCGAGCACCCCCTAGTGGCAGCTGCAGTGGAGTTACAAGTGCATCTCAATAAATTAGAATATCATCAAAAAGTTTTTTGTTTTTTTTCAGTAATTCAGTTCAAAAAGTGATACATATATTATATAGAGTCATTACAAACACGGTGAACTTTTTCCAGTGTTTATTTCTGTTAATGTTGATGATTATGGCTTACAGCCAAGGAAAACCCTAAACTCATTATCTCAGAAAATTAGAATATTATATTAGACCAACTGAATTTTTTTTTTTAAACACAGAAATGTTGGCCAAATGAAAAGTCTGTACAGTAAATGCACTCAATACTTGGTTGGGGCTCCTTTTGCATGAATGACTGTATCAATGCGGCGTGGCATGGAGGCGATCAGCCTGTGGCACTGCAGAGGTGTTATGGGAGCCCAGGTTGCTTTGATAGCAGCCTTCGGCTTGTCTGCATTGTTGGGTCTGGTGTCTCTCATCTTCCTCTTGACAATACCCCATAGATTCTCTATGGAGTTAAGGTCAAGTGAGTTTGCTGGCCAATCAAGCACAGTGATACTGTGGTTATTAAACCAGGTATTGGTACTTTTGGCAGTGTGAACAGGTGCCAAATCCTGCTGGAAAATAAAAATTCCATCTCCAAAAAGCTTGTCGGCAGAGGGAAGCATGAAGTGCTCTAAAATTTCCTGATAGACGGCTGCACTGACTTTGGACTTGATAAAACACAGTGGACCTACACCAGCAGATGACATGGCTCCCCAAACCATCACTGATTGTGGAAACCTCAGACTAGACCTCAAGCAGCTTGGATTGAGTGCCTCTCCAGTCTTCCTCCAGACTCTGGGACCTTGATTTCCAAATGAAATGCAAAATTTACTTTCACACCTTTGACCACTGAGAACAGTCCAGTTATTTTTCTCCTTGGCCCAGGTAAGATACATCTGACGTTGTCTATTGGTCATGAGCGGCTTGACACATGGAATGCGACACTTGTTGCCCATGTCCTGGATACGTCTGTATGTGGTGGCTCTTGAAGCACTGACTCCAGCAGCAGTCCACTCCTTGTGAATCTCCCCTAAACTTAGGAAAGGCCTTTTTTTAACGATCCTGTCAAGGCTGCGGATTTCCCTGTTGCTTGTGCACCTTTTTCTACCACCCTTTTTCCTTCCACTCAACTTTCCATTAATATGCTTTGATACAGCACTCTGAACAGCCAGCTTCTTTAGCAATTACCTTTTGTGGCTTACCCTCCTTGTGGAGTGTGTCAATGACAGCCTTCTGGACATCTGTCAAGTCAGCAGTCTTCCCCTTGATTGTGTCGCCTACTGAACCAGACTAAGGGACCTTTTAAAAGGCTTAGGAAGCCTTTGCAGGTGTTTTGGGTTAATTATTCTAATTTTCTGAGATAATGACTTTTGGGTTTTCCTTGGCTGTTAGCCATAATCAACATTAACATAAATAAACACTTGAAAAAGTTCACTCTGTTTGTAATGACTCTATATAATATATGGGTTTCACTTTTTGAATTGAATTACTGAAAAAAAAAACCTTTTTGATGATATTCTAATTTATTGAGATGCACTTGTACATGATACAATATGGAGCTCTGAACCCAATAAAATAATTTGGATTTAGATTAAATAGAATAACATTTAGGCATATTTTTCTGCCCAATGCCACCCTGCTAACCTCTGCACAGTACCAAATCACCATGAATATTAAAAGGGGTTCTCCAAGAAGAAAATGAAAATACTTGAATATTACTTAATTATAAATATATTCCCAAATGCCTTTCATTATTCATTATTATAATGGCTCGTTTTGTCTAGGGAGCAATCATTAGGAGAAGTGAAATGGCCGCCGTCCTATTAGCACACACAAAACCTGTCCTAACCACACAGAGGACAAGTTACTTCACAACACTGAGCTGAAGAGCTGCCTCATCCTCCTCTCTGGTCTGCTTGTCAGGGATTATGATCCTGAATACAGCTGATAACATGAATCTCTGTAGGAATGGAGTCCATGAGGAGACATGAAATAAAGGGAGGAGGGTGGGTGTGGGTAATAAGCAGCAGCACTTGTATGCAGTCTCCATTACCACAGCCTCACATTACCACAGTCTGTCCTGTCCATCCTCTCTGTACTTCATGTCTTCTCATGAACTCCATTCCTACAGATTCAGCCGAAGATCTTATCACCTGTTTTCAGGATCATAAATCGCTGACAATTAGAGAGGAGAGGGAGGTGAGGCAGCTCTTTACCTCAGTGTTATGAAGTAACTTGTCCTCCTGTGTGATTAGGACAGATTTTGTGGGTACTAACAGGACGGCAGCCACTTTGTTTCTTCTAATGATTGCTCCCTAGAGAAAAAGAACAATTATAACAAATGAAAGGTATTTGGGAATGTATTTATAATAAAGTAATATTTAAGCATTTTCATTTTTTTTAATTCCCAGAGAACCCATTTAAGGGATAACCAGTATTACTAATCATGCATCATTCCTACAGCATTTTACCAACTCCACCAATGTGCTTAGAATGCCACTTAATCCTACATTTTAATGTGTGTGAGTGTGTGTGGGGGGGGAGGTTATTGTTAGAGGAACCCTTTAACCAGGCCATAGACATAAGATATGAAATGTCTGGTTTATATCCCAGGAAATGAACACCGTAAAACGGATAAATCTTTCTTAGCATTAAACATCAGAAACAGCATTCTCACCAACCCAAGAAGGGAGATACTAAAAAGGCCAAAAGGTCTTCTGACTGTAGAGTTGCAAATTGCTGTCATTTGCTCATTTTTCCTGCAACGGCCACTACAGGGGAAAGGTAGTATTACATATAGGTGACCATTCTAAACTGCTTGTTGGTAGCCATCCACCAAGGCTCATGGAGGAGTGGTGGGTCGCCATGTATGATGACCCTAATCCCTAATAGGGCATATGGAAAGGGGTTGTTGAAATGGGACAATGTCAACACTTCTTCTTGGGTCTAATTTACATCCATGTTCTGTGTGTGTATAATGACTGCATGCGGACTCACAGAAGTAAATGGTGCCATTAACTCAGGGTCTATGCACTTGAAAGCTCGAGAAAATACACCACTTTGGTCCTTGTCCTACATAGACAGAGCCCTTACCACCGTGTTAAAAATGGTCCATGTGTTGCAGCCGCAACATGGATGATTCTTAATGCAGATGTCTGAATCAGGCCTTGTAGATGCTTCTATCGACTAAATCAGTAGAAGATCTGGAGTCTGCTTAGATGTAATGTTCTCCTTGTATATGAATATAAAACTGTACATTATACCGATGTAGCAGGGTTAACACACAAACTCTTAACTCAAATTTCTTAACTCATCGCGTTATCTTGAAACAAAAGCCATTGAAAAGCAATTGAAGGTGTTTGCTTAACGCATTTAGTTTAGATAGCACGTCTCAGAAAGCATGTGTGTTAACCCTACTACATCCGTACTTCCAGGCCTGTATTTTGTTGGGAGTGATTGAGTTAAAAATGGTCAAATCGCTGGTCACCGTCAGTGGTACACTGTATAATCACCTAGAGCACCAGCACCCTCTAGTGGGAGCCGGTAAAACATGCAGGACACTGACACTTCATACTGCAGGTAGATAGTTCCCTATATTCCACATAGTACGTATGTCTTGCCTGAAAAACTAAAAATAAAAAAATTGCTTTAAAGAGGATCAGTCACCTTTCCCGACATGTCAAATACTTGCAATAACAATTCTTGAGAATCTTTCGTCATAACTCTGTAATGTGCTGTTCCACCGTTATTCCTGTCAGATTTGTTAATAAATTGGCAATTGTGCATTACCAAGTGGAGACTGGTCCCCACACACTCACACAGTCCAATCAGTGTGGACAGTCTGATTGTAGGAACGGCCTGACAAAATAAATGGAAATGCCCAGTTCTCAATTTATTCATACATTTCTAGGAGGAATGATAGAGGAATGTCACAACACAGCGTTCTATGAAAAGATGCTTCTGAATTATTAGAACTTGGCGAGTACAAGTATTTAACAAAACAGTGGTGAGTGTCCCCTTTAACAGTGTAACCCAAATAAAATCTTTTATTGAATGGTTGCAGTGGATAAAAGACACACACCTGTGTGTTCGTTGCTCAACTTCTGGAAGTATTCAGTGACAATTCCCATTCAATAACTGCCAGCACCCACTAGGAGTCGATATACAAGACGCTGAAACCATTCAAGTCATTCTGCTATTCATCTTACTGGCTTTCTCGATTAGAAGGACTTGTACAAGAAATCTCCAACATTAAATACTGGCGACTCATACTTCAGTCAGCATAATCAGTTTATGACAGTCAATACGCTGTCAAGTACTTCATGGAGGTTAAATGTTGATCTCAATTTGCATGACTGAAGCTATTAGGTGTGGTTAAACTGCCTCAGGAAAGGTGTTCGAGCCACATTGTAAGTGGCAGACAATAGATGTCCCCTCCCACCCCTATTCAAGTTCAGTTTCTCCAATTTGACATAAATAGCTTCTTTCACACTTCTTTTGAAACGTAGAAGTTATCTGAAACCTAGAAAGGATGCCAAGGTCATCTGAAAATAGGTGGAGGGCCCATACTGTACCTCTGTATGCTTCCATAGAAGCAATAGGGGTGTTGCCCTTGCTCAGAAAGGCTCTGCTTTCTCCAACTGCCACACTTTGATTGACAGGGCCAATCAGAGGCATAGCGAACGGCTCATGGACCTTGGTGCAAGAGTTCAGCTTGGGCCCCCCATCCCTCAGTGCTTTGTGTGTCTTCTTATGCAGCAGAAGGGTCTTTGGGCCCCTCAGGCTCAGGAGAGCCTTCAGGAATCACAGGCATCAATGAACATTATCCTCCATTCCTGACGAGCAGATACAAGACCTGCAGTGGATGGACTGATAACATTACAACAAATACAGTACAGAAGATTTATTAAACCCACAGCAATGAAAACCCTGTAATTTACAAACTGTGTGGAATATATTCAGACAGAAAAGGGAATAAAAATTACTTGTATATAACACAAAAACAGTAGAAAAAAAACTAAACAAAAAAAAAAAACCATGTCCAATTATTTCACAGCAACAGTGGCTCCTATACGGGCCGATCAGAACCAATTTGCTTATCTTCATATTGTGGGGGTGGGGTGATAGGCTCAATCTTGGTGATTTCCACTGTCTTACTCTGACCCGACAGATTCAGTCTGAATTCTTTCAGGTGAAGTTTGTCAGACTTGATTCTTCTGACATTCAGAGGCTTTTTCTCTTTGGAGCGAGAATTTGTCCTCTGCGGTTGCTCTTGTTTGGCCGAGGAGGCGTTGGGCCTAGTGGGGGTGGACTCGTCCAGTTCAGTCAGGGATTCGTAGGAAGGGAGGGAAATGCTCATCCTCTCATGGTGGTCAGTCTCTGTTGCCTCTGGGGCGCTGTACCCGATCCTCATGACTTCTTCATAGCTGGGAGCCGAGTATCGGGGGGAGTCAACGTCTTCATGACTAAAACAGAAAATCAGAGAGGAATGATTAAAAGACAAATTCCTTATATCCTCTAGGCAAGTGGGCAATAGTCAGGGATGGACCCACCCCCTTTGCAGCTATAACCAGCAGTAAATTGAAAACTTACTACACCCCTTATATCAATTGAGCCATTACTACTCCAAATAAAGACTACTGCACAGATTTCCATTGCATGAGCCCTGATCCAGCCTGGATCCTTTACTGCAGAGCCACCCATAGGCATGGGGTTCTTGCACCCTATGGGAAATCTACCCATGTATAAGTATAGAGATTTCCCACCATACTAAGATTTTCACTCTCATCCCGTCTGATGGTTGAATTTCGCTGCTAGCAAAATACCATCAGGTTAGCTTAACCAGTTCCCTACTATATAGGTTGCGGCGATAGGCCGTTAACTGTATGCCTTCATATACAGTGAAGACGGAGACCGCACTTACTGCACAGCAGCTGTCACAGGGGAGTAGTGCTAAAACATTATTAACCAGCTCGGTCACAGACACTATCCACTGTGGAATCTAGATTGTTAAACAGAGGAAGACGCCTTCTGTTAACCATAGGCAATTGACAACGCAGTCGTGGAGTGCCGATGGGTGTTATGCCAGCCCAGTGCCTTACAAAGGCCTCCAGGTCTAACAAGCACGGTAGCCTATTAGCCATGCCAAAGGCAATGTCTGATAGGATGAATGACAAGTAGACAGGCAGTGATGCAGTGTATTGTGTGTAAGCATCGCAGGTAGAGGTGGAACTAATAAATATAGTGACTAAATGAAAATAATTCACTTTAACAAACTGCCTTCTTATGAGAAAAAAGGAAAAAAAAAACAAATACTCAACTGGTATCCTTCCCAACTATATCAAAATGAACTATAAAGTTATCACATTATTTAGCACGAACAAGTTGTGGCTCTCTGAAAATTGTGACTTTTCAAAGTGTTTTTTATTGTACAAACATAAAACAGTAAAACATTAAAAAAAAAAAAAACTACTGGGGGTCATTTATCAAACTGGTGTAAAGTAGAACTGGTTTAGTTGCCCATCAGATTCCACCTTTCATTTTCCAAAGGAGCTGTGAAAAATGAAAGATGGGATCCGATTGGTTGCTATGGGCAACTAAACCAGTTTGATAAATGATCCCAGGTAACGTAAGTGTAGTAGAGAATGTCCAGCTCTCGGGTGGAACACACAACAGCCGTTCAAGCACGGATGTGTGTTCCAATGATGTGTTCACTAGTGTTGATCGAGCACCGCGATGCTCTGGTCGAACACTAGGTGGTGCTCGACTGAGCACCCGAGTGTAATGGAAGTCAATGGGAGAATCTGAGCACTAAACCAGGCACCCCCTGCTCTGAAGAGGGGAGGGTGTCTGGTTCATAGGTAAAGGTGAGAAAATGATGGAAACACCACTGAAATGGTTTGGGAACAGCATGGGGAGGATGTCTGGATGCATCTTGGACTCCAAAGTCGCTGCTGTTAACGATGTTGTCCGAGTATTACGCCACTTTTACGGAATGACAAGAATACCCCCCAAAACCAAAAATATCATCGATTTTGGAGGAAATATTGTTAGGAAACATATATTTACTTGTACGTAAAGCGCAAGTGCTGCCAAAAATTACAAGGAAGAGGCACTCCGATACAACCGGTATACATAAAGGAGGGCCTCATTCACATTGTGGTACAATTGTTCATGTCATGGGACTCCTACACTCATAAAGCCTATGCACAAAGGGAAAGGGCTGACAAAAATTACAAGGAACAGGCACTCCAATACACCCTTTATTACACATAAAGGAGGGCATCAGACACATCCTTGAAAAGTTAGGATTGATGGCCTGCTGCTGACACTCAAAAACAATAGGGGTGACGTGCTGCTGCTGAGCTGACCGTCTAAAACATTATGGTTGAGGGCCTGCTGGTGAGCTGACCGTCTAAAACATTATGGTTCCGGGCCTTGCGTTCTTTTTGCCCCAACAGAAAAAAATAAAATGCAGCCAGATATAACAATAGACTTTTGTGTCTTTTTAACATAACAACTAGCCCTGCCTAGCCAAATCCTATCCCTACACTATCTGTACTTCCTTGCACAAACGTTATACAGCAGGAGCAGATGAGGTACTGTCAGCTTGATTAGCGGCAGGAAAAAAATAGCAATGGATGTCAGGTATATAGGATACAGAAAGTATTAGAATGCACCAGCTGCGCAGGTGGCGTTAAGGTCAGGTCACCTTGCGCAATTTTTAACCCCCCCCCCACCAAAAAAATAAAAAAATATTGTAGCCAGATGTCACAATAGCCCTTAAAAGGGCTTTTGGGTCTTTTCAACTGAAAATCTAGCCCTGCCTAGCCAATTTCTCTCCCTACACTGTCCGTCCCTCCTTGCAGCAGCTCTCCCTGACTCGGTCTGAGCGTCTGATGACGCGTTCCCGGCCAGCCAATCACTGTAATGCCAGTAGCCACGATGGCTACGGCATTACAGTGCGTGCCAGTACCTCCCTGCACGCCAATTGGCTAATTAGCGTACAGGGAGGGGACTCGAGCTTGGCACTCGAGCACACGCGGTGTTTGGCCGCATATTCGGCCGAGCATGCTCGCTCATCACTAGCGTTCACACCTTGTAGTACAATCCAGAAAAAGCAGGTTGGATCCAGCGAATAAAATATGTATAAATTTATTGAAAATAGGTAAAACACAGAGAAAAAGAATGACGCATTTCGACCAGTATGGTCTTAATCATAGACTAAGACCATACTGGTCGAAATGCGGCAGATTCTTTTTCAGTGTGTTGATTTATTTATTTTCAATAAATTTTTTTCGCTGGATCCAACCAGCTTTTTCTAAAAAGATAACGTACCCCAAAATGGTTCTATTGACAAGTACAACATCCTGCAAAAACCAAGACCCTTTTTTACATCAGTGGGAAAATAAAAATATTGTCCGAGTTTTATAACAAATGCCCTAAAATAACAAATGAATGTCACCTGCTTTCTCTGCCGTTTCTTTCTGTGATGTGCTCTATTCTGTGCACATAGGTCACCACTGCAGCCGATCACTGGCCTCAGCAGAGGCTAAGGCCAGTAATTGGCTGTAGCAGGGACTTCTGCACGGAATGTCACTGCTGCAGCAAAGAAGAGGTCAGTAGCAGGAGGACTAGAGCACAGTGCTTGTGGAAATGGTGGAGAAAACAAGTGGAGCAGTCATTCATTTGTTATTTTAGGGGATTTGCAGAGTAGTTTTTTGCAGGGGTTATTTAACTAAATAACTAATTTTGTTTTTACCGGTGAGGTCTTGGTGTAAATCTTTTGCTTTCGAACATGGACTTTACTTGGGCTGCCCTTGGGAATATACCACTTATTTTACCAATTAGCACATTACTAAAACAGGTTTTTTCTAATCTGTTTTTATTTCCTGATTGTGGATTTTTTGCTGTACTTTTTGAAGATGATTATGGGGCAGCCTTCTTGTCCGAGCTGTTGGGGTTGTCTCACTTCAGTAAGTGGCATTTGTCATGTAGAGAAAGTTAATACAAGGCACCTACTAATGTATTGTGATTGTCCATATTGCCTCCTTTGCTTGCTGGATTCATTTTTATATCACATTATACACTGCTCGTTTCCATGGTTACAGACCACCCTACAATCCAGAAGTGGTGGTTGTGCTTGCACAATATAGGAAAAAAAAAACCAAACACACACTAGCCTATATGCGCTCCCATGGTCCCGACCAGCAGAGCGGCTGATGCAAGCACGACCAGTACTGATGGATTGCAGGGTGGTCTGTAACCATGGAAACGAGCAGTGTATAATGTGATAAAAAATGTATCCAACCAGCAAAGGAAGCAATATGGATAATACAGGACATTAGTAAGTGGCTTGTATTCACTTCCTCTACCTGGTAAATGCAACTTACTGAAGTGAGACAACCCCTTTAACAGAATTTAAAGCTATCCTTTACAGCAACTACGTGGCCCACAGGAACAGGCAGTGTATTGATTCATTGTAGGGAATTTATTGTGCCATGCACTCCAGAATTCTGGCTTCAAAAAGTAACAAAAAATGGCTTTGCAACTTTTTAGGATTATTTGCACAGAAATTAACATTTTGTTTTTTCCAGCACTCATGACAATTTTGACAAATTGGTGTAAAAGTGGTCCTGGCTAGCCTCTGTCCAGTATAAGCCAGGGGTGCTCAACCTGTGGCCCTCCAGCTGTTGCAAAACTACAACTTCCAGCATGCCCTAATAGCTGTAGGCTGTCCAGGCTTGCTGGGAATTTTAGTTTTACAACAGCTGGAGGGCCTCAAGTTGGGCATCCCTGATTTAAGCCATATTTATCAACTGTGGGGTAGATTTAACAAAACTAGTGTGAAGGAAAACAGGTTGAATTGCCCACAGCAACCAGTCAGATTCCACCTTTCAGTTTCCCTTGTAGCTCTGAAAAATAAAAGATCTGATTGGTTGCTATGGGCAATCAAACCTGCTTTCCTTTACCCAGTTTTGTTAAATCTCCCCTTGTAACTGTGCGGACCCGCAATAATACGGGGGCCGCCCGGCGTGTGTTCCGCACCACTCGGAACACACAGCGGGGCGCCCCATTCAAAATGCCTATACTTGTCCTTGCATGCGGACAAGTATAGGACATGCTTCATAGAGGTGAATGGGGCCGCATCTATGCTGCAATATTGCGGAATAGATACGGCCCCATTCACACGGTCGTGTGAATGGGGCCTTACTCCAGTAAAGGGGTGGTGTAGAAAGTGCAGTAACAGCAAGACAGAAGTGTTCAACCTAAAGTGTACTGTTTCAGAATACGTTGTCATATGTGTATACATGGTAAAAAAGTACCATATCTGGCCAGTGTATGACTGCAGTTTTACCTCTGCGAAGATGTGTGAAAAAAGTGACCACCTTAAGATGCACCAAAGTTATCAAAACATATGCAGCATTTGATAAACTTGACACTAATTACATTAACACAGGCTCTTGCAAACTTGACTACAAAAATGGAAAAAAAAAAAACCCTCCCTATTGACTTTGGGAGAGTGTTGTGACCTATGCAGAGGTCATTGTGCAGGGAGGGAGGAGGTGATCTGTGACAATTGCCTTACTGTAAATCCTGGTCCTGTATGGTCTATATTCAGATGTTGACCTTCATTCGAAAATTTTAAAAAATGAAACAATTGGATTTAAACAATGGTTGATTTTCTTATGACACATTTAAAGACCATTTCCACCTTCGCAACCATTGTGCCAATGCATGTAAAATGAAAAATTAGGCAATTTTTCAATAGTTTTTGATTAAAACTGTCCTAGAATTTCATTTGCACAGCTGCTCCTGTGAAAACACTCTTATTTATTGCAACAGAACAAACAAATCCGTAGTCGCCTGGAGGCATTATCATGGACTTTATTACTTTGGATGGACTATGGCAAACATGATTACTAGTATCGGCAATGTACTATTTATTACTTCTGGGGCACGGGGGGGGGGGATGGGTACTGTGTTTCAATAATTATTGAAGATACTACAGTAATCCCTCAAGATACAATGGCCTCAGGATACAATATTTACAACTTACAATAGTCTTTTCTGACCCATCGTAAGTTGAACCTAGACTCAACATACAAAGTCTCAGATCCAGATCCAACCAATCCAGGCCACTTCTCTGGTAAATAGCTGGATTAGTTACTAGTTATCAGCTATCCCTGACTGTTATATGTAAGGACTTGTTTTATCTGTTCCAGCAGACAATAAAATGAGATATTCTGCAATTTTTTACTTTGTGTGTTATTTCTACACAGTTTTTAAAATCTCTGATTGGGGTCACTGAAAATGGGGGGGGCGCTTCAATATATATGTGTCCTTCCAGTGGGTATAAACCTATGTGGATCAAGTGGACATAGCTGCACAGCTCGTTACAGTGTATCAGAGCTCTCTTTAAAGAGGACCTTTCACCACTCCTGACATGCTTGTTTTAATAGCTTCATGCATTCCCCATGTAATAACAAGTCTGGAACATCTATTCTTATGTCTCTATGTTGTGCCATTCCTTTATTATTTCTAGTAGAAGTTATGAATGAATTGCTATTAGCCTTCAGTAAGGGAACAGAGGGGAGGTGACCAGTTGGGGGTGTGTATCTGCACAGTCTGAACATGGCAGCATTGATTGGATAAAGTCAGTCTGTGCAGGTACACACCCCCAACTGGTTACCACCCCTCTGTACCCTTACTGCAGACTGCTAGCAATTCATTCATAACTTCTACTAGAAATAATAAAGGAACGGCACAACATAGAGACATAAGAATGGATGTTCTTATGATTGTTATTACACGGAAATGTATGAAACTATTAAAACAGGCATGTCAGGAGTGGTGAAAGGTCCTCTTTAAGCAGTGTAACAGGTCATGGACCTTTGTCATCACCACATGATCAGGGCGGATTTTCATCCTCTGAAAAGAAATTCTGTAGGTTTCCATTCAATAACTGCAAGCATAGAGAGGAAAGAAAAACCTCTCTAACTGAGTTTATGGCAGGGGCGGACTGTCAATAGACGCTACAGGGAAATTTCCCGATGGGCTGATGCCCAGGGGGCCACCTGGGCCCTCCTCATGGACTGAAAGGCTCAAGTATCTATGTACCTGGTTGGCAGCTAGAGGTGCCCTCCTGACTTCCTAAATTCAACTGCATTGCCATCCTGAGGCAACTGGAGTTGGGGGACAGAACATGCTGCTGGCCACCACAGTGGGGCATATTCTGGGAAGGTATTTTGTGCTTCCTTCTGTCAGATTGGACCAGTCTAGATCATGGGGCCACTTTCAGTTTTTTCCAGGGTCACTAAGTTCCTGGTCCCACCCCTGGAACGAGGTAACTTCGATATCTTCTATCTACACACCACCGATACAGACCTATGTGCCTCTATGGTAAGGGACTACAACAAGCTCTGTTTAACCTGATACTGCAGTCATTCTGCCTTCTCCGTGTAGATTACTGGGACAGTTTTTCTTTTTCCAACTCCTAAATTTTGACCACAGCCACCGGTAAAAGGTAGAAGCTTCGTCTGAGCTTCTCTGATAGATGAGTATCCCGGGAGCTCTACAGATAAAGTGACACCACGTCTTTCCCCGCAGCGAGGAGACAATGTGTCGGGTGTGCCAACATTAATTCCACTTTTCACAAACCTGCTGGAGGAAATCGATTTCCGAGCTGACCGGGAGCTCATTTACATCCATCCTATTAACAGAGTTTACAGAAACATTTTCTGAGGTCTCCGAGCTTGTCTCAGTACGTTCCCCATGACGTTCACCCACAAGCTGGCAGTGCCCAGAGGCCGGCAGAACGCTGTAAATATTTCCAGACCATCACATACCTCAATCAATACCTACCTTTTAACCTGTCTCCCTGCATCAGGACTATGCGAGGCGCAGATTCTCTTAGCGTATTGTCCTGTGTGATGGCAGCCACTGCATTATAACCAATTTATTAGAGGGGAATTAAGAAAATGAAAATACTTAAATATTACTTTATTATAAATATATTCCCAAATACCTTTCATTAGTTATAATGGCTCGTTTTGTCTAGGGAGAAATTATTAGGAGAAATAAAATGGTTGCTGTCCTATTAGTGCACATGAAATCCTAATCACACAGCAGAACAAGTTACTTCACAACACTGAGCTAAAGAGCTGCCTCATCCTCCTCTCTGCTACACTTGTCAGGGATTTTGATACTGAATACAGCTGATAAGATCTTCAGCTGAATCTCTATAGGAATGAAGTTCATGAGCAGACATGAAGTACAGAGAGGACGCACAGAACAGACTGTGGTAATGTGCGGAAGTAGGAGAGGAGGATGAGGCAGCCCTTTACCTCAGTGTTGTGAAGTAACTTGTCCTGCTGTGTGATTAGGATTAGGCTTTGTGTGTACAAATAGGACGGCGGCCATTTTATTTCTCCTAATGATTGCTCCCTTGACAAAATGGGCCATTATAACTAATGAAAGGTATTTGGGAATATATTTATAATGATGTAATATTTAAGTATTTTCATCTTCTTAATTCCCAGAGAACCCCTTTAGGTAGGTTTTAACCCCTTCAGGACTAGCCTATTGCTTCCTTTGCTATGGTCCTAATCAGTGATTGACAGCTGTCAATCACAGATCACACCACCCACTGGATCTTTAGATGTAATGACAACACCCCTGTTGCTCCTAAAGCCTTATTTGCATATATTAAAACATCATTTTTCTCAGTAATATGGACGCATATGAACATGGGATCTACACAGATTCTTTCAGATGCCAAGTGCACATGTAACAGGTCAGCCGGTGTCATAGGTACAAATCTGCTGACAGATGCCTGACAGGAGCCATAACTATCTTTCTATTGACATTACTGTATGCGGGATTGCATTTTGTGGGATGCGTTGAATTTTTCAATGCCACTATTATTGGATAGGTATAATGTATTAATTAATATTTAATACTGTATTAACTTACTTTTACTACCTCTATTTTTGGGAGAGGAGTGTAAAAAAAAAAAAAAAAAAAAAAAAAAAGAAAAACCCCAGCAAGTTGCAACATTCAGTGTGTGGCCTAAGTGACATGACTGCTCAGCAGATTGATGGTTAAGTCGAAGTTGACCATAACTGATGAGCGTTCTGGAGGAGACCAAGGTGTCACAAGGCTTGTCTGACAACACTGACACTGAATGCCATTGAGCAGTCTGCAATGTAATATAATACATGCAAGCTGCAGAAGCCAAACTGTGCCACAATGACAAAAAAAACTATTACTAAAAACTTTTCAGCCCAAAATACTGTACATGCAATTCCATAAAAAAACAAACAAACACACACACACCACAATCTAAAACATGACCATATATTTTAATGCAGCATTCAAAACTCCCAAAATCCTGTTTTATGTTTCCAATGCAATTCCGCAAGGGATCACATGTACATTACATTTGGGATATCTTTTTAGACTTTGTCTACCTTCATAAACAAGTTTTCTAGGACTGTCTGATAATTAAAGGGGATGTGCCAAGTTCTAAAGTTAGGATACGGGATAACCATCTGATTTGTGGGGTCTGATCACTGAAACTACCACCAGTCACAAGAACGTTCTTTACCAGACTGGTTGAGACAGCCCAGTACAGAGCTCTGTTTTATCCGGGACTCCCATTGAGATGAATGGAGCAACAGAGGTGATGTGCGACTGATGGGACCCCCACTGATAGGAGGGTTATTTTCTATCCTGTGGATAGGTGATAACTTTAGAACTATGAACATATTCAGAATCTGTCTCCATTTTTTTAAAATGCTGTATTGGATAGTCTTTAGAGCCCTTTCAGACGAGCGAATTCCACACATCAGCCTCGCAGCGTGAGTATGCAGCAGCTTGTGTCCCGACCTCCCAGCACTGACGAGTCACATAGCATTGCATTGATTTATAATGCTATGTAACCCTTACAGTTCTGGAATGTATTGTGTAACACTGACATAATGCTGTCAATGTTATCCAATACATTCCAGACCTCTAAGGCCCCTTTCACACGAGCGGGAGACTCGCATGTCTCCCGCAACGCATCTACAGGGCTGGACTAGGCACTGACAGGGATCGCATACAATGCTATTCGATCCCTGTCCGTGCCGAGTCCAGCCCTGTAGATGCGTTGCGGGAGACATGCGAGTCTCCCGCTCGTGTGAAAGGGGCCTAAGAGGTACATAGCATCATAAATCAATATAATATTATGTGACCTGGTTAGTGCTGGGAGGTCAGGACGGGAGCTGCCGCATACTCACTCTGCGAGTCTGGAGTGTGGAATGCGCTCATCTGAAAGGGTCCTCAGGGTTCCTTCACACGCTACTTTTTTCAACTTTTTTTTTTTTTTCAGGTGGCTTTTTTTGTAATAAGCTTTTTTTGCCCTGTCAATTTTCAAGTGTTATAGACAAGCCTATGAGACAAATGACTGAAAAGAGCCACGCACAGTGCACAAAGCAAAAAGCCATGTATGTAGACTTTTCAATATTCCACTTCATGAAAGCAACACCAAGAATGGAGAAAAAACAATAACAAAACCTGTGGAAAATTCCACAAAAGACGGAAGAAACTGTGAAATGTGTATAATATTACCAGGCTTAGTGTAATCAGATACCTTTTTTAATTTTTTCATGAACTCTCTTAACCCTTTCTAAAAGGAATTTTCCTCCCATTTCCTTTCTGAAATTCTCAGTATGGAATTTGACTCTTTAAATAATTGTTTCTGCTATGTTACAGTCCGAATACGGTAAAGGGTGAAATAATTACCCTGTATCATCCTGTACAGTGCAACAACCACCTTGTGAAACCCTGGCTTATGTAAAGTTCCAGCATCAGCCAGCAGGGGGCAGCGTTATTGATTTGTGCACCTAATATGCTGGGAGTCTTCAGGTTTCGCTCTAGGAGGCTGACTTACTGAGCGTTTCTTTTCTCTACTCAGGGAGGGAGAAAAGCTGCATTCCCGTTCACGAGACACTTCATCACAATAGCAGAAAAATCAATGGGTCTCTGGGTCATTATATGCTGTAGTTATTTTGCTCAATCTCAAGCACAGCTCAGCCAGACATCAGCTCTCTCTCCAGGAGAGATAAAACCATCTCTATTTATTAAGAAATACTAAAGATAAGTGTCAGGATACAAATTAAATGGCCGATCAGCACCATGTTAATGGGATCTGCCGCTGCTCGTCTCCACTCCCTTCCCTGTGTGTACGTGAGGCTGCGCCTTCAATGGGTTTTAGAGCTGAAGATCTGTTTTAAATCATTTTTAGTCATCTTTTCTCTCTTTTACCCCATAAAATTGAAATAGTTATAACGGTAGGGCTGCCATTATGCCATACATTCTTAAAGGAGCACTACACCTAAAATAAGTGGAGTATAAAAGGGGAGTCTCCTAAGAGATGCTAATATTTCAAGCACATATACTGTATATATGTAAACTGGAGAAGGGTAAGATTATGTTTTTGGTGGCAACCTAAAAAAAGGATTATAACTGGCCACATTAGAATAGTACCCCTTAAACTACCCCACCAATAAACAGTTCCATTCAGAGTGCCCCTATAAGCAGCAGACGGACTCCTTTAAAGGGGTTCTGCAGTTTTTAAAAACTGATGAGCTATCCTCTGGATAGATCATCAGCATCTGATCGGCGGGGGTCCGATAGCCGGGGCCCCCGCCGATCAGCTGTTTGAGAAGGCAGCGGCGCTGCAGGAGCGCCGTGGCCTTCTCTGCGTTTACCGCAGGCCCAGTGACGTCACGACTACTATCACTGGCCTGGGCGGGGCTAAGCTCTGTTCACATGAATGGAGCTTAGCCACGTCCAGGCCAGTGATAGTAGTCGTGACGTCACTGGGCCTGCGGTAAACACCGAGAAGGCCGCGGCGCTCCTGCGGCGCCGCTGCCCCCTCAAACAGCTAATCATCGGGGGCCCCGGGTGTCGGACCCCCGCCGATCAGATGCTGATGATCTATCCAGAGGATAGATCATCAGTTTTTAAAAACTGTAGAAACCCTTTAAAATAGTGCATATAGACAGTCGAGTCACATTATTATGACTACTCCCTACTTTGGATGTTGGCACTGTGTAGCTGATGAAGGAAGTGATGTGCGGTGATCTGGCTCGGTGGGTATATAAGGTGTGATAGGCGTCTGCACACATATCCCTCGCTGCTGTCATGGGTAAAAGAGTCGATTTACCATGCCAATATATGTATGTATATGCATGCTAATTAGGCATGTATGATATGATTATTGGCCCATTTTGGGGAAAGGTGTGTCAGTATTATCTTATCCCCATCTGTACCCCCCCACTCTGCAGTTTGATGTGAACCTGGTTATCTAGTGCCTGCGGTGTTGTGAAAGTGTGTGATGGGGAGTGGATAGATGGCAACCAAGTTGATGTGGAAACCGCAGAGCACCATGTGCGCATTGAGGTCATAAGGTGAATGTTGGCTATGAAGGTGCACCCCTACCCAGGGCTGGACCCTGACACCCCTACCCTGTACCCTGTGGAGCCCAGCCCTCGCCACCCAAAAATGTAACCAGGGTACTACCAGACGTAGGTGTCTAAAACAGTTCTGTGAACTCTACTGTGTATGGGGCTCTGAAGCAGAAGGATGGCCACTGCACCTCTGCTAATGAAGTTGCGTTGGCAGAAAAGGCTTCAGGTTTTACAGCAATACCAGAATTGGACCTCCGCTGATTGGCTGATTGAACAGGTTGTCTTCTCTGATGAGTCACATTTTGTGCTCGATTGAATGGATGGACGTTGGGGGTGTCAGGTGAGAAACATCAGAAAAAACCTCCCCTGCAATCATTGCTGGAAGAATCCAAGCTGGTGATGGTAGCGTTATGGTCTGGGGAATGTTTTTGTGGCAATCACTAGTCATCCAGAGTAGAAGACACCCTTAACCGATTCGGGTATGAATCCATCCTTGTAGATCATGTACACCCATACATGCTGATTGTCTCCCCTGGGGCAGATGGGATTTTCCAAGAAAACAATGTGACATGTCACTTGGCTAGAAATATCTGACATTGGTTGGAAAAGCATGACCAAGACTTCCAAATACTACCCTGGCCCCCTACTTCCCAAGACATGAATGCAGTTCAGCATCTGTGGGAACACCTTGATCGTCATGTTCACTCTATGGATCCTCACCTACCAACCCTCCTTCAGCTGTGGGATCCACTGCAGTCATCATGGCTCCACATACCTGGGACATCCTACCAGGACTTATTGAGCCACTCCCAGCCCATGTACAGTCATGGCCAAAAGTTTTGAGAATGATACAAATATTAATTTTTACAAAGTCTACTGCTTCAGTTTTTATAATGGCAATTTGCATATACTCCAGAATGTTATAAAGAGTGATCAGCTTAACAGCAATTACTTACAAAGTCAATATTTGCCTAGAAAATGAACTTTATCCCCCAAAACACATTTCAACATCATTGCAGCCCTGCCTTAAAAGGACCAGCTAACATCGTTTCAGTGATTGCTCCATTAACACAGGTGTGGGTGTTGATGAGGATAGGGCTGGAGATCAATCTGTCATGATTAAGTAAGAATGACACCACTGGACACTTTAAAAGGAGGCTGGTGCTTGGCATCATTGTTTCTCTTCTGTTAACCATGGTTATCGCTAAAGAAACACGTGCAGTCATCATTGCACTGCACAAAAATGGCCTAACAGGGAAGAGTATCGCAGCTAGAAAGATTGCACCTCAGTCAACAATCTATCGCATCATCAAGAACTTCAAGGAGAGAGGTTCCATTGTTGCCAAAAAGGCTCCAGGGCGCCCAAGAAAGACCAGCAAGCGCCAGGACCGTCTCTTAAAAGTGTTTCAGCTGCGGGATCGGGCTACCAGCAGTGCAGAGCTTGCTCAGGAATGGCAGCAGGCAGGTGTGAGTGCATCTGCACGCACTGTGAGGCGGAAACTCTTGGAGCAAGGCCTGGTCTCAAGGAGGGCAGCAAAGAAGCCACTTCTCTCCAGAAAAAACATCAGGGACAGACTGATATACTGCAAAAGGTACAGGGAGTGGACTGCTGAGGACTGGGGTAAAGTCATTTTCTCTGATGAATCCCCTTTTCGATTGTTTGGGACATCTGGAAAACAGCTTATTCGGAGAAGACGGGGTGAGCGCTACCACCAGTCTTGTCTCATGCCAACTGTAAAGCATCCTGAAACCATTCATGTGTGGGGTTGCTTCTCAGCCAAGGGAATCGGCTCTCTCACAGTCTTGCCTAAAAACACAGCCATGAATAAAGAATGGTACCAGAATGTCCTCCGAGAGCAACTTCTCCCAACCGTCCAAGAGCAGTTTGGCGATCAACAATGCCTTTTCCAGCATGATGGAGCAGCTTGCCATAAAGCAAAGGTGATAACTAAATGGCTCAGGGAACAAAACAGAGATTTTGGGTCCATGGCCTGGAAACTCCCCAGATCTTAATCCCATTGAGAACTTGTGGTCAATCATCAAGAGACGGGCGGACAAACAAAAACCTACAAATTCTGACAAAATGCAAGCATTGATTGTGCAAGAATGGACTGCTATCAGTCAGGATTTGGTCCAGAAGTTGATTGAGAGCATGCCAGGGAGAATTGCAGAGGTCCTGAAGAAGAAGGGTCAACACTGCAAATATTGACTTGCTGCATTAACTCATTCTAACTGTCAATATAAGCTTTTGTTACTCATAATATGATTGCAATTATATTTCTGTATGTGATAAAAACATCTGACAAACACACATAAAAACCAGAGGGCAGCAGATCATGTGAAAATATAATATCTGTGTCATTCTCAAAACTTTTGGCCATGACTGTAGCTGCACACGGCGGTTACTCTGAATATGAGCTGGTGGTCATAATAATGTGACTCGACTGCGTAAATCAGGTAACTGGTGTATTTTCTGTTTCTTCCTCCAGAAAAGTTACAATATATTTGAACATCTTAATTTGTAATGCAATTGTATACAGGCCATGGGTATCGCAACAGTTGCACATCTGTCCTGACATTCCTGTGTGTCTTTCGAAAGGTGGATGTTCTTTTGCAATGTGGTATTACTGGTTCCCTCACAAGTCTCCACATGCAGCCACTACCTGGATAATGCCAGACATAAGGTAAGATTACAAAGGACGTGTCTTTATCAGAACATGCAGAAAATAGAGGTATGAACTGAACTCAAGAAGAGCAAGTGATTTCTCTGGTCCCTTGGCTTCAAAAATAGTCCATATTTTAAGAAAATTGCGAGAGCCAGGAAACAGCACCACTCTTCTCCATGGGTCAAGTCTAGTATTGCACTTTGACCCAAGCATCTTTTGTGGACTCCATATCAAAAAGCTGCTAAAGGCCATGCAGAAAATGCCTCCCACTGTTCTCAATGGGAGGTCACACTGCTGTACATGTGGCCGGCAATTTAAATCCACGACAAGAAAGAACATGTCCTTTCTTGGAGCAGTGTCTGGACAGATGCCACTGTAAGCAGTGGTGGGTGTCCATTCGTGGTTTAGCTCCATTCAATAAGGCTAAACTGCTGGTAGGTCTGCGGCATTTAAACTGAAGAATCAGTGGCGGTTGTGCCGAGTACACAGTGAACTTTGCTTCTGCAAAATCTGCCATGTGAATGGGGCCTTAAAGGGAGAAAGATTGGTTAACATTTATCGACCATTAGAGAATGTGATGATGTCATCACCATCACTTTGGCTAGAGCAAGTTTATCTGAAAGTTGGACCGTAAATGAAGAGCCTGATGTTGGATGATGCCCTGTGCAATACTTTCTGCTGGTAACCTTTATATAATGAATGTGCCTTAAAAAGTGCCCAATTATAAACGGCATACAGTATAGTGGCCAAATTAGGCTATGCTCATACTGTGTTTGCAGTACCTGGTCATTGCATGCCTGCATAAATTTCTCCGCACACACGGGTGCACCTAGCCTTTCTGCTGCCTGAGGCGAAAACTGAAATAGCGCCCCTCCTTCTCCAATGCCAATTTCTTGACCTAACCCCTTCCCTTCAACCCAAGGCCCTTCTGTTGCCCCCTCTTGCCCCTACCTGGTGCTGCCTGAGGCGATCATCTCACCTGGCCTCATTGGTGGTGCACCCCTGTCCGCACATAGGGCCCCATTGACCCACAAACAAGTTTTCACCTATATGAAACAGGTCAGGTCAGTCAGCTACTCTATTCCTTACAGGGGCATACAGTAAAAAAAAAGTTACAATGAGAATCTAGACAACATAGGCCACCAGCCTAGGTTAAGTCAGAGATATATGATGGCACATACGTCTAGACCACTGATACATTGTGACCAGAGCCCAACTTTTCCATATGTTTCATACAAGTAACAGCAGGTAAGTAATCAGTGCTATACAACAAACAAGATTCATGATGGTCAAAAGCCTTGGGTTTCAGGCCATATGAGGCAACAGATGGACCATGGGCGAAGACACGTACCTAAATCTGGCCCTGGTCTCACTCTTGATGGAGATCAGTTGTCTACAACATTTAGCGTTCAGGTCTTGCCTGAAACTACAAGCTCTAGCATGCCCAGATCAGCCCCACCCTTGCCAATCATAGATAATCATCTACTTACTTTTCACCCATGGATGGAGGGTTTGCTTCTTGCTGGACAGCCTGCACGCCCTCCATACTCAAACGTCGCTTGCGTTTGCTGCGTATGCTTAAGCAGATGGCTAATAAAAGCAGAGCAATGCCAGACCCCACCAGCACGTAGGCCACCGAGAAGGTCTTGCTCTTTAGATTAACCTCCACATTGTTCTCTGGTGTGCTGGCGTTACCCTGGGGTGGGACAGGTTTGTCATTGCTTCCAAAACCTGGGACAAGGTTCCATACTGCCATCACCACGCCAAGCACCAGTAAGCCCACTCCAATGGCGGTAAGGGCGTAATGGGATCCATTCGATTTTGAATTCGCCATGGTCACCGATTTCTCCAACCACAGGCGTAAATGGCTTTACCAAGTCTTTAAATTACATCTCCTGCGCGTAAGCCGAGTGTAAAGGTTTCTGGTCACTGTTCAGATGCATTGTAGAAACCTGTGAACAGAAAACATGGAATATTAAAAACCTATTCAAGAAGAGCCAATTAAAGGTACAGCTCTGCTGGGCAGTCAAGTGAACTAGTCATGTGAACTAGAATTTTCTTACTACCAAAATGTTTGTGTCTGCTCATCCTGCGCCCCCTTGTTCATGAATAAAATATCAGAACTATTGGCACCCATATACATTTAAAAAAAAAAAAAAAAAAAAAAAAAAAAATGGAAAAAATGTGTTTATTTTTTTCCACAAACAAGGAAAATACTTGCCTATTTTTATGAACGGTCCAGAAATTTCTGGAAGGTTGGCAACCCTGATTCGGCCAGACAAAAAAACGCAGCATACAATGGTTTTTGTCCGTCAGATTCCTGGCATATATGCTGGAAAGTGGGAGGTTATACGCCATATCCCATTATAGTCAGTGGGGATCTGGAGGTACATGGTTGTATCAGGCAATGCCGGATACGGTGAACTCCTGATCAGGCTACCATATTCCAAACGCAACTGTCAACGGGGCCTTAGACTGTTAGAAGTGCACTAGTCTGATAACTGGCTCGCTCTACAGGATACCCATTATCATGGACGGATTGGCCATAGACCTTACAAGGAAATTTCCCAGGGGGCCGCCTGAGCCCTCCTCACGACCGTCCAGTGGAAGTTTTTGGGGATGTATTTTGTGCTGCTGGCAGTATTTTCTAATGGACTGCGGAATTTGGCTTTGTTAGGGTGGTATTATGTGCCACAATATGATATTGCTGGCATTGCCTTCCATCAATTTGGACCCAACTACAAAATGGGGACACTTTTTGTATTTTTGCCAGGGCCACTTTAAGTTCCCAGTCCGCCCCTGCCTATTATGAGCCAACTTCAGCAGATTATCATGGTGCCAGACACAAGTGCAGTGACACAATGTTGATTTTGGAAGCAGCACACCAATGGCACTTCATGCTTCCACTTCCGGGTTGTACACAATAATTTTCACGTGCTCTCTGAAATCATTTAGAGGTTATACAGAACATTTCTACTGCAAACATTGTAGGGATTGAAGCCAAAAGCCATTTACTTATCTATGCACCAGTGCCAAGAGGAAGCAACTTCTAATAAAGAAACTCATGAGGCTCAGACAATGACGGTTCACTTGGTGCTGACACAATAACCTGTCTGGCCTTTCCGGGACATCCCACATGACTTAATAAAAAGCAAGAGCAAGAAGGATATGGGGTCAGCAGGTCACATTTCTTGAAGAGGCCAACTAATCCTTTGATGGTGAGCTCCATCCCACTGACTAACTCTCCTCTCTTGGTCCTTTACTGCACATTTCCTACAGTTTCTACCATGCTTCACATAAGTGAGCGCCATTTTGGAGGTTCAAAGGGTTTTATACTGTATAAATAAAATTTCATCACTGCCTTAAAGGGGTTTTCTGAGATTTGATATTGATGCCTCATCCTCAGGATAGGTCATCAATATCAGATCGGTGGGTGTCCATTTCCTGGCACCTTCACAGATCAGCTGTTTGAAGAGCTGTTCTGGTGAGTGCCAAGGCTTCTTCCTAGCTCATGTGACGCTCACCACTTACATAGCCTAGTTGCAGCTAAGTGCTATTCAAGACAATGAGACTGAGCTGCAGTACCAAGCACAAACGCTTTCAAATGGACAGCTCTGTGCTTGGTAAGCTGCGAGGGACTGAAAGCGCTGAGAGCCTCCTCATACAGCTCATCGGCAGGGGGTTTCAGGAGTTGGACCCCTACCAATTCGATATTGATGGTCTATCCTGATTATAAGGCATCAATATCAAACCTCAGAAAACCCCCTTAATGATCAATTCTACAACTTTCAAAATGTAATTGTTCTTGTAATTCTTTACCATTGTCAAGATTTTTCTTTACAGTTAGTGAACAAGAGCACTTCTTTACAAAGGCTGGAAACCCATTCACATCTAGTTCTGCTCTCAGTAGATACAACTGTACAGAGTATAGACATTGATCTGCTAGCTCCGTACAGCAGCAAAAGTCGCTCTGGTGGTTTGCTACAATGGTCCAGGCTGTTTAGCTCACAGAGCACTGTCTACACTGGATAGTGAACTCACTACTCAGCTGAGAGCAGCAGGAGCAGGTTATGTTTCGGGCTGTAGACAGCCAAGGGACCTGATGAGGTGACAGAAAGGATTTATTACCTCTTATGCCTTCTCCTTTCTTCAGTACATAGAGCTCAATGAGCACTATGCAGTGAATGGAGGAAGAAAACAGAGCAGAGCTGCTGGGTCTTAGCCGACCCAGATTAGCACTGAACATGTACAATGCCCCCACAGGGGGCTGCTTTTCCTTGTAACTGGGACTCCTTTGGAAGTCCTAGTTACACAGAAAAAAGTGCAAACTAAAGAAAAAGTGCGCTAAAAAAGGAGGACATGTGGTGTCCAATCATTGCAGAAATGTACAGTTTGATCTTAAAATTCTTCATGCCATTGGCAAGGTTGAGGCTGCCCCAGGGAGACCTAGCCTTAATGGTATATTTTCTGATTACAGATTTTTTTATTCTATTTTATGAACAGGATTATGGTGGCAGCCATCTTGCCTGCGCTGTTCTTAACAACATTTAGAAAGGATTTTAAAAAATTGCTTTACGGCAGCCCCATGGTCCATAGACACAATAGTCAGGAGGGGACCTCATTGACTTGTAAGGCTACTTTCACACTAGCGTTTTAAAATTCCGGTATTGAGTTCCGTCATAGGGGCTCAATACCGGAATAAAACGCTTCAGTTTTGTCCCCATTCATTGTCAATGGGGACAAAACTGAACTGAAGACAACAGAGCGCTCCTGAAAGCATTCCGTTCCGTCCTCAGACCGAAGAACAAACCGCAGCATGCTGCGGTTTGCTCTCTGGTCCAGGCATCCGCACCAAGACGGATCCGGAATGACCCCCAATGCAAGTCAATGGGGGTGGATCTGTCTGGTGTGACCACAATGGTAAACCGGATCCGCCCTCCATTGACTTTCAATGGAGTTCATGACGGATCCGGCTACACATACACACATACAGACATAGACATACAACACACACATATATACATACAAATACACATACATACTTACATGCTCCCCGGCAGGTCTTCAGAGCGCCGGAGGGACAGGTCGGCGCGCGCAGATGACGATTCCACCAGGCGCCCAGCAGAGGGCGCTGTGGGGAATCGTCACCTGTGCGAGCCGTCCTGCTCCTCCGGCGCTCCGAAGACCTGCCGGGAGCATGTATGTATGTGTGTTTGTTTGTCTGTGTGTGTGTGTCTGTGTGTATGTATGTACTGTGTGACATGTGTGGGGCCGGAGCACGGTTCCGGCTCCACACGTCACTGCGGCAGTCCTGATCCGGCAGCACCCTTCACCTGCCGGATCAGGCCTGCCGCTAATGTGAAAGTAGCCTAAGGGAGAGTGTTCTATGCTGAGGTCATTGTACAAGGCAAGAATAGATAAGCTCTGACAATCACCTACTGTGACTAGTGAACTCTACTTATCTATACACAGAGGTGATATCTCCAGATCATTAAAGGCAGGTTTCGAATATATAACTACAGTAAAGTGATCTGTACAGACCAAGAAGTGGCGCTTATTATTAGGCTTTGTGGCCATTGTGAAAACTGCAGGATTTTATAGTTTTTGTTTAAATATAGCTATTGACATGGAAAATTAAAAATAACAAAAAATTCTTTAAAAATATGTTAAACATAAAAATGTGATTTAAACAATAGGTCATTTTCAGATGCCACATTCCCTTTAAGCACACGTATGTTCAAAAACAACAAACCTGCTTCTGTTATGTAAACACAAAAGTCAGCTTTGTTACCAAAACAATGTATCGGGGCAGACAGAAAAATATTTGTCCTGAAATAATACACTGTCACACAACTGTACATTAGACCTGCTGTGTCCATTGTATATACACGGAACAAACTGAAAGGAAGATCTCCCTGAGAACAGTGTCATGTCCTAGTACTGGACTGTGCGAATATCTGATTGATTATTCTGGTATGATGTGACCATTCAGGTAGAGTGGCATCATTCCCAAAGCAGAGCGTCCTTCTATGGGATCCTGCAGTATGAGATGTTTTCTTGTGTTTATACTGTCATTCCAGACAATTGTTATTAAAGGGGTTGTCCAAGGTTAGAAAAACACGACTGTCAAGGCCGTACACAGATCTTAAAGGGTCCCATAGCAAAACTAGCCTTCGTCCCATTAGTATGCATGTGTCAAACACTCCTATGCAACATGCAAAGTGCAACTTCCCAAATCTCTTATGAATTTACAAGTTTTTCTTTTAATATGCAGAAAACATTTTTAATTTAAAAAAAAATTGCAATAAAATGGAAAGTCACCCTTACCCACTTTATTCCACAGAAGCTTCATAAATATGGCATTTATTAACACCATAGTTATCTACATATTTGAACCACACATCTAGTGTAATCGCTTTGATAAATCTACCCTATACAGTTCTATGTCTGTGGCTTTCTTCAGTTTATTATAAAAACACTACCTGAAGCCACCACTAGGGGGAACTAAGTGAATAAAAATGTATACAGTTACCATAGACTACAATGGAATCTGTAACCTATTTGCCTCAAGCTCCCCATAATGGCAGCTGCATGAAAACAGAGGGCTTTCATGTTGGGAACTGAAGGAGTTCCATGCTGGGTCCCACCTCCTCCCTGGACTTCATAGCAGTCATGTGATCTGCCTCCATTGAAGATACACCACTGATGACTGCTTTCTTCCAGAAACAGCACCACAGCTGCCCATAGGTAGTCTCAGTTTCTCTGCAATACCACACTCAACCTGTGAACAGGAGCGGTGCTGTTTTTGGAATAAAGCAGCCATGTATTAGTTAATAGAGCTTCAAGAGATTAGAAGAGGATGACCGCTTTCTTCTAGAATAGTCCAAAAGATGAAACCTGACCGGACTGCAATACCAGACAAAACCCTTAGACTAGAGTGCCACTGTTTCCTTACAAAAGCAGCCATGATTTTGTAATCTTACACAATCACTTCAAAAGAAAGAAAGAAAAAAAAAAAAAAAAAAGTAGAAAAAAACCCTCCTACAGTAAAATTTTGTGTGTTCACAGCTGCCCTGTATAAACCGCGAGGAGGAGAAATTTATGGGAAACGACAACTGCTCTGCAGATTTCTGACAGAAGGTTCTCACTTTTCAAAGCCAGGCAGCCAAACAGAACAAGTATCTATACTAATACCACCAGGGGCGTAGCTAAAGGCTCATGGGCCCTGGTGCAAGAGTTCAGCTTGGGCCGCCCTTCCCTCAGTGCTCTGTGTGTCTTCTTATGCGGCACAAGTGTCTTTAGGCCCCCTCAGGCTCCTGGGCCGGGTAGTGACTGCTACCTCTGCACCCCCTATAGCTACGCCCCTGAATGCCACCTATGGACAAGAACAGAGGTGTGACATATTGCCTAACCATTTATATGGCTGGAGATGTGAGCCTTGACTGTCCAGATAAAGTCTCATCATCGCAAGTTTCATTTCTCTAGAAATCAGTGGCACTACTGAGACATTTTCATGCTCCGTGCTCTCCCTTGCCCTACACTGTATCTCACAGGGCAAGGGCTTTTTGGTTTACGGTTTTACACTGCTAGGTGGAGGCTCCCGCCTAGCAGTGTTCCCAGTGATGTCACCGGCACTGATGGGTGGGCTTTAGGGCTGCCCTAGCCGTTTTACAGGCTAGGACAGCGCTAAAGCCCGCCCATTAGTGCTGAAAGGGCCGTGGCACTCACGGGAGCGCCGGTTCCTTCTCAAACAGCTGATTGTCGGGTGTCCCTGGTATCCCCCACCTATCAGATACTGATGAACTATCCTGAATATAGGTCATCAGTGGTAAAATCCCGGAAAACCCCTTTAAGTAACCACTGCACAAAACAATAAGCTTGATGTTTCCAAAAAAGAGCTCCAGATTTGCTGCAGAGAGTTAAAGGCTATTGTCACCCTTGGGGTGTTGTTTTTATCTTTTCTTTCTACTAAATAATTTAAACAAATACCAATTGAAAAAATTAAGTTTTTCCTCTACAGCTTTCAATTTCAGTGCATCTGTAGATGGTTGCTTCTTCTCGGTGAATCCATCAGGGAGCTGCTCTATAGCCCTTATTTCTGAAATTCTGACAGCTCATAAACATTTGCTAAGGGTGCCTTCACACGTGTCAGACTTTGTTGCAGAAATTATGATAAACGTGCATTAAGGATGATAAATGTGTCAGGGCCGGTGGGCTCAAAACTGATGAAGGCTTTGTGCAAAATGTCTGTTGCAGCTATATCTACTACAATTAACTTTTTAACACCAAATCCATGGCATGGTGGGATGATAAAGCTCCACCTGTGTTAGCATACAAGTACTTACAATAACATGTCCGCATGATCTGCATAGGCCAGAGCATCTCTCTCCTTCCATTACTTTATATTAAAGGGGTTGTCCTCAGGATAGGTCATCAATATCAGATCGGTGGGGGTTCTGACACCCGGCATTCCCACCAATCAGCTGTACGAGGAGACGGCGCACGCAGTGCGAACATGCTGTCTCCGTTCTCTCTTCCCGTTCACTGCTGCTGTCCCATAGACATATAGATGAGAGAAGGAAGAAAGGGGGGAGATGGCACGTGCACACAATCTCCTCATACAGCTGATCGGCAGGATTGCTCGGTGTCGGACCCCCCACCGATCTGATATTGATGATCAATCCTGAGGAGAGGTTATCAATATTACAAGCCCAGACAACTCCTTTAATGTACATTCGGTATATAAGGTCCTCTTATCTACTGTCAAGTCATTGTTTCACTGGTGAACATGAAACATTAACCTATAATTTCCAAAGGAAGGGGTTACATAATCTCTGTTTGGTCAGTTTTATTGATTTGCTCAACTTGTCGGGAACCGTTGACTCAGACTGAGATAATACAAGACCATACCATTGGTTACTACTAACCAGTGGAAAGATTTCACGTTTCAAGGACATAAAAAGAGGTGAGTAAACTGGTTACGCAAGGCTATGTGGCCACCAGCCAAAAATATGAGTTCAATTTAAGGTTCATTGTACTGACCCGACTAAAGACCAGTCATTTAAATAAAGAGACTGTGGTCAATGGTCATTTAAATAAAGAGACTGTGGTCAATATCGACCAAAAGGGACCTTTCTGATGAACATGTCCAATGCAGAAAACTTGCTCTGTGTAGGAGCGCGATTTCTTAATATGGACACTGCTCCTTTCACATTATAATGATTTATAATGCTGTGTGTCTCTGACCAACCTTGCATCAACTGAATTGTACTGATATAATGCTGTCAGTATAATTCAGTATATCCGAGGTCAGCACTAAACACACTGGGAAGATAGGGAGAAGACCAGGGCTGCAGCACTTGAGTATACAAGAACATGCAATAGTGCTCTTAGGGGGCATTCACACAATGCAGATCCACAAAACACGGATACCAGCAGTGTGCATCCTGCATTTTTCAGATCCGCACAACCCGCCCTTTGTTCGAAATGCCTATTGTTGTCCGCAAAATGGACAACAACAGGACATGTTCAGTTTTTTTTTGCGGATCCTCGGAATGGTCCACATCTTTTGCGGCTCCAATGAAATGAATGGGTCTGCAACCAATCCGCAAAACATTTGGATCGGATGCGGACTGAAAATAGAGTCATGTAAATGGACCCTTAGAGAGAGGATGAGAGCTGCAGCACTTAGCATTGATAGTAAGTATACAGAGACACAATGCTGCAGCTCTGGTCTTCGCCCTATCTTCCCAGTGTGTTTACCGCTGGGAAGAGGATCGGGCTGCAGCATGTAGCATTGGTAGTAAGTATACCTGGACATAAACTGTCAGTGCTAAGAACTGCAGCCCCAGTCCTCACTCTAAATCAGGGATCTCAAACTCGTGGCCCTCCAGCTGTTACAGAACTACAATTCCCATCATGCCTGAACATTCTTCAGCTACCAGGGCATGGTGGGAGTTGTAGTTTTGCAACATCTGGAGGGCCATGAGTTTGAGATCCCTGCTCTAAATAATCTTCCCAGCACATTGGGAGGATAGGCAGGAAATGTATGTATGTATGTATGTATGTATGTATGTATGTATGTATATATGTATGTATATATGATGTATGTCCCAGTATACTACTGGTGCTGAGCAATGCAGCCCTGATCGTTTTCCATCCTGCACTGATAGGAAGTGTACTAAAGTATGACCCTGCACACTTCCTATCTTCCCAGGGAGTTTAGTGCTGAGACAGGGAACAGTGCTTGGAGCAAGTCATATAGGCAGGGATAGTTAAAGGGGTTCTCCAAGAATTAAGAAAATATTACTTTATAATAAATATATTCCCAAATACCTTTCATTACTTACAATGGCTCATTTTTTCTAGGGCGCAATCATCAGGGGAAATAAAATGGCCACCGTCCTATTAGTTCACACAAAACCTGTCCTAATCACACAGGAAGAGAAGTTACTTCACAACACTGAGGTAAAGAGCTGCCTCATCCTCCTCTCTGCTCTGCTTGTCAGGGATTATGGTCCTGAATACTGTTTAATATGATCTTCAGCTGAATCTCTGTAGGAATGGAGTTCATGAGGAGACCTGAAGTATAGAGAGGATGTGGGGATGTGACGGTGTCCTGCTGTTGGATTAGGACAGGTTTTGTGTGTAGTAATAGGTCGGTGGCAATTTTATTTCTCCTAATGATTGCTCCCCAGACAAAACGAGCCATTATAACGAATGAAAGATATTCATAATAAAGTAATATTTAAGTATTTTCATTTTCTTAATTCCTGGAGAACCCCTTTAAGGCACATGTCAGGAGACAGGCAGAGAAGTCTTCCACTTTATGCTCCACTGTCCTCTTCAGCGCTTAAAGGGGTATTCTCATCTGAGACAATGGGGGCATATAGCTAGGATACGCCTCTATTGTCTGATAGGTGCAGGTCTCACCGCTGGGACCCGCAACCATCTCAAAAACGGAGCCCCACTCCCATTCAGTTCTATGGGGAGAGCACTTGGTGGTGGCCATACCAGAGTCCTCCAGCCACCACTTTGGCCTGCTCTGTTCTTGATATATAAGTGCGGGTCCCAGCAGGGACCCACACCTTTCAGACAATGAGCAGGCATGTATGTCACTGGGCGGATGGACAAGCCACTGCCAGACTTGTCTGGTCGGCAACACAACTCCAAGAAAAAAAAATTATTGGGCAGTTGAAATCCACTTACCCAGTCCTTATCTCCCCTGACATCAGCGATTGGAGGAGAGTCAATAGGCCCTCAGATACAAGAGAAGGCCGGCTGGTCTTGTCAAAATTGTTGGTTCAGATAATATATACATCTAATGTGTATGGCCACCTTAAGTGTCACAAATGGGCAAGAAACAGGGTTGAAACAAGGAGAATGGACAGAAAGTACCCAGCAGCAGATGATTACTACAGGTCCCCTACAGAGAACCATCTTTCCACGTGCACAGCTAGGCTGAAAAGGGGATTTCCATAGCAACTCCTTCAAATGGTCCAGAAAACATGGTTGGAATATTGATGGCATCAGTGTTTTATTTGTGGTTTACCCAAACCCATAGACTTCTATGAGCGCGTTTGGGCCTCATTACAGACTAAAGTCATGCACGAGGAGGTTTGAACAAACATATTAAAATTAATGGATACGTGTGCTGTCCATGGAGAATATGGATAGCACATGTCCATGAGTCAATGACATCTGAATAAGCCCCGACAGAAAGAGTTGTTCAAAATCAAAAGGTTAGACAGCAGCTCTGATCATAAGAACCAAGTCTATAGGTGTGCACAGAGCTGCAACAATTGCTGGGTGGCGGTGGCGGTGGCAGTCACATATCAATCATACTAACTGAAATCAATGGTGAATGATTCAGGCATTTCGACAGAAATAACCTTGTAGGTTGGGCCTTATAGCTGCATGCTAATGATTCATTATGACCTTTCTTCTTGGTTTAATTGCATCACTAAGGATGGACAAAAATACTGTAGACCTTAGGAACCAGCCAGAAGAATTCGGGAGCCAAACATTTTCAAAGACATGAAGAGAAAATAATCCAAGAAGTTGTAATTTTTGTTTTGAAGATGTAAATTTTGTTTAGATGCATTGGTTGCTATGATTGTCCAGCCATGCATGAGAACTTCAATTCTAGTCTTATGAAAGCACTAATTGACTACCAGTATAAATTAGACCAATATCATTTCACGTTTTACCAATGTATACTTTATGGGAAAAAGTACACATTACACCTACAGGAGCTTTTATGACATCCCATTCTAAATCCATCCATTCTTCTGAGAAGGCTTTCTACAAGATTTTGGTGTTTGTCTGTGAGGGATTTCTGGTCATTCATTTAGAAGAACATTTGTGAGACCAAACATTGATGTTGGATAAAAGGGCCTGGTTTACAATCTCCATTGTCGTTCATCCCAAAGGTGTTTGATGGGGGTTGAGCTGAGGTGTGGCCAGTGAAGTTCTTACAAAACTCACCCAACCATGTCTTTATGGACCTCGCTTTCTGCACTGGGGCACAGCCATGCTGGAACAGAAAGGAGCCTTTCCCAAATTGTTCCCACAAAGTTGGAAGTATATAGTTGCCAAAAGTACTTGTATACTGAAGCATTGAGACTTCGCTTCACTGGAACTAAGGGTACTAGACCAACCCTTGAAAAACAACCCCATAGTGTTCCCCATCTCCACCAAATTTTACAGTTGGCATAATGACGTCAGGCAGGTAACATTCTCCTGGCATTCACCAAACCCAGACTCGCCCATCAGGCAGCCAGAGAAAGAAGTGTGATTCATCACTCCACAGAACATGTTTCCAGTGCTCCAGAGTCCGGTAGCGGCATGCTTTATACCACACGATCTAACGCTTGGCATTGTGCTTGGTGATTAAGGCTTGCATGCAGCAGCTTGGCCATGGAAACCTATGCCATGAAGCTCCGGGCATAGCACAGTTTGTGCACAGATGATAATGTCAGAGGTGGTTTGAATTCTGCAGCTACTGAGTCAGCAGAGGGTGGCGACTTATGTACTATGCACCTCAGTACTTGGAGACCTGTAACTCTCCACTTCATGGCTGAGTTTCTGTGGTTCCCTTAAAAATGGAATATCTAGGAGGGAAGAAGTTTCCCAAACTGACTTGTTACAGTGGTGGCATCTTATTACGGGACTATTCTGGAATTCAGTGAGCTCTTTAGAACAAGACATTCTTTCACAAATGTCTGTAAATGCAGACTGCATGGCTAGGGGCTTGATTTTATACACCTGTGGCAATGGGATGGAATAAGCACCCAAGATAAATGATTAAGAGGGGTGTCCCAATACTTTTCTACATATGATCTATGTGTCCCGATGAAGACAACTGGGAAATAACGTAGACAGAAGCCAATGACCAGCACAATGGCCAAAATGAAAAACATCCCATCATGACAAACCCTGTCCATATACACTTTTAGGACCTTTGGACATCATGGGGAAGTCCCTGGTTCATGACCCTCCTTTATGAGCCTGACAAGCAGTGACCTCCTCTTTAAAATGGAGACTTCCTGAAATGATATATCTCCATAACAACTTGCAGTCTCCTACATCCCTCCTGTAACAGAAGCCACAGTCTGCTCAGTGTATGCATCACAAGCTCTTCCTTAAACACTGATTTATTCTCAGTTACTTCCTCTTAGATTTCCTGCAGGTTCTTCTTTTTCTCCCAGTTCTCCTAGCTAGGTTGGACAACAGAGACCTTGGCACTGTTTTTGGAAGCAAGCAGTAAACCCTTTAGAAGGATTGTCCCATGAAGACAGTTTAAAATGGGGTCATTTATTAAACTGGTGTAAAGTAGAACTGGCTTAGTTGCCCATAGCAACCAATCAGATTTCACCTTTCATTTTCCAAAGGAGTTGTCCAAAGTGAAAGGTGGAATCTGATTGGTTGCTATGGGCAACTAAGCCAATTCTACATTACACTAGTTTGATAAATTACCCCATTTATCCTTAGAGGATTGGAGGTAAGCATCTGATTAGTGGGATCCAAACACTGGAGCCTTTGCTGATCAGGAGGGTCCATGCTCCCCGTTTGAATAGAGAGGCAGAGATAAATGTGTCTGACACCCCACTGAACTCTACGGGAATGCGGAGATAGCTCGCTAGTATGACCGCATCTACATTCAAATGAAGGAGAAAAAGTCCTTGTACTCGTGATCACAAAGGCCACAGCAGTCAGACCCCCACTAATCAGAAGCTTATCCCCTATACTGTGGGTAGGGGATAAGTTGTCCTCATGGAACAACCCCTTTAAGGCAAGGCCCTTCGACTGCATTTATAAAACTATTGTAGACAAAAAATGGAAAAGTTGCCCATGGCAACCCGATTTGTCCTCATTACCTAGGCTGTATGGGAAAGATAAAGCTAATTAGTTGCTATGGAAGCTGCTCCATTATCTACAGTAGAATATACACATAATTATCTGGAGATGGTAGAAAAAAAAAAACTCAAGACGTTAATAAGATGGGTGATGGTTGGAATTTCAACTACCCTCAGATAAGTACATTTTATATAGGAATATACTGCATAAATGTAATCACAGTTTACTTAACCCCTTCCTGCTTATGGTTCAGTGCCATAAAAGTACATTACAGACTTAGGAGCTGTGCCCATGCCATCACTTGATACAGCTGGCACCATGCCCATTGCCAGGATTGAAAGTAAGTGTCCTGGTAGCTTAACCCCTCACTAACCATAGTCAATAGCTGAGCTGTTATACAGTGGGAAGAAGCTTGTTCTGTCCTCTGATCGGCACCCCACAAATGCAATTGAGGGGAGCAGAGTAGATGTTGTAATACAGTGCATATCACCAGTCTACCACTGCTCATCTCAGCAATGTGCCTATACCTCCCAACTGTCCCGGATCCAGCGAGACAGTCCAGATTTCAGAGGCCGCCCTGCAGGACGTTGGAGGTAAGTCCCAATTTCAACTGTATTTGTGTCCTGAGGAAGCATATATAGTTGAACGCAAAAGGTGAAGCAGTTAGCCGTCAGCTCCCTGCTTCACCATTCAACTTCTACTACCCCCAGCAGCAGGCACAATGTGATGATGTCATCATGCCTGTAGAGCTGAGCTGGAGAGCACAGAGGCCAAGGATCATTTCCCAGCTGGGGAAACTCTAGGACATAACCAGATTGCGCCGAATGCGGAGGAATGGAGCTAGGTGAGCATTACTTTTTGTTTCATTTTGTTAAACCTACTGTAAAAGGGGGCATAAATAACTACTGTGTGGGGGCACTAAGGGGGAAGGCTTACTGTATGGTGGCACTAAGGGGACTGGGTGCGTATAGGGTACGTGTGCTGCTGCTGTCCTTCCTTAGGTTTTTCAAAAGTTGGGAGGTATGAATGCGCTGTTGCAGCCAATCACTGGTGACGTGTCCATAAGTAACACGTTACTGATGGATCACATGTCGTGTGGGGACAGATCGCCGCCGAAGCAAGTAATTAGCCACAGCAACGCATGCGACTTCCTCCGGATTTGTACAGGCCTGGGACTAGGGATTAGTGAATTTGTCTCATTAGCATACGCACAGTCATTGCTCCTCTTATTTTCTTTAATCAGTTACAGGGGCAACCAACTTGCCAGAACATTCATAGCAGCTGGCCCAGAGATTTGCTTTCCAGCAGGCACCTGGATAACCTATTTTTGGGAAGGGGGTACATATTTTTTATTATTCTTTTTACACTCTAAAAAAAAAAAAACACAAGAAATATAAAAAACACAAAAACTCCTACGGCGAGCAGGAAGAAAGAAGTGAGCTGGCATGCGCACATCTTCCCTTCATACAGCTGATCGGCAGCCCCCCCCCGATCTGATATTGATGACTCACCCTGAGGATAGGTCATTAATATTAAAAGCCTGGAGAACTCCTTTAACATTTTGTACAGTGGGGGGGGGGGGGGGGTGTCAAACCTCATCTTGAAAGTAAAGGGGGTCAGTATTTCTCTTGTACAGCTTATTTCTGTCTTTTTAAGGAAAAAAAAAAAAGCCTTGCCTATTGCAGTCCATGAAAGTCAAGAGATCGGTTTATTTCATTTTACAGCTATATGGCGGTTTACTATAAACACTACTTTTATGTTTCCATTGCAAGGACACAGAATTGCTTAGATCATAGTCTCCAGCAATGTAAGACTTAATAGCTCCCTGATCCCAGCAGGTGTCTTACTGAGCAGCCATCCTCATAAGACACACTTCAGTGCGGCCCCTCTGGGTGCAGGCTCCAGCTGCCTCTCCTACCACTGTAACCCTCCACTGCATTTTCATTCTCCAGTCCCTCAGGACAAATTGCTCAGCCAGGATAGATAATGGCTTTCACCTTCTCCTGCTCATTAGCAACAGTTGTCCTGCCAGCTCTCCGCTCACCAGACTGGAACAGTCTCACCTCCTCTCCTGCCCTCTCTTCCCCTTATATCAGGACTAAAAAAACCTAAAGGACAATTCTGATAAACAGCATATATAACCGTAAGATGTGCAGCATGACGAGGCGGTGTTCACACTCCTTGTGCTTCAGCAGCTTCATCCTGCGCCGTCTGCCCCCACGCATGATGAGAAGTTGATGTGGTGGGGGCTGGTCTGAAATAAATTATGATTTTCTGACCATAATCTCAATCATGCTCCACTGCAGGGGCTTATACTGTATACATCACATAGGGAACCATAGCAAAATTTAGCATGCCCCTCTCCAGATGAGATTTCTGATAATTTTTTTCTTTATTAACCCTTTTCTGGCGCAGCAATTTTCCGTGTTTGCATTTTTGTTTTTCGCTTCCTGGAGCCATAACTTTTTTATTTTTCCGTTCACATATGATGTGTAAACGATGGGAACTTTTCAGTAGCCATTAGAGGCGGTGACCAAGGATCATGGTAATATACTGACTAAATACTATAGATATAGATTGATGTATCGTTATCTTTGTACAAAGCATTTACAGTACTTATATGTACGTATCTTGTATTTGTAACAGTGTCTGGTGAAGGCCATCAGGCCGAAAACGTTCACATCTGTCTTTGACCGCATGAACAATAAAAAAAATCGTTCTGATCACAAGCAAAAGAAATTTCTGGTTGAGGTTATTTCTTATATACTTATACCAGGGGTGGGAACCCTATGACAGCAAAACCACAACAGAGTGCACCAAAGTATTTACTACAAGTCTTATTGTCTGTTCAGATGAAACTGAGTAATTTCCCAGACATATCTAGAGAGATATGTGGGCCGGAAGAAGACTAGGGAGCAGCGAGTAGCACTCCGACCGGAGTAAGCAAGGGGCCCGATCTGAGGCTGATCGAGCTTCAGGGTCTGATGAAGGTCTGATCTATGGTCCAAAAAATACGGTGTGTATGTCCATATATATTACATACACACACAGCATTGCATTGTTTTTTCCACACAGTGACAGTCATTGGGTTGTACATTTGGCAAATGTTGTGCGAACAGGGCCTAAGATCCACTTCACCACAGCTGTTCCAGACAATTTACTGTAGTTGCTTTTGTTATAAGTGACCCCATGTAGTAGATGTAACAAGCCCCACACATGCCCCCCAAAGCAAGACCGGCCATCAGTATGGCACAGATATTGGTACAGTATTTAGTAACAGATGTCTCTCTGTTTAATCACAAATAAGGCAATATTGTTACCGCAGAGTGGAAACTTTCGGAGGCCTCATCTGCACTTATTTGTCTTAGATTGCTGGAGCAGAATGAATGGACGGGCTGTTTGCATTGTGTGCTCCCAGTAACTGAATAGCTGACATAGTTAATTGGTGAAATCCATCTGTGTGAACTGGACTCTGTGCAAGTTCAATGCTCTTTACCCCATTGGTACAAAATATGAACACCAGATGTCAAGTGGGGGAGGGCTGGAAGCTCTATAAAGTGGAACTCTTACATAACGGCATTGAAGTTCACATTTAGAGGAAATCGCTGCTATAGAAAAATACAACAGAATGTAGCCCATTACAATGGGTCAAATGTACAGAGTTTAGTAAGGGCACGTACAGTGCCTTGTGAAAGTATTTGGCCCCCTGGAACTTTTCAAACTTTTGCCACATTTCAGGCTTCAAACAAAAAGATATAACATTTTAAATTTTTGGTGAAGAATCAACAACAAGTGGGTCACAATTGTGAAGTGGAACGAAATTTATTGGATCATTTAAACTTTTTTTGTAATAATAAAACTGTAAAGTTGGACGTGCAAAATTATTCGGCCCATTTACTTTCAGTTCAGAAAACTCACTCCAGAAGTTCATTGAGGATCTCTGAATGATCCAATGTTGTCCTAAATGACTGATGAAGATAAATAGAATCCACCTGTGTGTAATCAAGTCTCCGTATAAATGCACCTGCTCTGTGATAGTCTCAGGGTTCTGCATCATGAAGACCAAGGAACACACCAGGCAGGTCCGTGATACTGTTGTGGAGAAGTTTAAAGCCGGATTTGGATACCAAAAGATTTCCCAAGCTTTAAACATCCCAAGGAGCACTGTGCAAGCGATCATATTGAAATGGAAGGAGTATCAGACCACTGCAAATCTACCAAGACCCGGCCGTCCCTCTAAACTTTCATCTCAAACAAGGAGAAGACTGATCAGAGATGCAGCCAAGAGGCCCATGATCACTCTGGATGAACTGCAGAGATCTACAGCTGAGGTGGGAGAGTCTGTCCATAGGACAACAATCAGTCGAACACTTCACAAATCTGCCCTTTATGGAAGAGTGGCAAGAAGAAAGCCATTTCTCAAAGATATCCATAAAAAGTCTTGTTTACAGTTTGCCACAAGCCACCTGGGAGACACACCAAACATGTGGAAGAAGGTGCTCTGGTCAGATGAACCAAAATCCAACTTTTTGGAAACAATGCAAAACGATATGTTTGGCGTAAAAGCAACACAGCTCATCACCCTGAACACACCATCCCCACTGTCAAACATGGTGGTGGCAGCATCATGGTTTGGGCCTGCTTTTCATCAGCAGGGACAGGGAAGATGGTTAAAATTGATGGGAAGATGGATGGAGCCAAATACAGGACCATTCTGGATGAAAACCTGTTGAAGTCTGCAAAAGACCTGAGACTAGGACGGAGATTTATCTTCCAACAAGACAATGATCCCAAACATAAAGCAAAATCTACAATGGAATGGTTCAAAAATAAACATATCCAGGTCTTAGAATGGCCAAGTCAAAGTCCAGACCTGAATCCAATTGAGAATATGTGGAAAGAGCTGAAAACTGCTGTTCACAAACGTCTCCATCCAACCTCAAAGAGCTCGAGCTGTTTTGCAAGGAAGAATGGGCAAGAATTTCAGTCTCTAGATGTGCAAAACTGATAGAGACATACCCCAAGCGACTTGCAGCTGTAATCGCAGCAAAAGGTGGCGCAACAAAGTATTAATGCTAGGGGGCCGAATAATTTTGCACGCCCCACTTTTCAGTTTTATTATTACAAAAAAGGTTCAAATGATCCAATAAATTTCGTTCCACTTCACAATTGTGACCCACTTGTTGTTGATTCTTCACCAAAAATGTAATATGTTATATCTTTTTGTTTGAAGCCTGAAATGTGGCAAAAGGTAGAAAAGTTCCAGGGGGCCGAATACTTTCGCAAGGCACTGTAGGTGTATATTTATCTTATGCACTTATATAGCACTACTATATTCCTGCAGTGCTTTACAGACATTAGTATTATACTGTCCCCAATGGGGCTCACAATCTAAGTTCTCTATCAGTATTTGGAGTGTGATAGAAAACCGGAGAACCCAGAGAAAAAACACACAAACACGGGGAGAACATACAAACTCCATGCAGATGTTGTCCTTGGTTGGATTCAAATCCAGGCCCCAGTGCTGCAAAGCACCAGTGCTAACTGAGCCACCGTGCTGCCCATATGCTATGGATTTACCGCTGTGGATGTTTGTGATGCAAACTTGCAGCATTTTACAGTAGCAGTATGATGAACTCTGGTGTGCCAACAGGTCCCGCAAACTCACAGTAACTACATATAACTCGCCCTTGGAAAGTTCCTCCCAAACTTGTATGGATCGGCCATCCAAGAACCCAGTCACGTGACAGGATTTTCAGAAGAGGACTGCTTCCATCAACATCACATCATTTAGGCTACTTTCACACTAGCGTTTTTAAATTTCCGGTATTGAGTTCCGTCATAGGGGCTCAATACCGGAAAAAAATGCTTCAGTTTTGTCCCCATTCATTGTCAATGGGGACAAAACTGAACTGAAGACAACGGAATGCTCCTAAAAAGCATTCTGTTCCGTCTTCAGACCGGAGAACAAACCGCAGCATGCTGCGGTTTGCTCTCCGGTCCAGGCATCCGCACCAAGACGGATCCGGAATGACACCCAATGCAAGTCAATGGGGACGGATCTGTCCTCCATTGATTTGCAATGGGGGGGGGGGGGGGGGGTCATTCCGGATCCGGCTACAGAGCTAGATACATACATACATACATACACACATACATACTCACATACTCCAGGGACGCCGGCTGCATGTCTTCACGCGCCTCCTGAGCGCCGCTATGACGTTTCCCCACTGCGCCCAGCAGAGGGCGCTGTGGGGAATCGTCATCACTGCGCGCAGGAGGCGCGTGAAGACATTCTGCCGGCGTCCCTGGAGTATGTATGTGTGTATGTCTGTATGTGTGTATGTCTTGTGCCATTGTGTGTGGTAACGTGTGGGGCTGGAGCGCTGCTCTGTCTCCACACATGTATCAGCGGCAGTACGGATCCGTCGGCACCCTTTAGGTGCCGGATCCGTGCTGCCGCTAGTGTGAAAGTAGCCTTACCTGGTTTCCGTCCGGGGCTATGGATGGGACATTACTTCCGTTATGTACAGGACCTGAGCTTTTCCTCTCCCTGGAGCTCTTGCACACTCCTGTATCCACCTTATCTGCACAGGTAGAAGAAGAATTCTGTCCCCATCCACACCAGAAGTTATGTTATGCCCATAGCCCAGGCCAGAAACCTGGTAAAAGGACACAACACTGGCAGAAGCAGGATTTAGAAAAGAAGGGCATCACCTGGCCGGGTTCCTGAGCGGCTGATCCACACAACTTTGGGACTGTAAATATGCAACAAACTTTCTTTACAGCCGAGTTACGGGAAATTAACATGGATTTGCAGAAAAGCCCTTTAAAGGGTTTCTGTCACCAGTTTTTTCGGTATGAATCAGGCTGACATTAGAGATGTGCTAATGTCACCTGATTCCAAATATATATCTGTTTTATTTACTGGTGCCCCCATTTTTATATAAAATGAACTTTTATTTTATGCTAATAAGGCTCCTAGGTGCAAGGGGCGTTACCTCTGCTCCTAGAGGCTCTGTTGATTGACAGGACCAGGCAGAGAAGAAACACTCCATTCACCATAGCTTTTAAGGACCTTCAATGATGTCATGACCATGTGATCAGTCACATGGTTTAGGAGGAGACAGGCTGTTTGTGTGATCCTAACCATGTCACTGATCACATGGTCATGACATCATTGAAGGTCCTTAAAAGCTATGGTAAATGGAGTGTTTCTTCTCTGCCTGGTCCTGTCAATCAACAGAGCCTCTAGGAGCAGAGGTAACGCCCCTTGCACCTAGGAGCCTTATTAGCATAAAATAAAAGTTCATTTTATATAAAAATGGGGGCACCAGTAAATAAAACAGATATATATTTGGAATCAGGTGACATTAGCACATCTCTAATGTCAGCCTGATTCATACCAAAAAAACTGGTGACAGAAACCCTTTAAACCGTTGCATTTTAACTTATGCTGTGGATATCTACAGCAGATTTCTGCCCTTGCGGTGGACCGGGTGAAATCTACAACTAAATCTGCGACAAATCTGCAGGTGATACAAGCTGACTTTTCTGCAGATTTAATTGTGGAAATGCCCTGTGTAGCTGTACCCTAAAACAGGATCCTTTATGAACACGGACCACGGTGACCCGCATCCACTGCTAGAACATAGCGGCACTGGCAGTACAAAGTGCAGTGTTACTGTGTCCCTCGTTGGCTCCACATGGCTTTTTTTCCAGGCCGTATGCTTGTGCAATGGCAGAACATGGGAATGCCTGAAGAAAACCAGCATAGCCAAAAAGTGAAGCGGTGCTGTGTTTTCCTCTTTTTGTGGTGATGGATTTCAGTGATTACTGGAATCCACTGTATTATGAACCCCTCCTGACAGGACCTTAAGATCTGTTTACGTGAAAAACATACAAAGTTCTAGGCAGACACAAGATGGAGCTCCCAGTGTAAAAGAACCCTGTTGTCCTGAACAGCAGGGACTAGGTAAGTACAACTTTTGGATGGGGTGGGGTGGGGGCGAACACCCTCTGGTAATGCCGGGTTCACGTCACCATTTATTTTTCCGTTCTCCTGATCCGTCAAGAACAGAAAATAAAGAAAAAAAAAAACAGAACCTGTATATTAAGTGTTCGTTATGTTACATTTGTACATGAAAGACATTTTTTCCCAGTATAAAATAACGGATCTCAGACAGAAATGGCTAAAACGGATGCCAAATGTGCATACATGAGCATAACGGATGCTTAAAGGGGTATTCTGGAACTTTTATTTTGATGACCTATCCTCAGAATAGGTCATCAGTATTTGATTGGTGGGTGTCAGACCCCCACGACCCCCACCGATCAACTGTTTTAGAAGGCAGTGTCGCTTGGCACCAATGCCTTCTTAAACAGGGGGTCACGGGTGTCGGACCCCCATCGATTAGATACTCATGACCTCAGTCATCAGCATTAAAATTTTGGAAAACCCTAAACCTTAAAATACAGATATGTTGTTTTTTTTTCTTTATTTTTCTGTTCTTCTGACAAATTAGAAGAATAGAAAAATAATTGGTGATGTGAATCCGGCCTAACAATGTCACATTTTATTTTTGCTGGAGAATCACTGAACAGTACATGGATCAAGATGAGTCAAGTGACATCATCGGCCTACAAACAGAATAGGGATTTTATAGGAATGACATCACCACTCAACACTTCACAATACAAAACCCATTATACAGGTTATTTCATCTGCCTATATAATTCGAATAGAGATTAATTGGGTGGACACAGGATAATGTACCCGTTTCTGTATTTGCAAATCATGCTGCAGATTACAAGGGTCCTGGCACTCATTGGTGGCAGCAGAGCATACTTACCTCACAATCCTCCCAGCAGCGGAGCTCTTACTCCATCTGCGATGCCACTGGACCACCATGAGTGGGTAGTGTGTAATGTCATTTAGGTGACACACTATTGTTATTGGTGGCACAGGCACAAGTATACAGGGCTAGACCAGATGTCCATCTTTATCACTCAAAGGAGCTCCCAGAGGAGATGGGAATTGGAATAGCGGTGCTCCAATGCTTCTGGCCTGCCCCTTTGCGAAGGCAAAATTAATTAAAGGGGTTATCCCATGACTAAGGTAAAAAATGAAAATCAGACATCATATAGTACATGACAACCTCTTTTTAAGAAAACTAGAACCAGCCCTGTACTTCACATGGATCCAGAGATCTCCACATTCATTGCTCTGCTAGATTTATATCAAGTTGAAGCTCAAGGGGAGTGTCTTTTCTGCTGCAGATAAGGGGGCGTGTCTTAGCTCTGCCTATCACAGCTCAGGAGGCCATTGAAAGATGAAACTGAGCATGTGCGGCCTTCTCAGTGAGCAGGTCAAAGAAATAAGAAAAAGAACAAACAGCAGGTGGCACTATACAGATACAATTTATTGAATAGCTCAGTGGCTATGCAAAATTTTTAATTACATGCAATTACAAAAGTAATCAGATCCAGGTGCTGGTTTGAAAACTGTAGAATATTTTTCGTGGCACAACCCCTTTAAGTCCGAAGTTGCATTAGACTTTAGTGAATAACATCAGGCTTTGATTCTATGACTTGGACTTTGGATCTATGATCTGAAGCTCGATTTACTCAACACTACCTACGAGGCAGTATTCCAGGATTAGTAGGGTTGGTCATGCTGGCAGAAGCTCTTTAGGAGTATGGAACATTATACAAAATATGAAACTACGACAACAGTAGGGTGTCCTAAAAATGGATTTCTTCTGGGTTTGTGATACTCCACAGATTATCAGACTTTCTGTATTATACAATGCCAGGTTAAAAGAATTCTGCTTTGAATCATTGGTAATTCAACCGTTTGCACCACTGTAGTCCTTTCGGTGGTAATGTTAGCCTTTTCTTCTCTCTGGTGCTTCACTACTAGACACCAGAATCCACACGGATAATAATATCTACATGATGGTAACTGTATCCATGGCTCATTGTCACACAGTCCTTTCAATAAAATCAGGTTTGAAAAACAAAAGATTTCTCATTCTCCACTACAAAGAATGGATGAGGAGAAGGGTTGTTAACTCATCCCACAGGAATGTGATGACTTGCATGATAAACTCATCTCAAGTCACTTCCTTTAGATGTCTATGGAAGCTACAAAACACAGGGGCCTCCAACACAGAGTCATCACCAAGTGGTATCTGCACCTCTTATGCCAAACATGGCAGTAGCATGAACCAGATACTGACTGTAGACTGATGCCTTGGGCCCATCAGAGGAACCAGATCTTAGGTATTCATAGATGAGGCTGATCAAGACTGCAGCGAGAGGGACATTGCCAATACATCCTTCCATACTATCCCATTGGTCCTGGCCCACTCCATCTTAAACCTGTACCCCTTACAAGAACCTTAGATTCTGCAGGGATAGACTTTGGAAAGATAGAGGGGAGTACTATATCCCCCATCATTGCTCATATGCATACATTGCTATGGGAGATTTGCATTACTTTGTACTACAACTTCCATTCTGCATTTTAGTAAAGAGAGACTTGTTTATTTTCTACATCTGGCCTGGTCACCGACTCCAGCACATTCTCCGGCCACATCACCGACCTTGCACCCGTACCAAATTCATAACATCAAGGGCACTAAATCATCAGGGTGTGCCCAAAGGGAAGAAAGTGCGCCACCCTTACCTTTGCCCTGGCCCTAGGGCGCATCAGTGTGAGGATTGCCATTGTGATTTATGTGAATTGCTATTGCAGCCAGAGCCACTACCACTCCCATCCTCTGTGCCGCAGCACACACAGCATCATGAATCATGATGATGCAGTGAAACACTCGTTCATGCTGACACCTAAATGATCGTTTGCGGGCAGCAGATTGTGCTATCTAAGCAGCACCCTGCTGCCCAGAAACTATCACTCTGTATAAGGATGAACGATGGCATTCGCGATCTCTCATCCAAATACAGTGGAGGATATCGCCACATATGTAAATGCTGCGGTCTCCTCCACTGACCAGCAGGCAGTTATCGGGTAGGAACCCTTCCAACCCGACAATCATCTGCTCCATCGGCCACGTAAACTGGCCTGTACACTGACCATAAGGCCCCATTCACACGACCGTATGAATGGGGCCGTATCTATTCCGCAATATTGCGGAATAGATGCGGCCCCATTCACCTCTATGGGAGCAGGGAGCCGCCACACAGAGCTAGCTCCGTGCCGCGGCTCCGCTGAAAAATATGAAGCATGTCCTATACCTGTCCGCACGCACGGACAAGTATAGGCATTTTGAATGGGGCCACCCGGCGTGTGTTCCGAGCGGTGCGGAACACACGCCGGGTGGCCCCCGTATTATTGCGGGTCCGCAATAATGCGGACCCGCAATAATACGGTCGTGTGAATGGGGCCTTAGACCTGTCTGTAATATAGACTTATGATACATCCAGGACATGGAAGGGTCAGCCTGGCCTAACTGTTGTGGCAGGATCCACTGCTTCTGCATACTATGTTTGAGGATGCTTCTATGGTACAATACAGGACCTCACAAAGCACCTACTGGTCTTTAAAGTGGTTGTGTGGAATAATTAAAAAGCGTAGACAAGCCCTACAGTGGCTTACAATAAAAATTAAAAAAATAATAAAATGTTACACTTCTCACTTTCTCCATTGCCCTGGTCCGGTACTCCTGCCACTGATTGTTTAAACAGCCCGAGTGACTTCCTGGGATGTGGTAAGTGACCACTACAGCCAATCACTGTCCTCAGCTGTGGTAGGGATTGTCCGTGATTTTTAATTATCTCAAACACCCCCATTTCTACAGGAGTTCCAAAGGAACCCAAATACAGCGCTCAGCTATTTGCGTAGCTCCCTCAGAGATTAATGGAGCAGCAGTCTGCATGTCCGACCTGTGGATCCAGAACACCCCTTTAAAGGAAATCTGTCAACACGATTTGGGACTATTATTTGCAGTAATACATGTGTAGTACTGCAGATGAGGAGATGATAAATCTAGCAGAGTAAAGAATGGGGAGATCTCTGGATCCATGTGACATACAGGGCAGGTTCAAACTTTGTTAGAAACAGATGTCCGATTTTTTTTACATTAGCCATGGGACAACCCCTTTAATGAGTCCTAACTGTTCCCTGCTTCATCACTGTATTCAACTGTATCTGTGTCCTGAAGATGCTGATAAAGTTGAAGTGGGGACATACGGCACCTATCCTGGGAAATCTGGGACAGTCCTGCTGAATCTGAGATGGTTAGAAGACACGTATATGGTGTGCATAAACCCAAGGGGCCATGAACACCTACATTACTGTAGGCCTAATGGCTTCCTGTAATATTTCCTGAACATATGTCTTTGGACTTCTGTTCACTTTGTTCCTGCATACTTTACATTCAAAACCCTGGAGGTTTTTGTGGGAAGTGGTTAGTGTTGTAACACGATTCCCCTCGCCTCAAATGCTGGGTTTGGCCCCAAAGCTATGTCATAAAGTTTACAAAAAAAAAAAAAAGTCAAACAGGCCTGCACGATACCCCCTACAAAGCCTGGCATTCATTACACTGACGTGACATTGGGCAGTAATAAGGCCACATTCTCCAGAGCTGAATACTATGAGCATACCAGGGAGTGCAAGCCCTCCTAAAGGGGCACCAAACCCTAAAGGTTCTCGCCACTTGCTGAGCAGGTTTATGTACTCGACTATTTTTTCTGCACTTGGCTGAGTGTAGTGTAGGTCCTACAAGTTCAGAAGAATCCCTGCCCCCTATGATTACCGCTGTATCTCCCTTATCTCCAGTTCTGGGAACTTTCTGCACAGATATGAGCAAGGCTGTAGTAATAACACTGCAGATGTATAAGCCACTGGCCTCTGACCAGCTCTACCAGAGAGCGTCAGACTGGTGCAGGATCTGCCAGTGCCACATTTACAATGGACATTGTTGCCTAGCTGAAAATAGTTAACCCTGTTTTAACTTGGCAAGATGTACGAGATTCCACAGTTCCAGTTTTGCAGCCATAATATGCGTTCTATTGATGCGAGTGAGAAAAAAACCCCAAAAACGGAACGCACAGGGAAGCCATCCTTATACTATTAGTTTTTAACGGATCCTCTTTTTTTTCAGATGAAAAATTGGACATTGTCGTTTGAATAAGGCATAAAATGACATGAATCCATGGAGGCAAACAAAACTGAAGGTTATAAGTCACTGCCAATACAGCTCATAAGGCCTCACGCACCCATGGTGTGGTAAGACACACTGGCCCAGATGTACTAATCCTAAAGGGTTCACGACGGTATTTTTTTTTTTATTTTTTTGCGGGCCGTAGGCGGATCCTTTCACTTCAATGGGGCAGCAAAAGATGAGGACAGTACACCGCGTGCTGTCCTCATCCGTATGTCTGTTCTGGGGGACCAACAGAAAAACAGAACATGTTCTATGCGTGTTTATTTTACATCCTATAGAGACCAGGACGTTGTGTTTCGCACAACGCGGAATGCACATGGCCAGTATCTGCGATTTGTGGACCACAAAAGCACCAACGGTCACGTGTACAAGCCCTAAGGCCTCTTTCACACGGGCGTCACGGATTCAGTCCGGATGCGTTCCGGAAAATCCGCAAGCAATCGCAGTCAGTTTTGACTGCGATTGCGTACGTTCGTTCAGTTTTTTCCGCGCGGGAGCGAAGCGTTCTGATGCGTTTTTCACGCGCGTGATAAAAAAACTGAATATTTACAAACAACATCTCTTAGCAACCATCAGTGAATCACGCATTGCATCCGCACTTGCGTGCGGATGCAATGCATTATTCACGCAGCCCCATTCACTTCAATGGGGCCAGGGCTCTGTGAAAAACACAGAATATAGAACATGCTGCGAACTGATGCGTGAAAAACCCCATTGAAATGAATGGGTCAGGATTCAGTGCGGGTGCAATGCGTTCACATCACGCATTGCACCCGCGCGGAAATCTCGCCCATGTGAAAGGGGCCTAAAAATGGTGTAAGCACAGACCGGCTGACTAGACCTGAAGCAGATTTATCACTGGGGCTCAGGCTGGATGATGAATCTGATGCACGGATGGACACTTTTCTCTGACTGTATACCAGCTATTGGTTTGCTTACTTTGAGACAGAATTTTACGCCAGAATTGTGGCACAAAACAGATCATAGGTCCCGCCCCCTCATCGGGCATGTTGTAAAAAAAAAAAAAGTGTGAAAACCCTAGATGTGCCAACCTGCACCACTTTTGAGACAGATTTTTGGTGCAGAGACTTCAGGAAGGGCTCATGGACACAAACGTATTTTGTTTCCGTGTCCACTGTGTTTTTTTGGCAGCCCATATGCAGAACAATTCACTTCAACGGGGCCGCAAAAAACGCAGAAATGAATCTTTGTGCATTCCATTTCCGTATGTCTGTTCCGCAAAAAAAAAAAAAAAAAATAGAATACGTCCTATTATTGTTCGCATTACGGACAAGTATAGGAAGTTCTACTAGGGGTCAGTTGTTCAGTTCCACAAGATACGGAAGGCACATGCACGTCATCCATATTTTCTGCTGATCCATGTTTTGTGGCCCTCAATATACATATGGTTGTGTGCATGAGCCCTAAATCTGGGTCAATGGGTGCAAAACAGTCAGAAGAAACCTCCAATAAAAGACCCCACAATAAGTGTATACAGTTATTCTGGCTTTTTTTTTTTTTTTTAATCAGAAACACACCAGACAAAATGTGCACGAACAGGGACGCTATCAGAACTAATATCAGTAAATAAAACCAGCCCAGCCCAGGTTTACAGAAGGCCTTGGGCGATTGAATGCCAGTTCACAGACATAAGATCGTAAGTATATCCAGGAAAATCATAAGTGATCAGCGCCAGGTTCACAAATTCAAGAATTATACACATGCTGCCTATTACTATACACCAGGCAAGTCAATGAAACACAGTATTCCCACTGATTTTCCACAAGTGGATTACAGGCATGACAAATCAATTTTACCACAGTATTAAGCCTCATTCACACTTCAGTGTTTTGGTCAGTGATTTCCTTCAGTGATTGTAAGCCAAAACCAGGATTGCAGCCTCCACAGACATAAGGTATAAGGGAAAGATCTTCTCCTGTTCTGTGTTTTTAGATCCACACCTGATTTTGGCTCACAATCACTGATGGAAATCACTGACCAAAACACTGACGTGTGAATGAGGCATTAGAAGTAGGCAGAGTCTGCAAATATTCTGTGTATGGCCCTTTAAGAGGCTTTAAGGAGAACTCTTTTAAAAGTTTATGACTTTTTGATACAATAAAACTCCTTGCTGGGTCCCTCTCCTGCTGACTCCATGATGCAAGGTAGAGGTCATGGACTACAAGAATAGGTTGAAGATTCAATGTTCTGCTGATCACCTGTGGACAGTCTCCTGAGAGATTATCCTTGCACTCACCTCCTCCAGGTCACATCTACATCACTGTATCCTGAGGGGCTCCTCTTCCTGTAGGCTAATCCTAAACTTTCAAGGATCCCATGAAAAAAAAAGTCCTGTCTGGAGCTCCTGTGAGCACAGGATAGACTAGGAAGGTACAATGAGCTGCACACACCCTCCCACCCCCACTTTCAGGAACTGGGAGGAACCGTCTCTTCCTAGGTCCTAATGCCTATCTCATTTGCTCTGAGCCAACCCAACCTCAGTGACTGTCTATAGGGAATTAATCTTCAGGAGTTAATCTGACTTTTCGGTAGTAACCAGTTGAGACACTACTTATTTTATGCTGAACTTCCTTTATGTAGATGCATTGAGTAATAAAAGTACTATCTATGAACCAGCTATAATGTCATATCCTCAGACTGCCCCATTAATAAAGGCTGATACTGAATGGTGGGCTTCACTGGAAACCACAGAAATTTCATCTCGTACAATGTGGCATAAAAATAAAGGATTTAAAATACAACGGAGCAGCATAACATGCCTTGTGCATATCGAAATTCGTCTACTTTTCATGCCGTGTAATGCACGTCATGCACGTTAACGTATACAGCGGATATCTCTTACGGATTTCGCCCTTCTCAATGGAGAGGGTGAAATCTGTTGCCTTTTCCACATAAAAAACATCTAGTATGTGCGGTTTTGTGTGCGGTTATTGCTGCGGAAATGCAGCAAAAAACATAACAAATATTTCCACGGGATTTTCCATTTTGTGTCACACCTGCTGGAAAGACACCAGTTGGAGACCTCTGAGCTATATGGAGCTCAGCCTACTTTATCACACAAAGGGGAAGATTCATCAAAACTGGTGTAAAGTAGAACTGGCTTAGTTGCCCATAGCAACCAATCTGATTCCACCTTTCATGTTGAAAAGGAGCTCTGAAAAATGAAAGGTGGGATCTGATTGGTTGCTAGGGGCAACTAAGCCAGTTTTCCTTTACACCAGTTTTGATAAATCTACCCCAATGAGTTAAGGCTGTCTGGAGGGAAGCGTTCCTTCCCGGCAATCTTCTGCTTGCTAGCAGAGGAGACTGCTGTTATTACATACATCAATCTCCTCCACAGCATGGAAAAACTAAGCCAGTTTTCCTTTACACCAATTTTGATAAATTTCCCCCCATAGGCCGGTTGATATTGTCTAAGCTGCCTATTAGGCTACTTTCACACTTGCGTTTGCAGGATCCGTTTGTGAGATCCGTCACATGCTCAGATCTGTCTTTGCTATGTAAAAGATAATACAAAAATATTGCCACTAGAGATGAGCAAATTTCATATTTTGAAGTTCGTTCACGCTTCGTTTGGTGGTAAAAGGTAAATTGCGTTATGGATTCTGTTACCACGGACCATAACACAATTCTATGACGGAATGCCTTTAGAGGCATTCCGTAATTCATTCCATCATAATAGAAGTCTACGGCCTGCATAACGGATCCGTCCGGTCCTCCATTATGCATTCCATCATAGAATTGCCCTATGGTCCGTGGTAATGAAATCCATAACGCAATTTACCTTTTACCACCAGTTTTGATAAATCCACCCCAAAGAGTTAAGGTTGTATTACATAGCCAGACCAGGCAGACGATTGTCTGAACGTGGTTTGGTTCAGCATTTTTTTTGGCTCGGATGCAGACCCATTCACTTTAATGGGGCCGCAAAAGATGCAGACAGCACTTCCCATTCAGGACACATGCATGCTTGGGTGAGACCAGAGTGCATGTGTATGGAAGCATTGGGAGAGGTGGCAACTAGAGATGAGCGAATTTCATGTTGTGAAATTTGTTCACGCTTCGTTTGGTGGTAAAAGGTAAATTGCGTTATGGATTGGTTGCTATGGGCAACTGAGCCAATTTTACTTTATACGAATTGTGATAACTAGAGATGAGTGAACATGCTCGAAACGAGCACTGTACTGCTCGGCTCCCCTGCGCTTGCATGGGCTCAGGCAGCCCATGCGAGCGCAGGGGAGCCGAGCGGTACAGTGCTCGTTTCGAGCACGTTCGCTCATCTCTAGTGATAACCGCTGATGATTTTCAGATTTTACTGGAGGCCCATAGACACCCAGTCCAACAGTGGAAGCCAGATTTTGAAGTGCTAGGCATGATAAATTCCCCGCAATGTGCTTGAGACACTTTTTATATCTTCCACAATAGTTTTGAAAAAAGTCTAGAAAAAGGGACGTGGAGTCATAAAAATCATCAGATTAATAATGGCGTGCAACATTTTTGGCAGAAAACATAGGTATGAAGTGAGCCAGCAATCAGGTGGCGTGCGGAAAAGTGTCTAACGAGTTCCGCTAGTTCTATCTCACTGTGGAAGCCAACTTAATAAATTCGGTCTAGTTTCTGACTGTGCGGTTCAGTTTTATCCTGTCTAACTTTGGGATGTCATCAATAAATCTGTCCATTGTATTTCCCTTAAAATGAGCCATATTATATGTGTGTAAATCTATGTTTAGATGTGCGTTCATCAATTATGTATGCAAATTACCACTCCCTATTTCATCACCCCTCTTAGTAAGGGTAGAGACAAAATTGCTCATGTGACACTCCTGTCATCCAGCACGGCGCTAGTGAATCGAATGATACCAGGATTTCCTCATGCACACGGCCATGTATTTCGGTCCACAAACCACGGATCCGCAAAATACAGATACCTTCTGTGTGTGCTCTGTATTTTTATCACTCCCATCAACAGAAGGGACTATTCTTGTACAGAATACTGATCAGAATAGGACAAGTTCTATCATTTGTGGAACAGCAACATGGATCCGCCAAAAATACGGATGTGTGCATGGCCCGATACAAATTAATTGGTCAGTGTGCTGTCTGTAAAAAATGTGGATAGCACACGTTTGAAAAGTATGGCTGTGGACATAACAAAAAAAAATAAAAAAAACCCACTATTTATACTCACCAATCCATTGGAGAGCAGTGTCACAGGAACATTGTCGTAACAGCAGCAACAGAGGATCATTAAGGTGAGTTTTGATTATTTTTTACTATCTAGTTTTCTATTTTTTATTTAATTTTATTTAAAAATAAAAATTATTCATATGGAAAAGTCCTGATGGAAAATAAAAATTCCATCTCCAAAAAGCTTGTCGGCAGAGGGAAGCATGAAGTGCTCTAAAATTTCCTGGTAGACGGCTGCACTGACTTTGGTCTCTTGATAAAACACAGTGGACCTACACCAGCAGATGACATGGCTACCCAAATCATCACTGATTGTGGAAACTTCACACTAGACCTCAAGCAGCTTGGATTGAGTGCTTCTCCACTCTTCCTCCAGACTCTGGGACCTTGATTTCCAAATGAAATGCAAAATTTACTTTCATCTGAGAACAACACCTTTGACCACAGAGCAACAATCCAGTTCTTTTTCTTCTTGGCCCAGGTAAGGCGCTTCTGGCGTTGTCTATTGGTGGCTTGACACATGGAATCCGACACTTGTAGCCCCTGTTCTGGATACGTCTATGTGTGGTGGCTCTTGAAGCACTGATTCCAGCAGCAGTCCAATCCTTGTGAATCTCCTCCAAATTTAGGAAAGGCCTTTTCTTAACATCCTATGAAGGCTGCGGTTCTCCCTGTTGCTTGCGCACCTTTTTCTACCACCCTTTTCCTTCTATTCAACTTTCCATTAATATGCTTTGATACAGCACTCTGTAAATAGCCAGCTTCTTTAGCAATGACCTTTTGTGGCTTACCCTCCTTGTGGAGTGTGTCAATGACAGCTTTCTGGACATCTGTCAAGTCAGTAGTCTTCCCCATGATTGTGTCACCTACTGAACCAGACTAAAGGTCCTTTTACACGGAAAGATAAATCGTATTAGCGATCGTAGATGAACGATCGAACGATGCAATGTAAATACCGTTTACACTGAAAGAGAAGTCGTTCACAATCTTCGTACTTTCGGTCGTTTTATAATCGTTATTACGATCGTTCCTTGCTCCTTGCCATAAGCATTACCATTACCATCTGCCAACGACTAAACGATTTTCGTTTAAACTGGAAGATTTTCGAACGATGAGCGATTAATTTATTGGCAGGACAAAAGATGCGATCAACGAGAAGCGAACGAAATCTCGTTCGTCGTTAAATCGTTACCCGTGTTTATACACAACAATAATCGTGCAAATCCGAACGTTTGAACGATTATTTGAACGATAATCGGCTCATGTAAAAGGGCCTTAAGGGACCTTTTTAAAGGCTTAGGAAGCCTTTGCAGGTGTTTTGGGTTAATTATTCTAATTTTCTGAGATAATGAATTTTGGGTATTCCTTGGCTGTCAGTAGGGATGAGCGAACCGAACCGTAACGAACCAGATTCGTTACGAACTTTCCCAAAAGTTCGGTTCGTCATCGAACCGAATTTTCAGAAAGTTCGTGACGAATCTGGTTAAAATAACGGCGATGCAAAATATACGCATATTTATTGAGAATGCACGCTAATGCGTACATATTCAGTTAAGTAGCGTACCTTTGACAACGCTAGACTGTATGTTCGTTACTTGAGTAGGAATGTTCGCAGACGCAGTATATGCGTACGCTAATGCGTACATATTCAGTTAAGTGGCGTACCTTTAACAACGCTACACTGTATGTTCGTTATTTGTGCGGGAATGTTCGCATTAGCGTACGCATTAGTGTAAATTCTCAAATATGCGTATATTTTGCATCGCCGTTGTTGAAGTCACTTGGATTTTTTCCACTTTTTTCATTGTAGTAGCAACTGCAAGTAAACGAAACTATACCCTATCAGACTCCCATTATTGTAGCAGCAATTATTCAGCCGTTATAGCAAGGTTCGTTTTAGGTTCGGTTTGTACGAATCCGAACTTCACTAAAGTTCGCCGAAGCGAACCGAACCAAACTTTTCAAAAGTTCGCTCATCCCTAGCTGTAAGCCATAATCATTAACATTAACATAAATAAACACTTGAAGAAGTTCACTCTGTTTGTGATGACTATATGGGTTTGACTTTTTGAACTGAATTACTGAAAAAAAACAACTTTTTGATGATATTCTAATTTATTGAGATGCACTTGTATATGAGGGGCCTGGGCATTGGGGGGCATGTTTTATAGTTTGGATAACCCCTTTAATACATTACTTCCGGTCTAGACCTACACCAGATTTATCACAGTGGCCCAGGCCTGAAGATAAATGTGGTCCAGGGATAGACACTTCTCTCTAACTCTATATTGGTTGGCTGAACTCGAGGCAGAATTTCATGCCAGTATTGCATCTTAGGACACGCCCCTTTTCCATTAAGCCATGTCCCTTTCAGACTAGTTGCAGAAACTTTCTCTTAACCTTTATGAACCAAATTGTGCCACTTTTTGTAGCCATTTATGTCAAGATCTAGGTCACTCACATTGGTAAATGTGTGTAATTATATATATACAACTACAATTTGTATGTTTTACAGGTTTCCCCTGTATTTACTACCGATCATTAGAGGGGTTTTCTGGTACTTAGATATATCCTGAAGAAAGGCCATCCATATCAGATCTGACACCCTCACTGATCAGCTGTTTTGAGGGGTGCTAGTCCTGCAGCTCAGCTCCCATAGAATTATGGATTATTGTCTTGGACAAACTTGAGATGAGCTGAGGCTTTTGCCGTTAATGGTCTTCCATAGGTCTTTTTCTGGCACCCTTCTGTTCACCTCACCTCATCCTTTCAGGATTGTGCTCTGCTCTTAAAGTGGTCTTTACTTTTAAGTACAGTAGGAACAGTCCTGAACTTTCTCCATTTGTAGATAATTTGTCTAACCATGGATTGATGTGCCCTCAGGTCTAAAGCAATGCTGTAGCCTTTTCCAGTTTCAGGCGTCTTGTGAGCTCTGCTGAAACTCGTTTGCATGGAGTCATGGTTCATGCTAACCAAAAAGAATAGCTTTGTCAACTTTGTGTTTATTTAATGGGCAAAGCTTCTGTGAAACCCACACATCTAATCCCATCTGCTTAATTAAAACACCTTTGGCCAGTTAGCACTTGGATTAGTCATTAATGCAGAGGTTCATTTACTTTTTCTCCCTTGTTGATGTTTACTCAATGTGCTAAATAATAGCCAAGAACTGTTGGGTTGAGCAAGACCTTTTGGTGCCCTATGTAGATAAGGGAAATTAATTCCCCCACTTCTCCCAAACCATAAATTCAGTTCAACATGATTGGTGATTGGGTAACTGGTAGAGAAGAAGCTAATAGGAACAACACTGGTGGTCTATGGGAATTAAGTCAATGGACTCATCACCACATTTCTGAGTCAAGTACGGTACTTGGTGTCCAATGGTTTATTCACCACTTCAGGTTCCATTTCTTTCTGGTGCCCAAATCACTGGTCCACAACTAGGGTTGCAGGAACTGAGAAGCAAGTTCCGTAGTATAAGGAAAGCCAGTTTCAAGTGTCGAAATCAGAGAAGAGGTTTCATCAGAATTTCCAATTCAAATATACTTTATCAACACCTTAAAGTAACAAAATATTTTTTTTCTAATATACTTTATATTTTTACATTGCCCATGTTAACTAGATACCTGTAGTTCAGGTGTCTATAGAGCTTTGCAGTCCATACCTTTGTATACCACTGACATGCACGGTGGTGTATGAGAGTAACGATTCCACTGCAGGGCCTAGAGAGGGATATACAGGCAGAAGCACACATCGTTCTGCCAAAGGCTGGTACAGATGTGCGAGGCTTTAGTGGAGTGGGAACAGGCAGGAGCAGCGATGATCTATGTGAGCTTCTGCCTACGCTCACTCTACTCACATAGCACTTCGCTGCTGCTGCCTGTGTCCGGCCATAAACACTGCTAACCTACTGTGCCACAGTCACAAGTAGTGCATATACAATGCATCTGTTCATACTTCACACCCTTTTACTTTTTTCACATTTTATTAGGTTGCGGCCTTGTGCTAAAATTAAAATAAAATAAGATTTTCCCCTTCATTCCACACTCAATATCCCATAATGAGAAAACAGAATTTTAGAAATGTTTGCAAATTTATTAAAAAGGAAAAACTAAAACTTTGCATGGACATAAGTATTCAGACCAATTGCTATGACACTTGAAATTTATCTCCTGGGGCCTCCCATTTCTCTTGATCATCTTTGAGATGGTAAATTCAGTTGATTTAGAAAGACACAGCCCTGTCTATATAAGGTCTCACAGCTGACAATGCATATCAGAGTAAAAACCAAGCCATGAGGAGGAAAGAACTGCTTGTATACATCAGAGACAGGATAGTGTGGAGGGTAGAACAGGGGAAAAGGGTACAACACATTTCTACTGCATTGAAAGTTACCAAGAGCACAGTAACCACCATAATTCTTAAATGGAAAAAGTTTGGAACAACCAGGACTCTTTCTAGAGTTGGCCACCACCAAACTAAGTAATTGGGGGTAGGGGAGCTGAACAGCTTTGATAAGAGAGGTGACTAAGAACCCAATGGTTGCTCTGAGTTTCAAAGATGTGTAGATGGGAGAAACTTCCAGAGGGTCAGCCATGACTGTAGCACCCAACCAATCTGGGCTTTATAGCAGAGTGACCAGAAAAAAAGCCTCTCCTCAGAAAAAGATACATGGAAGCTCACTTGGAGTTTGCAAAGAAGCACCTATAGGACTTTCAGACTGAGAAACAAGATTCTGATGAAACCAAGATTGATCTTTTTGGCCTCATTTCTAAGTATCATGTTTGGAGTGACCCATTGTCCAATACCATCCCTACAGTGAAGTATGGTGGCGGCAGCATCAGTTTGTGGAGATGGTTTTCAAAGGCTGGGACAGGGAGACTGCTGAGAGTTGAGAGAACACTGAATGGAGCAAAATAGAGAGATATTCTTAATGAAAACCTGATCCAGAGTGCACTGAACCTCTGGGCTGAAGGTTCACCTTCCAACAAGACATGACTATAAGCACACAGCCAATACAACACCGGAGTGTTGTCAGACGAAGCAGGAAATGTAGTGTTATGGCCTGTAGTTATGCAGAGAAGGAAGCAATAAGACAGTAACGGGATAATACCTATTGTAAGAGACTTACGGTACAGTACCTTTACAGGAGCCGATTATCTTGTAAATTATCGTTAAATTGAGCAAAACTGCATGATTATCAAGTAGTGTGAAAGCAATGAATGATAGAGTGACAACCAACAATCAGTAGATTTCTTGTTGGTTCGATCGTTTGGGCACAAAAATCATTGTTGGACGTTAAGGATTTCATACGTGTAAACAGGAATCGTTCACTGCACGCCACTCAAATCTAGCTTGTGTAAGTGCAACAGTCTGCTTTCCAAATGATGGAATATGTGATTGAAATTATGATTTTGTGAACCATAATCAGCGCATCTAAAGGGTCATTGTTGAAACATTCACTACACCAAGAAATGATTAGTTTGTCGCTCAATCGTACCGATCATCGCGTGAAGGTACCCTGACATACAATCCTCTGATGGAGTTCAAAAGACAGTTGGAGCAAATTTTAGACCAAGCAGTAGAAGATGAGGTAATTACAGCAAGAGAGAGGACATTTTTATGGGTGGAATCCACAAGAGTATGACACAACCCTCGGGACATCCCACAGTGTCTAGTATGGGGAGTCTCTGTGAACAATTTGTAAATTTAGCGATGGCATTTTGAAACCAATAGTTGAAACACTTCCTTCTTACCTAAAGGACACGAGTGATGTACTAAGGAAAATTGATATTACACAACTGGATGATGATATGTTGATGGCAACGATAGATGTGGAATCATTATACACATCAATACAACATGATGATGGTCTGCAAACAACAAGATATTTCCTGTCCACCTGGAAGGGTAGAGTTCTGAGAGTTTGTTCTAAACATTTTGGAGTTTGCACTGATTCAGAATTTTTTTGTATTCAAAGATACCTTCTGCCTACAGCTCCAGGGGACAGCTATGGGGGCGTCTTGTGCGCCCGAATACGCTAATCTGTTCCTGGGACTGTGGGAGAGGAGAATCTTCCTGTCAGAAATGGTGCCTATGTTTGAGAAGATACATTTCTAGGGAAGATACATTCATGTTGTCCTGTTTATTTGGCATGGCACCAAGGACGAATTTGCCACCTTTGTTGGTGTCTTGAATGCCAATGACCAGAATTTGGTGTAACGAACACCAAATTTATTTTCTTGATCTCTCCTTAAAGGTGGATTCTGAAGAATATATCCAGACAGATGTATTCAGAAAAGAAATGGACATTAACAGTCTTCTGCATACCAAGTCCTCTCACCCGAGGAGCTTAATAGAGGGAATACTAACAGGCCAGTTTCTGTGGATAAAAAGGATTTGTTCCTTCAAAATGTACTTCGAAAAACAATCCCAGGACTTAAAGATTTGCCATGCGGTGATACAAGAAGCATGTAATTCACAAAGCATATGAGAGAGCTTAGGAAGCCAAAAGGCAAGATCTATTGTACCCCAAGCGGATTAATATGAGACAGGATGCATCAGGTGAGGTTTATTTCACCATATAATCCAAAATGGCAAGAAATGAAGTCAGTGTTATCTAAATATTGGGATATTTTATTAGCAGAAGACATCCTAAAGAAACGTATACCTACTTGCCCCAGTATAACATACAGACGAGCTGAAATCCTACAGGACATTTTACTCCAGAGCCACTACAAAGGAGAAACATAAACTCTGATGTTTGGCTCAAAAGGCCCAAAGTGGGGAAGCAAACCATGCGGGAGGTGTGCTGTCCCAATGCACTGACTCGAGCAGATCGAAGGAATACAAGATTGCGCACTCAATTTCCTGTCATACATGTGAAGTTACCTACTCGGCGAGTTGTCCATGGGGATTACAGTATGTAGGACTGACGGAGAGTGAGGGAGAGTGTAAGGATTGAAACAACAAGAGATCAGGAGGATATAACCAAATTGAAAACTATACTGAGGAACTTTAAATTGATGAATCATTGTGACGGCTCTTTGTTGAAAGTCAAAGAAATTGATGGAATCTTACATGACAAGAAAGGGGCAGACTGGAAGAGGATTCTAGAGGTGAAATGGGAAATGGATTAGATATTGTGACACCTGAGGGGCCAAATGAAAATATGAGTTATACTACATTTTTGTAGTTTTATAAATACTTAGGTTTTAATTTATTTTTAAGTATTTTAACAGTTGGTTTGTGTTTGTTTATTTACAGATACCCCATGCTAACAGCAAACTTGATGGCAACCATGAAGCATACATCTGGATTGACCTAATTTTTTGGACTTTCTGGTTACTTCACAAGATGACCCTCTATGACATCATATACCATTACACCTTATTGAATTCCCTCCTTCCCTACCCCTTCATTTTCTTCCCCTTTTCCTTCCCTTCTTATAGTATGGTATTATTATTGTCCTTTTTGCTAATTAGATTAATGGTGCCAATCATTACTTGACACCTATGTTACCTTGCACTCTGCACTTCATGGTTCCTGCGTTGTCCCTCTCTGGTCTGAATTCATTTTCATTGAAGACTGGAGTCCACTGGTACACCCTGGTCCCTTTATGGCACCAATTGTATATGAATTTATATGTTTTGTTATATTGTATTCTTCACGGATCATGCAATTAAGTTATCATGAATGTCTATTCTATCCATCTATTGGGGTGATATTATATGTCTATTACCATTATTTATCCTGTTATAGACATCAGTTAGCACTTTGCTCTTTGCATTAATTATCAGCTTTGTTTTTCTTTTTGGGTCATATCTCATAATTATATTTCATTTGTATGCCATGCGATCACATTCTTTCCAGTATACTACCCCCCCCCCCTCGTGTTGGGGTGTGTGGCCAGTTTGTATGGACTTGGGCTTCATCGGCTGTCATCCTCTGGTATTGATGAGCAGTAGTGTTGAGCGTATCAAAGTTCACGTAGTCGACTTCAATCCGAATTTCAGGGAAAATTCGACTCGCCGTGAAGCCGAATTTCCTTGTGCTTCGTGGTAACAAATCGATTTTCCCTGAAATTGTGGTAAAAATAAAAAAATTCATATTTGCTCCATTTCAGCACGAAGACGCCATCTTGACTGAAGATCCCACGTGAAATCCCGTGCTCAGTGACGTATGAGTACAGAGAGTCAGGGTCTGCAGTTAACCAGTGTGCTTCTTTACTTGCAGTCCACTGCCTGTTGTCAGGTAAGATTCGTCCCTGGTAACAGAGATTTAGAAGATGAGAGAAAGTGGGGGGCGTGACAGAGCTAGCAGAGATTGTGAGCCTGATAAAAGAACTGCTTCTACACTGCTTCTAAATTCACAGAAGCATCCCGAGTTTCTGTAAGTGTGATTTATGCTTCCTTATCAGCTTTCTGAGCTCCTTAGAAGAAAACAAACATAGCGGGAAGTGAAGTCACTGCATAAAGTTTTGACTGATGGAAGATGCCCCTGCTTCTGAGAGAAATGCATCTAGCTGTGCAGCTGAAAGAGGAAATAATAAGGCTGAAGCAGACTTTAGGGATACCAAACATAACTGTTTGTTCACAGTTATGATTGTACAAAGAAGCACAGTCATTATGCAAGCTTTTTTTTTTTTTTTTTTTTAAACTTAGGTACGCTTTCAAGTTATGCCTATGCAGTGTTATGTTGAGGGAAATTAATAGTAGTGGGGTATTTACTGTCCATTTTGTAGACATGCATTGAAACATTAATCATGGAAACTGATCTCGTCAGGTAAAATCGTGTGTGTATGGTAATCTAGGTGTGTTTCTTCTATTTGTGTGGAGAAGGACAAGCCCAACAATCCATTGTGTGTATTCCGACATGACTCATAATGGCTTCAGAGCAAGAAATAGAAACACTTGAGGAATCATTAACCATTTATTCATAAGCAGTCTCGTATTCAGCTTCATTTCTGCAGAAATTCCTTAGCTATCTATGAAGTCATTTGAATCGTAGCAGCATGTGCAGTAACCTCTGATAAGGCACTAGTTTTCATTGTACAAAAGCAGGAAGTTCATTTTTGCTCAGTTCTTCTGATCTTACAGATAGTTGTATGACTAGTTTTGTGCGATGGCCCATTATCTCTTATGAAACAGTTTTTGCATTTGTTGCTCCAACACAGTGATTCCCATTTGGTGTCATGCTGCCATTTCAAGGTAGTTGATAGGTAATTGTACGACTGTTTAGTATATTGCAAAATAAAATATTTGTATTGTGACATATGCAGGATGTAAATAGTGAAATTTATGACTGGTGAAATATGGTCTAGTTTTTAGGTGCAGTTCAGAAGTGAAGCTATGTGGGGTGCAAAGATTGAGGTCTCTTCCCCATATAAGGAGACCTACGAAGAATGTGGGGAATTTTGGTACATATTTCACATTGGGCCCAGGAGCTAAACGCTATATTTAAAAGGGTTTCCAGGTTTTTTATTATTAATGGCCTATACTCAGGATAGGTCATCATTATCTGATCGGTGGGGGTCCAACTCCCAAATCCTCCGCTGATCAGCTCCAGTGTCCATCTTCCTATACCAGGGATGTCATAATCATCAGGCAAATGGCCTAATTGCATCTCAGTCCATTTCAAGTGGACTGCAAAACCAAGCACCACTATACAATGTATGGCACTATGCGTGAGAAGCTGTGAGAAGACCACATTACTCACTGGAGCTCTGCGACCTTTTCAAACGGCTGATCGGCAGGGGCGTTGGACCCCCACCAATTAGATATTAATGACCTATCCTAAGGATAGGTCATCAATATTGAACTCCTGGAAAAAAAAAAAACTTGAATTTTATAGGGTCAGACTGGCCCTCCAGAATACCAGAGGATCCACCAGTTGTCCCACACAATACTGAGTCCCAAAGGTCCAGCAGAAGACAACCTCATTTGGAGCTGACCATATAGCCAATCAATTGTCACTGGGGTTTACTAATTATGGGATCATTCTCCAATTAGTGTGTACAATGAGAGCAACAAAGATTACAATGCAATATAAATTGGACGTCTCATGATCTGTGTACACGGAGAGGGGCATCAGAATAATTTCCTCTGGTAGTCCCAAGGCATCCCAAAATGGATACTCTGGATGAGGGTATACCAACAGAAATTGAAAAAAAGCTAAAAGTGGCCCTATGTTGTAAGTGGGTCCAAATTGACAGAAGGCAGGACAACACACATAGGCAGAGACAATAGAAGTAGGCAGGGCCATCAATACCTTAGTGAAGGACAAAATACCGCCCTAGTAGGACTAAATACCACAGTGCAGCACAAAATAATGCCCCTGCCGGAGGATGGCAAAACAGTTTAATTCAAGATGACACTTTTGGCCACCAGCCAAGTGCATACCAGTATCTGATGCTTCTAGAATTAATTAATGCTGAGAGCATCAGATCGTTTTGTACCCAGCTGGCGGCCATGAAGAGGGCTCAGATAGCCCCAAGGGCATCGGCCCAAATTTCCCTGTACGGAGTATGGCCTGTCCGCTCCTGCATGCCAACTAAAAAGTGGTTATAACCCTACCCTGAGATGACCATTGTGTTACCAAATAGCCTTGCACAGTCTTTCAACTACTTGTAGCCAACCATCAGTGTGACCCTTAGACCAGCTCCTTTTAAAAGGATTATCAAAGATTAGAAAAACATGGCTGCTTTCTTTGCAACACTGTGCTACATTTTTCAACAGGTTGCGTGTGGTTTTGTCATCCAGCCCCATTCAATTCAAGGGAGCTGAGATGCAATACCAGACATAACCCATGGACTGGTGAGGCGCTAGAGAGCAGCCATGTTTTTCCTGTCCTGTACATGTGATAAAGGAATGTTAATGGGATCGCTCATGGCCTATTGGGCAACATTATACACCAAAAAAAACCCCAGTATTGATTAAAGGCGGATTTACGCTGCACAATTGTCGAGCCAATTATTGGGAACGAATGTTAGGCTACTTTCACACTAGCGTTTTTAAATTCCGTTATTGAGTTCCGTCATAGGGGCTCAAAACCGGAAAAAAACGTTTCAGTTTTGTCCCCATTCATTGTCAATGGGGACAAAACTGAACTGAAGACAATGGAATGCTCCTGAAAGCATTCCGTTCCGTCTTCAGACCGGAGAACAAACCGCAGCATGCTGCGGTTTTCTCTCCGGTCCAGGCATCCGCACCAAGACGGATCCGGAATGACCCCCAATGCAAGTCAATGAGGACGGATCCGTTTGGTGTGACACACCAGTAATCCGGATCTGTCCTCCATTGACTTGCAAAGAGGGGTCATTCCGGATCCGGCTACACATATACAGAGATACATACAGACATACATACATACATACAAACACATACATACTCACATACTCCAGGCAGGGAAGCCGGCATCATGTCTTCACGCGCCTCCTGCGCGCAGCTATGACGTTTCCCCACTGCGCCCAGCAGAGGGCGCTGTGGGGAATCGTCATCACTGCGCGCAGGAGGCGCGTGAAGACGTGCTGCCGGCGTCCCTGGCTGGAGTATGTAAGTATGTATGTATGTATGTGTGTGTATGTTTGTATGTGTATGTTTGTATGTTTGTCTGTGTCTTGTCCCAATGTCTGTGTCAACATGTGTGGGGCCGGACCGCTGCTCAGTATCAGCGGCAGTACGGATCCGTCGGCACCCTTTAGGTGCCGGATCCATGCTGCTGCTAGTGTGAAAGAGGCCTTAGTACAAATGCTCATTCCCCTGAGTAAAAAAGTCATTGTTTATGGGGACACCTCAATCATGGTTTCTGGTTAGAAGCTTGAGCTATGTAAACAGGGATCTGCTGCCCAGAAACAATGGGTCTTTTACAAAGACCGCCTTTTTAAGCCGGTCTTTTACCAACCTTTTACACTGGCAGAAGATGCACCTAATTTATGATGGGGGCACTTTAAGCAGTCTGTGTAAATTTGGACCCAGTATGCCCCACCACACCCTCGACACTCCTAAAAAGTCACATAAAGAAGCTGTGCGTAATGTTTATGCCAAAAACTGGCATAAAATTGTTTGTAACTTCCAATGAATCTGTATGAAGACGAATGATAGCAGTAGCCATCACTCGTCCCCATACAGTGGAGGTGATCGCTCCATGTAAAACCAACATGGTTCCTTCCTGATACTTAACTGCTAAGTTGGTGCGTGTAAATATGCCTTAAAGTGTTGTGAAATGGCAAGATGGATGACGTTGTTAAGGCAGTAATTCTGACAACATAGCCTGGTAGGCTTAACTAAATAAACATGGTTTATGTTAAAACATGTAAGAGATTGCGGAAATAGACCATTTGCCATAGCGAACAATTAGATGTCTGCTTTAATTTTTCAGAGACCCATTTGAAAATGAAAGAAGCAGTCTGGTTGGTTGTTATTGGCTGGGGATCCAGAGCAGAGGATGGGAGTGGTAGTGGCCCTGATGAGGTGTTGAGTCCCGGTGTACTCCCTCAGGCTTTTGCTCCCTGGGGATCAGTGCATTGGAAAGGTAGTTTGAATCAGGTCAGAAGTAAAATTATAAAAGTGTCTCTTTACTTGTGGTACATCCAGCAGTAGTAGGTACAAAGTGCAGTTTCGGTCACCAAGTGATTAGATATGGTGGCTAGTTGGGTGGCAATTAAATGGCACTTGTGGATATAGGTGTCCACGATATGATACAGACTTCATGTTTGACCAGCCTGGAAAAGGTCTAGGGTGATGGGTGTCTGAGCCGTAATCTCTCACCTGCAGCAGGGTCTTTAAAACTGTGGTTTTTCTGATCACTTTGCTGTCTAGGTACACTTAAGCTTTTTGGAAGCAGTGTTCTTGACTCTGACACTCTTCCTGGAGTGACGGTCTCACAGGAGAAATGGTTACGGTACATTGGCGTAGGAGCTCAGGCACGTGCTTCCTATCTCCTCTCTGTTTGGACTCGAGCCCCCCTCCTGGCAAGAAGCAGGACCAGCCCTCTCTTACCAAGAGGGAAGGAACACGGCAGAAACATATAACATAATACATAATATAATAATACATAACAAGAAATTACAGATACTCCTAGGTATGGGGTACTGCACAGCCTTAGCACGTCCATGCTCTTACTATAGGTGAACTTAATTTTTTCTTCTTTGGCTCCTTATATGTTGCAGAGGGACCTTTGCCTCCCTCATACTCTAGTGTCTATGTGCAGCTGCAACCTATGCGCCATCTATAGTTACACAGCACCCCTGCTATGAGAAACCCAACTTTTCCCATACCCTCGCATAAAGATTAACATTACTTTGAATTGTGTCACTCTTCACTGTAGTTGTGGAATTCTCATCATGAACCCAAAAAAATTCATTTTGTTCACCACAGCATAGAAAATGAAATCTGAACTCTGGTTACTTTGTAGCCCATGATTAGAGAATCGACATGAGGGATGCTGCCTCTTTCTCTACCCTGGTCTCCATTGTTTCAGTAAATCCAGTCAGGTGTGTCACCATCTTATATTATGTGACGGCTAGACATTAAAATGCAGATAGATCACTCAGAAGTAGGTGGGCCCCAAAGCTGCATCAGCTACCAAATAGTTTATGAGGAAATGATATTGAGACTGAGTTATGTAATTTACAGGTCTGACTAATAATGAAATATACTGCGCTGTACATTTTTATGTTACTTTATAGTATATGGCACATTTAAAGAGACAGTGTCATAAATCATGTTCCACATCACGATCTGTAAACTTCAATGGCATCCTCTTGTCATTAAGCCTCATAGTGTGAGTTTACGAGGCACATGTAATATGTTTATAAAATGCCATTTATATGTAAGAATTTAACAAGGTGAATTAACACCTTGTTAAGGGCATATTCATACCTAGCAGAGTTGCTGCAGAAATATCTATGGCTGCAGATCGGTTCCATTCACGTGAATGGAGTGTTTTGACGGCATTCGGTTGCAAAAATTTCAGCAACAAATATGCTGTGTGTGAATATTCCCTTATACGGTGGGTTAAACAAGTGTGAACACTGACATGTTATGAGCATGAACTATAAATACAGACTGTAGTGGGGGCAGTGGGTGTGCGCCCATGCGTTCTCACAGTACAAGCCCCTCTGCTGTGGGAACCATGTATAAAATACATGCATTTATACATGAGACACATACAACTGGGATGCATTCACACACACACACAGCTGTCACATACCCTTTAAATGTTTTGTGTCCATATAAATATATATTCTGAAAAACTGTTTTCGCATGTGGTGACATCTAGTGGCCACAAAGGCTAACTGCAGACAGGTCAAGAAAAAACCATCCTACAGTGAAATTGAATTACTATTGCCTATTGGGTAGAGGATTAAAGAGGTTCTCCAGGCTTTTAATATTGATGACCTATCCTCAGGATAAGTCATCAATATCAGATTGGCAACTCCCAGTACCCCCGCTGATAAGCTGTATGAAGGGAAGGCACGCGCAGTGTGCACCTGCCATCTCCCACCTCTCTTCCTCCCTGCTCGCCATAGACATAGCAGTAGCGAGCAGGAAGAGAGACGGGAGATAGTACTTACACACTCTGCGTGCCTTCCCTTCATACAGCTGATTGGCGGGGGTACTGGGGGTCGGACTCCTGCCGATCTGATATTGATTACCTATTCTGGGAGTTATTTTTTAACAAGTTCCTGTAGCAGGGCCCCTGGAACACAAGATTTATACGTAACTGCTCCCTGAAGCTCCGCTCCTCCGCACTGCCCCCACTGTCTCCATCTTTACTCCTGGCTGGCTGTGGGCATTAAAGGGGTATTCTCATCTTAGACAATGGGGGCATATCGCTAGGATATGCCCCCATTGTCTTATAGGTGCGGGTCCCACCGCTTGGACCCGCACCTATATCCAGAACGGAGCGGGGAGCGCTGCGCCTGGAGGACCCCGGTCCGGCCACCACCAGGCGCAGCTCCCTGCTGCGTTCATAGAAATGAATGGGAGTCGGGCCGTGCATGCGGCCCCATAGAAATGAATGGAGGGCGGCTGCGCATGCGCAGTGCGCCCTCATTCAGTTCGGGGGCTCCGTTCTGGATATAGGTCCACCGCTGGGACCCGCACCTATAAGACAATGGGGGCATATCCTAGCGATATGCCCCCATTGTCTAAAATGAGAATAACCCTTTAAAGTGTGAAGATGAAGTTTCTGATAATTTGAATTCCATTTTGTATCTGTTCATTTAAATTTCATTTGAAGACATGTGAATGCAGGTGCAGGGAGTAAGGCTTTGTCTACATATTTTCTCAAGGTTGTTTTGGGATTCTGACTCGCTGCGGACCTGGGAACTGGCCGCTCCAAGGTTTGGGGTGAGAGCAGATTAACAACACGTACACAGTGACAATTATAGAGCACATGCACTGTCTACGTTCCACTAGGGAATGGAGCTTTTTGTTTAATCTGTATAAAGCTGAACCCCTTCAGGAAAAAAGTCAGAAGCTCATCCTATGGGGAGACTCCTCGTGTAGGGACATAATCGGTGTTTTCCTGATCAAGACTCTGACTGCTTTCGCTGATAGGGCTTCCCAGCTGATGTGTTAACTCCATCGGCAAGTTCTGGATGTAGTCAGGACTCCAGAAGTGTTGATGTAATTGTATATTATGTTCTTTATCCTTTGTATAGAGATAAGTGCAAAAGAAGGACATTATATAGCTATATGTATACACTACTTATTATATTTAATAAAATCATATTATAAACTTTCCTTTGAAGTGGAGCTGTAGTTCCAATCATTTGCTGGAGCGGTGCATGTGACCATGTCCATAGCCAGCCATGAGCGCTTTCCCTTCACTGCAGAGGACAACTCTCACTGGTTATTATCGCCTCCTGCTCCCAGCTGGAAAAAAAATGCCTTTTTTTATATTTATAACTCCTTATTCTTATTCAGTGCATCCCTGAATTCGTGCAGTCGCGCGAGACTTCGTTGAATAACTTCGGGACTTGATTTTTAAAGTGGAAAACCACGTTAAAACATAAAACTGAACTCGGCTTCAGTTCCAAGGTACCAGTCCAACTCTGCTGCCTCTTCTAACAGCTAATTGGTGGCAGTGCTGGGTATCAGATCGCCACTTTACTCTGGGAAAACCCCTTTAATGCCATCACATTCCTAACCACCAGATACAGGTTTTCTAGGTTTTCACCAGTCACTAAAAAAGGGGAATCGTTCAACCTAGTCTGTGCCCCCATAGCGGCTGCAGGAGCTGCCTATATGGTATGCACAGCCTTAGGGCTCATGCACATGAACGTATTTCCTTTCTGTGTCCGTTCCGTTTTTTTTTTGCAGACCGTATGCAGAACCATTATTTTTAATGGGTCCGCAAAAAATGGAAGTTACTCCATGTGCATTCGGTTTCTGCATGTCCGTTCCGCAAATAAATAGAACATGTCCTATTATTGTCCGCATTACAGGCAAGAATAATAATGTTCTATTATGGGCCAGCTGTTCTGTTCCGCAAAATACGGAATGCACACGGACATAATTCGTATTTTTTTCCGGACCTCAAAATACATACGGTCGTGTACATGAGACCCTACTCTGGAGGTTGGGATGCAAAGATGCACGCTCTCATTTGTCTTAATATCAGTGGAAAGGTAGGAGACATCTGTACCAGAAAAATGTATTGGAATAAACTGCATTTATCCAGGCAGGTAAGTGTATATTAATATTCAGTGATCCCCGCCTGGTTAATGCAAATCCATGAGCGTTCGCTGCTAATTACTCCCTTCTTTATATATTGCAGAGCAGGGCTGGTGTAATCTAGCCCCTGAGTGAGATTAACTGGTTGCAGCTTAATTACACGCTGTCCTGAGCTGAAATAAATAATGGAAGGTAAGTGACAAATTGAAAGAGCCGCCTAGTGTCAGCGTGACTTGTTCTAGAAACGTGTCCTGAGCCATCGGTACAGCTGAGCTCAATGGACCATAGACTGTACTGTATTAATATTAGGCCAGGAATGTTCACCTGAAGTTTTCACACAAGAAGTGAGGTGGATGTGGTGGAGAATAAAAATTGTGTGGACAAAAAACAGCTATGGGCATTTCTGTGGATGAAACCATTAGGGAATGACCACACAGCGCGGTTGTGACTGGCCTCTCTGTGGTCGAATACCGAAAGGCCATAGGGGCCGCAGCTGGCTCTTGTGAAACTAATGAGGCCGCACTAAACAGTGTGGTCTTCATTAGTTAACAAAAGCCAGATGCATCTCGTAAGCCTGCGCAATACTTGACAGCAGTGTGGACACATCACAACCAATGACGCAACCGTGCTGTGTAGTCATACCCCTAGTGGATGATCAAATAACCAGGTTGCTCCTGGGGTGCTCTTGGTGTTAGGCGGATGAGCAGTAGGCGGGTGTTGGAGGCAAAGCAAGGACCATTGCATTAGAATAAATAAAATCTCTCTTACTGAATAGATCAGCAGTCAGCATCCTTTGGCATTACAGCTGTTATGAAAGTACCACTCCCAGCATGCACACTTCCCATAGAAGTGAAAGGAGGATTCTGGGAGTATGAATACATGCATCAGACACAGTCTTGAGATATTTCACAGAGTAGGTTTTTCTCAAAAGCTTTATATAGAAGAAGTAATGGTAGTAGTAGTTCAAGTCTCTTTCTGGATACACTATGCAATCTTTCCAATAAACCACAGGATTGCAGTCACTCTCAATATGCTTCTGCAGTTCACAGTTGCAGGGTGCAATCCTAAATCGCATGGCCAGTCTATCAGTCCGAAGTGTGGCAAGTGCCTGAAGCAATTAATCCTTTTCACATGCAGTAAAGTCTCTTGCCATAAATGTGCCTTTACCTTACTGACTCAATCCAGCACAGCCTTTAAAATGGTTCTTGAGCTTCTGTAAATATTCAGTGCTTTCTTGGGACAATCCTTAGTAAAAATAAATTGCTTTCACACAGTTTTCCACTTCTCCTACTTAGCCAAGCACACCAAAGCAGGTCTTGTCTCTAGCTTTGCTAGCTAGGCACTCTTTACTCTACAAACCAGAAGGTAGGGGATGGCGGGCAGGACCAGCCTGTCTCTCGGCTACCAACTAATGACTGCCAGATTAACTAGTTCCTACCTATATACAACCTTAGGGCTCATGCCCACGAACGTGTGGCGGCCGGGCATGTATTGCGGCCCGTAAACAGCGGGTCTGCAAAATACAAGCCACGGCCGTTTTGGCATCACATCGCAGATCGCGGACCCATTCACTTGAATGGGTCCTCAATCCGGGAAATACGGTGGGGTGCGGAATGGAGGCATGAATACTACTACAGAGTGCTGTAGTACGAACCGCAAAAAAGTAGTTAATGCACTTTGCGGTGCGGACCACCCGATCGTGGACCCCATTCAAGTGAATGGGTCCACAATACGCATGCGGCTGTCCCCCGGCCACCACACGTTCATGGGCATGAGCCCTTATGGGATGCACAGTGCACAAATCATCACATAAAACATTTTGAAATGGTGTACCTGAATATGACTGCACACATGACATAACAAGGACATTTCTATACATGCTTGTTTAATCTGCAGCTGCATGGGAATCATGCTGCTGAAGGAGAGACAGCTGGACTCACCCTAGAGAAGACTGTTTATTATGGTCCTCGCTTTTCTGATTGATGTATACATGGTGCTCAATCAGTCCTGTCTATACAATTCAGAGAGCGACCATGATGGGTAAGGCCTTATTCACACATAAGTAAAGCATAGATGTGTGTGGTCCATGTTCTTGATGGACAGTACACATATCCAAAGTAAAAACCACAGACATGCAGTAATTTGGCATGTTATGCAGACCAAACATGCCCATTGGGTCAGTGAAAACCACTGATCATCTTGTCACAGATGTCATCATGGTCAGGTATGTGTGAATAAGGCCTAACTGTAGGTGCTGGTGGATCTTAGCAGACCCAGATCAGCTTTGCAGTTCATGTTAGACTACATTCCCCCCTGTAGTTGGGGTAAATATGTCAGCCTCAGTGTACATGTACGTTGCAGTCTAGTTTATGCAGATTTTCCATGTGGATTTCTCTGCATTTCTACACCAAATCTGCTAATTATTTGCAAATTTTGGTGCAGATCTGCCCCAGATCTCACATTTTGCATTGCAAAGAGTTAAATCAGCACTGAAAATCAGCACAAACATTTGACATGCTGTGGATATTAAAATACACACCAATTTCTGTGCATAAAAAAGAGCATTGTATACATGAGATTTGGAAAAATCTCTAACTTTTCTTGCATTTTGCTGCGGATTGTCTGCAGAATAGTCTGCACATAATACACATCAGCAAATCAGCAATAAAAAATCCACACTTCAGTTACAGTGCTCCCTCAAGATACAATGGCCTCAGGATACAATATTTTCAACATACAATGGTCTTTTCTGACCCATCGTAAGTTGAAACCAGACTCAACATACAATGACTCAGATCCAACCACATCTCTGGTAAAATATCTCTATTAATTGCTAGTTATCAGCTATTCCTGACTGGTATGTGTAAGGACATGTTTTATCTGTCTTAGTTATCTGCTTATTTTTCTTAAATCTTCATTTTCTCTTATCTTGGATGACATTTTGAGGCTTTGGAACCGATTACTCAACTTACAATGGTTTCAATATAGAATGGTCGTCCTGGGAACCAATTAATATTGTAACTTGCGAGACCACTGTATTTGATCAGTTCTTTCCATCATTTATTGTGAGCCAAAACCAATAGTGAAGCCTACTCATAGATAAAGTATAATGGAACGTTCTGCACATGTTCTGTGTTTTTGACCCACATCTGGTTTTGGCTCACAATAACTGATGGAAATAACCAGGGCTGCACCAAGCCTTTCTGCTGTCTGAGGCAAAAATGCCTCACCCTCTACCCCTGCAAAATAATACCCCTCTTCAATATAAAACACCCCTGTAGTATAATGTGCCGTGTAGTTCACCTGTGGTATACTGCATCTCCTGTAATAAAATGCACTCCTAGGGATTTTTATATATAATGCTCTCCTCCTCCTGCAGTCCTGGGTTTGAGTGTGTATATATCTGTGTCAACATCTGCTTATTCTGTATATAGGAGATAGCACCAGTGTCCTAAATATCTGGATAGGAGTAGTAGTATACAGTATGTGTGTGTGTGTGTATATATAAGAGCACTACTACTCCTATCCAGATATTAGGACACTAATACTGAGACACTGATACAGATACAATAATTGTCATTTCGATAAGAAGATGAATAAGCAGATGTCGACATACACACTTATTTACTTACAGACTGCAGGTTCTGTTCTGCTCCTTCTCCTCTGGCTTCTTTTGGAGGTTAAAGGATCTGTAAACATGTGACATGATGACATCATCAAATGTCCTTTATCCTACCATTACTGTATTACAAAGGTCCTTCATACTCTGGTATGTTGATCTATGCCTAGGGGTCTTTGTACATCACGGTTTTGTTGCAGTTTTTCCATGAATTGCAGCAAAAATCCCAGTAAAACCGCAATGTACAACCATCCCCAAATACACGGTCACAAAGAGGTCTGCAAGACTGTGAAGTAACGCAGGGCTGAAAGCTGAATTGCGGCCACCCTGCTGTCCTAGCACAGCGCCACCTGAGGCCACCGCTTCACATTGCCTAATTAGTGGGAACTCAGCCTAAAGCCTCGTTCACACAGTCAGTGTTTTGGTCAGTGATTTCCATCAGTGATTGTGAGCCAAACCAGGATTGGCGCCTCCACAGACATAAGGTACAAGGGAAACATCTGCTCCACACCAAATCAGATGGAAATCAAAGATCAAAACACATGTGAATGAGGCCTAACAATGTTAAAAATCCTCCAAAAGTCTTTCACATTGTGGCAGTGTGTAAAATAAAATAAAAAAAATAAATAAAGCGCAATTTAAAAACGTATTTTAATTGCACTTGTGCTATAAGAAGAAATGTAAAAAAAGGAAACATTTTCCTTTATAAAAAAATGTATAAAGATGACAAAAAAGATCTACTATGTATAAAAAAGACAAAAATTAGTTGAATAACTGAATGAGAAAGAAGTTTATAGCTTTTAAACCCATATGTACTAAAAATGAACGCCATGAACTGGCCAGGTAGTGTTCACATCTGATTTGGAGGCTCCATTAGAGGCCTCCATCACAGATTCCTAAAAAAAAATGCAGGACTGTCCTATGCAGCCTGGTAAATTGCCAGGTTGTATGACAGAAACCAGGCAGACTCCATTACAGACAATGTGGTCTGTTGAATACCATTTGTGTCCATCATATGATGGACCCAGCACTTCCATAATTTCTGCTGCTCTGTTCCTATAAAAGACATAAAAAATAAGAACACCCGTGTGAATGAGGGCCTAAATATTCTCCTTTTATATATCAGTGTAATGCCTTGAAATGAAGTCATAATGAACGTTACTCCGGAACGCTGCCCACAGCCATGTTACAATATATATTTCCATGCCACAAGAGGGTGTAAGGTGTTCAGGCTGCTGCCCTATAAAAAGGCTCTCAGAGGCTACTTTTGGGTAGTATACCTTTTGGTGAGAGATCATGACACACAAACATTTTGCCCAGTTGACAGATTTCTAAAGGGGGAGCATCATTAAACTAAGAGAAGTAGGATAGTCATTTTGACAAAATACTCGCCATCTAGGCCATTCTGACTTAACTGTTAGATGTTGGAAGCATTGATTAGGTGAGGGCACACAGTCATGGCAAACAGGCTCTGGCTGGAAGACAGACAACCAGAACAGAAGACTGATCCACCACAAGCAGCTCCTATAGTTTCGTTGTCCATCATACAGACACAGATAGCACCTTCATTACACTCCCCTGTCTTTGCCAGGACCATTTCCAGGCACTTAGCAGAAAACTTGGTGTCACGGCACCCACTGTGTGTCCTGCCATTGACAGCGAGCCATCGTCACCCTTGTTTGCAGTCGTGTCATGAATGAGAAACCTGGACTGCTATGGACCAGATCTGTATCATCTAGTGCAGGTATGCTCAACCTGTAGCCCTCCAGCTGTTGTAAAACTACAGCTGCCATCATGCCCTGTTGTGGGATGTCCAAGCATGTTGGGATTTGTAGTTTTGCAAAAGCTGGAGGGCCACAGGTTGGGTATCCTTGATCTAGTGACTAAGTTAGGTTCTGTTTGGGATCCAAGGTTTGTCTGGTTCGAGTATGAAGGCCTGGTGGTGAGCGCTTCAATCCTGCCTTTGCTGTGAAGCGACACACTGACGGTCGGGTGGGGGGTGGGGGGGTTGAAGGTCAGTTGCCATTAGCAGAGATACAGAAAAATAAAGAAAAAAAAACAAACAAATCCTGTGCATCAGTTTTGAGCCGTTTCTGTCTGAAATTCTTTTTTTTTTAAATAGAAAAATATACTGCATGTTGTACTGTTTTTTTCCATAAAAAAAAAAATCTCAGTCTGAAATGGCTATAATATACTATGTAGATCTTATTCATAATGGAAACATGCAAATATGGTGGTGACCACTAGGGGGACTCTAGTATCTTCATTTTTTGTTTTTTAAATGAACAAAATTTAAAGGTATTGTTCAATATTGAAGTTTACAGCCCTCCATCTGCAGTACTGGATATCATCACTCTGGATGAATTACAACATATAGTGCACTATGTCCATGCATGATTTGGGTATTTTTTTTTTTTAAAGCAGTTATCAACTTATTCTGCATTCATGGGATAAGTGTCTGATCATCAGCGGTCCAACTACTGGGGCCCCTGCCAATCACAAAAATGGGGGCTCAGGTTTCCACATTTGAATGGTGCGGTGGTCATGCATGTGTGCTGCCTCTCCATTCAGCTCTATGGGGAGATAGACAAGTGCTTGTACTCAGCTACCCATAGAGCTCTATTCATATGGGGAGCAGGAGCCTAGTTTTCGTGATTGAATCCCCACCAATCAGACACTAGTTGTTTTAAAGAGAGTCTGTCACCAGCGACCTCACTATATAACAGTTTGCATATACACATAGTTGTGATTCACCTGATTAAAATGGTGTTTTTCTTTGGTTGATCTGAGGCTTCATTCCCAAGTTATAATACTTTTTCTTAACATGCAAATTAGGACTTTGGTGCAATGAGGGTGTCGCCATTGCTCCTGCGGTCAGCTCCTGCCTCTCTGCTCTGTCAGTGCCTGGCTCTGTCAATCAAAGCAAGGAGGTAGGGTAGGTCGCTGGTTACAGATTTCCTTTAATGGTACAATGTCTTTAACCCCTTAGTGACCACCAATATATCCTTTTACAGCAGTCACTAAGGGGACTGCTGCCGTAAAAAGGTAGCAGCCTAGCCTAAGTTCTGTAATGGTCTCCCATGCAACAGAGAACAAGGGCTCCTGCTCTTAAGGCCTGTATTGGCAGAAGAGCTGACCCTGGCAGTTTAATCCCTTAGATGCCACTGTCAATAGCGACCGCAGCAAGTGCTTTAGAGGAAGGGGCTCCCTCTGTTTCCCATCAGCACTCTGCAAATAAGATTGCAAACCTGGGACCTAATGAAAACCCCAGCACTGACAGTTTATAACTAATACTAAGCAGTACAGAGTATTATAGAAGCAATCAAATGTGAAATGTTAACTAAAGTTTTATTAAATGAAAAAATCTAAGTTAAAAATACACCTCTCAACTACTAAAAAAACTTCTCAATGGAAAAAAAAAAGCAAAAATAAAATCGCCTCTACATATTTGTTATCGTCGTGTCTGTAACAATTATGTAATTTATCCTGTATGTTGACCACTGTAAAAAAAAAAATAAAAAAATTTGGCTTTCCGTTTATGCTGCCCATACTAACGGCAGAATAAAGTCGAGACAGGAAGTTGATTTCAGCGGTCTGTCATTTATAGGTTAAAAGTAAGTGGTTGCCGAGAACCAACATCACAATTATTCATAATCTCCTGCTCTCCCTGCCCACCTGCTGATGAGTGACAGTCTTCTACCTAGTTTTCTCCCTTTCTCTCTAGGAGAGAACTGTTAATAATTAGCAGATGGGCAGGAGAGCAGGAGATTGGGAATAACCATGACTCTTCTCAGGTAGACTAGACTCTTTTCAAGGCCTGTGCTGCAATGATTTTGATGCTGGTTCTTGGCAACCACTTACTTTTAGCTCATGAGTGACACACCGCTGAAATCTGCATTTCTGTCACTAATTTATGCTGTCCTCAGTAAGGTCAGCATAAGTGCTCGTTCACACACATTTTCTTGAATGTGTCCGCAATCACGGAGATGCAGCGTGGTACCGAACGGAGGCACGGATCGGAACCCCACAGAAGCACTACAGAGTGCCTCCGTGGTGTTTCTGTCCGTGCCTCCGCACCGCAAAAACATAGAGCATGTAGGTCCGCAACACGGGCACTGCCACACAACGGCCGTGTGAACAAGCCCTAAAGTTAATGACAGGTTCCCTTTAAGCTCTCAAGCAGCTCTGTAGAATTAAAAATAAGTTATGTGTCTTGGGATGCAGTGATGCAAAAACACTTAAAAACAAAGGTTTATATTGTGCAAAAAAGTAGAATTTAAAAAAATTATGTATTTGGTATTGCTGAAATCGTACTGAAAAATGAACACTGCAAAATTTCGAACGTAAAAACTCAGTGACGGTTTTGGGGTTTCCTCCTACCACCCCCCCCCCCAAAAAAAAAAAGCGAAGAGTTAATAAAAGCGATTCCTCAGCGATTTTCACTAGTCCCATAGCAGTCAGTGGCTGTGTATGCCCGGCCTCCTGTACAATTCTGGTGCCATGTAGTGTGACCCACACCTATCAGACATTTATGGTATATTCCAGGAATGTTCAACCTGCAGCCCTCCAGCTGTTGCGAAACTACAATTCCCAGCATGCCCAGACAGTCTACAGCTATGCTGGGAGTTGTCGTTTTGCAACAGCTGAAGGACCGCAGATTGAGCATCCCTGGTAAATTCTATTGATCATAAGAGTCCAGATGGGACAGCCCCTTCAAAGTGGCAGCTCCCGTGAGTTTAAGGCTACTTTCACACTAGCGGCAGGCCTGATCCGGCAGGTGAAGGGTGCTGCCGGATCAGGCCTGCCGCAGTGACATGTGTGGAGCCGGAACCGCGCTCTGGCCCCACACGTCACACAGTACATACATACACATAAACATACACACACATATACACAGACAAATACACAGACATACTTACATGCTCCCGGCAGGTCTTCAGAGCGTCGGAGGGACAGGACGGCTCGCACAGGTGACGATTCCCCACAGCGCCCTCTGCTGGGCGCCTGGTGGAATCGTCACCTGTGCGCGCCGTCCTGTCCCTCCGACGCTCTGAAGACCTGCCGGGGTGCATGTAAGTATGTATGTGTATTTGTATGTGTATATGTCTGTGTATGTTTATGTGTATGTCTGTGTCTGTATGTGTAGCCGGATCCGTCATGAACTCCGTTGAAAGTCAATGGAGGGCGGATCCGGTTACCATTGTGGTCACACCAGACGGATCCACCCCCATTGACTTGCATTGGGGGTCATTCCGGATCCGTCTTGGTGCGGATGCCTGGACCGGAGAGCAAACCGCAGCATGCTGCGGTTTGTTCTCCGGTCTGAAGACGGAACGGAATGCTTTCAGGAGCATTCCGTTGTCTTCAGTTCAGTTTTGTCCCCATTGACAATGAATGGGGACAAAACTGAAGCGTTTTATTCCGGTATTGAGCCCCTATGACGGAACTCAATACCGGAATTTTAAAACGCTAGTGTGAAAGTAGCCTAAGCCGTATGAACAGAATTAGTATACCGATACTGCAGGGTGTATTTTATGTCTAACAGATGAAGGCGATGCTGTATATTTACTTCAGGGGTGTAGCTATGAAAGGGGCAGAGATAGCAATCACATCCAGAGCCTTGTGCCTGAAGGACTGTCTTCGACAAAAGACACCAGTATTATAAATGGAACATGGAAGGTGAGGGCTTGATGTACATTTTTATTTATCTTTTTAAAGTTGGGGCATAGGAGCTTACACTTCAACACCTAATCCACAGAGAGTCCCCTCACATATGAGACACATCATTAATTACCACCCATAGAGATTACGTTTAGTGTGTTAACAGCCGGACATAACTGTTTACAAAGTTCTGCAGAATTGGCAGATGAAAGGTGTCTTTGGACATGAGACGGGCCCCTTATGCTCAATTGGATTGCACAAGATAATAGATTTCCAGATAAAAGAGCAATGTTACTTTTTTTGAAATAATATGACTGTGGGGAGTCAACTCCAAGTCAAACCACAGGAAAGAGGGTCATGAAAAGAATGTAAGGATGATGGGAAAACATCTCAGAAATGTTCTGTAAAGAAAACAAGACGCCAAAGACAGAAGAGACTTTATTGAAGGTAACTAAACTTTTGTACAACTTTATTTAAAACTATTCTAAATGCCCCATAATTTATTATTGCAATATACTTTGCTTTACTCATTTTACGGACAAAATATACCCCCGGTGACTAGATCGCTTTGGATCCAGTGCACTGATGATCTGTATGTGGTGTATGGAGTCCAATGTATAGGGGCAGCACTGATCACTGTACTGGAAGGAGCACACATTTGGCAGAGTTGGAACAGGCAGAAACAGCAATGCGTTATGCAGAGCTTTTGCCTGTGCCAGCTCCATTAAAAGCTTTGCATAGCACATTGGGGCAGGAGACCCTATATGTATGTGCTATGCCAGCACTCTGCTGAGCAGAGTGGGCACAGGCAAGAGCTCTGCATAGCATATCTCTGCTCCTGCCTGTGCCCGCTCCCCTATATACTCTGCATGCCAGCCTCCAGCTGAGGGGAGCAATCACAGGCAGAAGCAACGATGTATACTCCTGGCAGTACAGTGCTGGCCCCTATGCCTGCAGTACATTGGAATCCATACACCGCTTACAATTCAGCAGTGTCAATGACTTATGATGCTATGAGTTCCTGCCTGACCACAGGTCTACTTCACTGTACTCACATAATGCCATGAGTACAGTTCAGTAGACCTGCAGCATCAAGTTATCATGCTGTGAGTTGGGATAGAGGAGCAGTGTGAGGTGGAGTCTGGAAATGTGGCCGTCATACTGTATTTTTCCGGACTGTACGCGCTTGTGTCATATGAGCCTAAGGCAACTAACAAATGAGCATATTTGTTGCTGCTGCATAACAGATGCAAGTTTGCTCGTTTGTTGGTTGATCAACTGCATGTTCACATGGGAGAATGATCAGGAATGAGTGACGTAAAAGGCCCCTACTGTATTCCATCCATTGGGATAAATGCCTCAGGGCTGTTTTACACAAGCGAGTCCATTGTGGGAATAATGCTCCGTGTGTGAACATGATCCTCTGTTCTGGACTTGCAGGAGCGAACTGATCCTGTAGCAGTAAGGTTAAGACACACAGCATTATAAATCAGTATAATGCCGTGCACTCCTGCAAGTCCAGAACGGAGGATCATACTCAATGGACTACACAATGGACTCACTCCTGTGAAAACAGCCCTTAAACTATTCATGGTAAACAAAGTAATAAGCATAAAACTCAAAATACACACACAAACCAGCAATATTTTAAAATAAGCTTTATTTGTTTCTTTTCGCCTTCATGCCTTTAGAGTTCCTCCCCTTCACGTAGGGGGTTTATATAACTAATGATACCAATCATCTTTAAACTATGTATTCTCGTTCTCTTAAATAGATCATTTTCTTAGTAAGATTTTTTATTTTTTTAGAATTATTTCCTAAGCATGTAATGAAAAATACTAAACCATGAGCTTTTTTAAAAAAATAAAACACAGAAAAAAAGCTTTATAAAACATTTTCGCCTGAACGCAGAAATCGAAGCGCGACGGAGGCTCTCCTTCCTACAGGTCAGACGGATCCCTTTAAAAAGCTGTAACGTTGTTAAGCCACTGATTGCCAGTGATCACATACATCATAAGAACAAGAAAACAGATTTTTTTTAAAGACTAAATATCCCTTTAAATAGGGTGCACTAAATTCAAAAATACCATCTAACATTATCAAATGTTTCATGTTACAGTTTTCAGAGGTTGACATTCATTTTTTCTTAAAAAAAAAAAAATTACAACAAAATTGGCAGCATTATATATCCCACTTAGTGTATCTAGACATTAGTAAAAAGTGGAAAAGCACAGAGCTGGTCACAGGCAACTCAACCAGTCTGAAAACTAGATAGAATACATACTAAGTTACTTGCACAGAATCAATTTAGATTAAAAAAAAATGCCCAAACACAAAAAAGTGCATTTCTGCTGCTGCCAGCCGACGGCCCAGAATTGCTGCATTTTTAAGAAAAACAAGATCATCCATAAAGACAGGTTGGACTGTTTTCGCACCAAGCAAATTGGATTTATCCAGGGATGTATACACAATGGTCAAGAAACATACAATGCTATGAGAAGTAGATTTTACCATCCCAGGCTATGGCTGTAGTAGTGACCTCATGCTCTGTAAATATAGATTTTTTTTTGTATAGTTGTTTGGGTCAGGAATATATATCATAAACGAGTTTATTTTTTATGGGATGACAGATCCCACAGAGAGCATAAAACTATCCCATAGACGTTAATGTTAGGGCCATATGACGGAGGTTATGGCAAATATAGTGCTTGGCCCTATCTCCATCAGTCCCAGAATGGACGCATGCACACTACTGCTGTGGATAGGAGATGAGTGTTCTTGTGGCAAAACCCCTTTAATGCTACATCTATGCAGGGAATTTAGAGCTCTATATCAGGAAAATTTCTGAAACAGTTCTGACTTGAAAGGGTTTCATAATGACATTTTTAATCTGCCAAAACACTGCATATTTTGCCCCCATATACCTGTTTTTCATGTCAGCACTTTCTTTCCCCTGTTCTCAGAATTACTGCATCCTGCCAGGATGTTTACATGCAGAACTTCCTGTTTTCATCAGCTTTGGGGGGCATTGACTAACCATATGTATTTTGTGGTGCACAAAATGCTGGAAATATGGATGGCGACCCATTGTAAGAATATCCATTCTTGTCTGCAAAACGGAAAATAGGATGTGGTGTCTTTTCTGCAGGACTGTGGAATGGACACACAGACAGCATTTTTGGCAGTCTCATTGAAATGAATGGGTCTGCATCCCAATGAATGGGTCAGACGCTTGATATCTCTCTTGCCAAAATCCAAATGCAACACTTTTTATCCAGGGGACAGTATCTACTTTTATAGAGTGCATTTATATTTCTTTTTGTCAACTGATGCACCAGGGCATGCAATTGAAGGCTTGTCTTCTATAGAACTTATTGACTCAACAAACTAAGTAAGAAGGGGGCTCAAGACAATGATAGTGTTAATACCCTTTGAGCTGTTGGTATCAATTTTCAGTTATAGTCATTGTGAATGGGGCCTGAGAGGGAGAGGGGAGATGTAGACGGCATTGCTACAGCAAAGAGATTAGTGTGGCAGGAGGAACAAGCCTTGAGAAACATTAGAGAGCAAAGTATGCTGGGTTAGAAAACCTAGCAGGAAGCTGTTGAAAACAGGAAGTTCTGAATGTAAACATTCTGGCAGGTTGCAGTGGCCCTGAGAAAACGGGAGAAAAATGCAGACGTGAAAAACAGGTATATGGGGCAAAAATATGCAGTGTTTGGGATATTCTGGGTAGATAAAAAAATCATTATGAAACCGGAGAACCCCTTTAGGTGTTTTAGAACAAAGCTTTATTCTCGCTTTTTGAAGTAAAATAAAAATTTGATTTAAAACATGATATATACATCTAGCCTTCTGGGGGCAGAAACTTAAAAGTGCACATATCCCCTGACTGGGAAGATATCAATTCCCAGGACTTGACCAGTCTATTATACATTGGTCCTTGGTGAATCGATAGTCCTCACCCACATTAATAAAGCCTCGCAAGCTGAGGGTAAGAGGTGCATTTTAAGTGCCTGCCTGTATTATAAAACATGATTAGCAATTAAACAGTGATCAAGGGAAAGAAAACCAAAAAAATGTCAAAACCGTGCATTATTTAACAGTAATAAAGTACACCTGATGATCAGAATCTACGTATTGTATAAGAATTACAAAATATTAAATACTGTGAATATGGTAACAGTTGGATTATGGAAGACATAACCAAGTGAAAATTAAAATTTATTCGTGCGATTTTGGTTGAGCTGCATTAAAATGTGACTGAGCCCACTCACCCAAAGCAATGATGACAGGGAGGGGCCGCAGCTTTAAAACACATATGATATGAATACCCTTCATCCTTTAGGAAAAATAGAACTTCAACATTTATCTTTTTTTTATAATTTAGATATAACAACTTTGTGCATTTATGCAAATAAATACAAAAAAATGTACAAAAACGTAAAAAGAAAGGAAAAAGATTTTGTCTGGCAGGCATTAAAAGTTTAAAGAGTGACTTCTACCTTCACAGTGCAGGTAAGCCGTGGTCAGAACCCAAAGCCACCTATCCTTGTAACAGTGACGTCGCTGAAACACTCTGTGCTGCACTGACGTCACTAATGCCAAATGGACTGATAGGCAGCATGTTGGTTTAGGCCTGGCTGTCTTGCCCTGTGTGTAAGCAAAATAATATATCTTAATACTTCATTCAAGAAAGTTGGTTAAACTTCCTGAATAAAGAGATGTATATATATATTTTTTCTTTTCTTTACAAAGCGCTGGCACACCCCTGAAACAGGATAATGTCATTCAAAACATTGCAGATACAGAATGCATCACACTATGGGTTAAAAAGAAAAATAGCGTTCAGGACAAGACACTACAAGCACAAAGTGCACAGTTTCTGTTATGTACAAATACACAGTAGTTTTTCAAGTTTCAAAAAAGGAAAAAAAAAAATAAAAAAAAAATAAAAATAAAAAAAACTAGACCCACTTCCCAAATAAAAATCCACAAAAATTATAATAAATCCAGTAAAGACAAAAGTTACAATACGTCAGCATCGCTAAAAGGACAACAATCAACATCTCTATACACTCTTTATGTACAATTACAGAATCTGCGATGCAAATGAAATTAAAAGAAACAGAAAGTCCTAAATAGAATAAAAGGCTCACTTGACTGCTTCGGACTTTGTAAACGGGCACATACACCCTTTCACATATACACACACAGAATAAGCAGATTCCAGCGACAGTCACCAGTCCGCATCCTCTTCAATGTAATAGTCAGGTGTAGTACCATCAAAAAGACCAGGGTCTAAGGACTTCCGTTGTTTTCCCCTTGCAAAAACTCTTGAAATGGACCCAAAACCCATCTTTTCCTTCTTCTTCTTCCTCTTCTGGTCTTCCAGGTCTTCTAAAGACTGGAAAAGTAATAAAAAGAAAAGTAAAGGCAGTTATGATGAATGTTCCATCTTTGTGTACATGGAAACATGCTCATGGGTAAATCAAGCTGAATGGTACAGAAGCAAAGGAGGACTAGGAGAAGGATGATGTAGGGATTCTATGAGGACACATGCATTGCTTCTCATTTGTGCCACATACCAACCATGCAAATGCTTCCATGAGTTCACTACAACTTGTTAAATCTGATTAGTGCAAGAGGCTGAAGGGTTATTTCTAAATCAGACATTTTTCTGGCATGTCCAATGATATGCCATAAATGTCTGATGGATGCAGGTCCAACCCTGGGCCGTGGACCTATGTAGAAAATAAGGGTCCCCTGACTTGGCTGATGAGGCAGCATATGACTGCTGCATTCAGACAATATTGATGGCCTATCCTCAGGATAGGTCCTCATCATCTGATAAGTGGGGGTCCAGACTACCAGCACCCCTGCTGATCAGCTGTTTGAAGAGGGTATGGTACTCTGGTGGGAGCTGCAGCCTCTTCCTAGGCAAGGGCCACCATGTTCTTTGGTACATGGCCTATGTGTACCTCATTCCCATTCAAGTGAATGGGTCTGGGCTAGAATACCCAGCAGAGCCACTATACAATGTACAGTGCTTTGCTTAGTAAGCTCACCTGAGCACTGCAGCCTCTTCAAAAGGCTGATCTGCGATGAACCCCCATTGATCATATACTGATGAACTATCTTGAAAATGGGTAATCGAAACTGTACTAACCTGTAACTATTATGTGGGTCTTTTACCACCACTACACTCATTCTGGACTTTGAAAAGTCCCCACCAACTCTTCTTTCATTTACCATGAGCTAAGTAATTAAGGTGACCCTCACTAAGCCTCCACCCAAAGTCCGTGATCTCCAGGCTTTGGTCTAAAGCACATGGCAGGGACTCCCTGAGCTACTGTACAGCCTCTAAGGTTCTGGTCCACTGCATTACACATTCAAATTAATGGCTTGTCGGTGTAATGCAGGACAGGTCACCCAGAGATGTTCTTTGTAACCATCCTCCATTCTGGCCAAGAGATGAGCATCCTGAAGCCTCTAACTCACAAATCCCTAAAAGGCTATATGAAAATAGGTTTTCTAACCTGGACAATGCCTTCATGAGGATAGCTCCATCTAGTCTATTGAAATAACCCTTAAAATTGTCATGCAGTTAGATACATGCCCATTCTAGGACTCTCTTTGCTGATAACCCCTCCTTTCCCATGAGACAGGGGAAAAATCACATATAATAAAGATATGTGTAATATCAATGTTTTTGATAGTTTTACATACACTGTAAATTATTTGGAACAAATTGTTGGACAGGGCTGAAATACCGCACCTGGCCAACGTAAACCCTCTAAACTGGACCAACCAAAGGAGTTTGAGTGGATGTTCATTAGTATTTGCCCCGTTCTTACTATGGCCTTTCTGAATCCTGCACTGAGCTGATGCTTTTATGTTATATATGTAAGGATGGCCCTATTAAGTGATATCACGTGTAGAGGTGCGTATTATGTAAAACATACTGTGGCCAAAATCTTCATTCAGCCAGGTTACCCTAGAAATCGCAACCTGATAAGACAAATGATCGTAACCTTAAGAATGGCATCTCACCCGACACTATAGAGAGATTTGGTTATTAGCATTCAAGCTGCATATTCACCTGACAAACTCAGCAACCAATGAATTCATCAACATGTTCTTTAATTCCCGTTCCTATAGAAGCGACTCAGCTGTATATGTCAAGCCTCTGTAACCAGGAAACGGCACAAGCAGGAATCTGCAGCATTCCCTATAATGAAACACAACAGTCTCTCTGCTCCTCACGGCACTCCCATCTATTCAACAAGGCATGCGGCGTACTGACAGCAGCATATAAACAGGAGAGGATATGAATAATCATTCCCGAATGGAGAAAAAAGGTAGAGAAAAAGAGACCTACACTACCGTCTTACATTGCAGAGGGAATGTGTTCGGTGTCTCGGCGAGTTGATGTCACTCGGTGTTGACGACCTGTCGCCCTCTGTGGCAGAAGCGTCGGAGATAACTGACGGCTGTCTCGAATGACAAGGGCTTACTCTGACAGCTAGAGGGAAAAGCAATACAGAGAAGGAATTGTGAAGGTGTATGTTCTTTGCACAAAATTATAAAGGCATAAATAGATATATATCATACAAGACTATAGATGATTAAAAACAAAACAAGGTGAAGCCATTTCTTAAGACCTGTTGATCAAAGATTCAGAGATTATAGCTCTCCTTTCCTACACAGGAACAGACTCCTGGGGTAATGGTCTACTAATGGTTCCCATTTTTTGCAAAATTACAAAGTTTTTGGTACTTGATACTCCACATTTTCTCCACAGTGTGCTGAAGACAAAGGACCGTAAATATTTTATGAATTATCCTAAAGTCATCTACACAATTCAGAACGTTGTCCATTGGTAGTGCAGCTGTAGTTGCCAGTCTTCAAACAGGATGATGCTTGGACAGGCGACAATTGCTTTCTGACCACAGCATACAACCCTAACCAAGTCAAACATGGAGGTTACTGGTGATCTCTATCACGTATCCCACCAAGAAAGGCACTTCTTTCAGGAACTATTTGCCTTCAGATTTCCTCCTACCAGCTATATGGCCACAGACAGATTTGGTACCCTCAAAGAGCCACAGCATGACAACTCACACAGCAAACCAGAGCCCTATTGGTATTAATTTAGGAGCAATAACTCCAATATGCTGCTGTGCGTGCTTTGGCTGGTAACCCGAGTCAAAGCTCTATAAAAAAAAAAGGTCAGATATTGTCTAACAGGGTACCAGTTGAGAGACAATTTGAATGCTTCTTCAAGAAAGCCATTTAGCATACATGTTACACCCAATAAATGTAGTACCAGCTGTGTCAGACTGGAAAATCCAATTCAAATATATTAAAAAGATAGCCAAAAAACACCAACAAAAAATAATCTTAAAGGGATTCTGTCACCTCGTTTAAGCCTATAGAGCTGAGGACATGGGCTGCTAGATGGCCACTAGCCTGTCCACAATATACTTTTCCTATTGCTGTGTGTGTCTTTGTTTAGTAAAAAAAAACGATTTTATTCATATGCTAATTCTGGTTATAAGGAGCCCAAGGGGCAGTTACCAATCTTCCTGGATCCCAGCGTGCCCACTGTGAAGGAGCCCAGCACCGCCCCGCATCCTCTCATCTCCTCCTTGCTCCCCCGACTTCACGCTTTTAGAGCGCTGTAATCTCGCGCGAGCCATCTCGCGCATGCGCAGTTCGTTCCCTGATGCCAGCACAGGGAAGGAACAGTTTACTAGCGCTGACAAGCGGCGTACTCGCGCATGCGCGAGATTACGGTGCTCTGAAAGCGTGAAGTCGGGGGAGCAAGGAGGAGATGAGAGGATGCGGGGCGGTGCTGGGCTCCTTCACAGTGGGCACGCTGGGATCCAGGAAGATTGGTAACTGCCCCTTGGGCTCCTTATAACCAGAATTAGCATATGAATAAAATCGTTTTTTTTACTAAACAAAGACACACACAGCAATAGGAAAAGTATATTGTGGACGGGCTAGTGGCCATCTAGCAGCCCATGTCCTCAGCTCTATAGGCTTAAACTAGGTGACAGAATCCCTTTAAGCATTAAATTCCCCTTTTGACAATGTCAGGTTAGAGAAGGAAATGTAGAGGAAATATGCACTGGAGAGCTGCTCTGGGAACCTGGCAGCTTTTCTACTAAAAACATACGCACCTAATTAGGCAGAGCATACTTAACCAAATAGTTTATGCTCTGCAGGAATGCGTAGGGCGTGATTGATCTCCCCGAATAACTCCCTTGACTACGCAAAATCGATACTTGGAAACAAACCTTGCCGATCGGCAGTATGCTGCGGGTGCCCGTGGTACAGCGTTTGCTGGCTTTGACGTATGGCTGCAGTAAGCGGGAGATCCGCGTGCATTACCCACTCCTGGTTTCCATTTAAGACGGTTTCACCTGGCATAGCAAGTGAATGTCGCTTGGGGACATCTTTAGTAAGGGTCGCTAAAGACTGCTTGGCCTACAAACAAGAGAAAAGACCTGATCATCATGTCCCAGTACTCATAAAGAAGAAAACTGAAAAGAACACACACAGAAGGAAAAAAAACGAAATGAACAAATTAAGAAAGACAGCACATAAAGAAACCTTTCCTGTGGTCTAGGAGAAAAGTTGTGTTGGATGTGGTTAAGCTGGTGAACCACCTAACACAGTCTAAACTATATCATAGTATTTAGTTACTTACCTGACTAAAGTAAAACCCAACACTAAGCTGTGGCAGCTAAAGCCAATTCTACAGTCTAGGATAGACCGTCCCAGTTGGACCTACATAGCAGCTTGATAGCTACTTTCCTAGCCAAGCCTTTGTGGTAGGTGTCAGTTACCAAAAGTATGTTTACTTATTAGATGGGGCACACATAGGCTGATCTCTTCATCCTTCTACTATAGTTTCATAATTAGATTCAAAGAGTAGGTTGTGGATATGTTCGAAGCAAATGAGATGTGATGAGGCATTTGCCAAGGTCCACAACAGCTACAGCTACAGCTCCCAGCATGCACACTTGCTTGGCTGTACTCAGAACCCCCATAAAAGTGAATGGAGAATGCTGGGAGTTTTAGTTTTACAACAGCTGGACCCTTGCGGACCCCTGGTCTACAAAATATGGCAGTACGAGGGTAAGAAATAGGTAAGGTCACAAAAAATTATAGCAATAGGTTAGACTCAGTATAGATAACATGCAAATCTCAGGTACATAAAAAATTCACAAACACGTGTCCTTGATCAACCTCTAATTTTTAACTCACATGTGGAATAAAATTTTTTACTCCTGACCTTAGGCTTATCGTTACTGGTGTATGAAGGGATATGGATTAATGCTCCTGCCTCTGATTCGACATTCACGTCCAACACTCCTAAACGTAACATATAACCAAACAAATGTAAGATTTGCACCATGGAACCAACGTCTATGAAGCTCATTTTTTAGATATCCAGGCTTTTTTTTGGCACAGTTACATAGATAGGTTGGAGCATAACATAACTTGCTAGGGAATTGCTTGTATGTAGAACTCTTAGTATGAAATATGAGTGATAGTAGGGATAGGAGAATTGGCTTCAAGGTCAAAGTTCTCCAGAGTTAAGGCCTACATACACATTACTGTAATGGCAGCCGAATTTGGTGTTTTGGAAGGATTGGCTGGCAATCTAATGTGTATGGAGAACTCCTAACTCTCCACCAACAGCTGTATGTTCAATATGCATAATAGAGCATACTGGGCTTGTCCATTGTCAGCTAAATAGGTGAACATAAGCACAGACTATGTCATACAATTTACACTTGCCAGTATTAGTATTTTTGGTGTGTACTAATCAGCAGCTAAAGGGTTTTTAGAGCCATATAGTGACCCTGTAATGATGCATTAATGCCACTAGAAGGTGCTCACCACTAAGAAGGTATGGGACCCTGGTCCTACTTTTAAGAATTTGGGGAATTCCTCATCAATTTCCAGCTGTCTTACAAGCACCACAAAAAGTCCCAAAGGCTTTCTGCATTCTCAGCTGCCAAGAGACATTTTATGGTTGCTTTCTCAATCTTCCTGAAGGTCAGAGAAGACCTATTCAGTTTCTATTTCAGTTTCCACAAACTTAGATAAATTTTACACCAAGTAAAAAATATTATATACCCAGTATACAGTTTTAGCAATCATGGCTGCAAATATATCCAGGAAAAGAGCATTCATCATTCCACTAAAAGAATGGTAATGCTACGATAGGAGACTTATGGATTGTAGACGTTCATTCTCTGTTGATTGCAGGCTTTTTAAAGCCGGGTCATAAATAGCCACCCAGTTTGACAAGATGATTTGGGAGTACTTGGATAGAAATTGTTCCAAAACTGTATTGTTCGTGATTATGGATATGCATTGACAACAGTTGCTAAGTTGCTAAGTTGAGAGGTGACTGGGGAAGGTCATGGTATGGAAGGAAGAATGGAGGTTCCCAGCCGAGAAGGGGTAGAAAAATGGAGGTTCCCAGCTGAGAAGGGATAAAAAAAATGGAAGTTCCTAGCCATGGAGGAAAGGAACAAGGGGGTTCTTAGTTGAGAAGGAAAGGAGCAAGGGAGGTTCTCAGCTGAGGAGGAAAGGAGGGAGGTAGGTTTCCAGCTGATGAGGAAAAGGGCAAAGGAGGTTCACAACTGAGAAGGAAAGGAGCAAGGAAGGTTCCTAGCTGAGAAGAGAAGGAACAATTGAGATTTTTAGCGGAGGAGAAAACTATGGAACTACGAAGCTAACAAAGGAAAGCAGGTTGGATTGAATGTTTACAACAGAGGATTAAAGAAAGTATAGAGTTTTGATAATAGTTTTGAGAACCTTTATACCCATGAGGGATACTACTAATGACTGCACCATTAGTGGTTTTCTGGGGGTTGAAGAGTCCTAACAACCCATCTGCCTTTGTGAGACAGTCCACTAGCTAAAACATCTCCTGTCTTGTATTCACATATACTGCATTTTCTGAACTTTTACCCGACGGAAGCCACAAATAATACAATATGTCAGAAATAACTACATAACTGTTTCTTTACTGGAAACAGCTGCTTCTCTGTGGGAACCCGGCAGCATTTCATTACACCAGTCACTGCTTCCAAAGTGCAAATTAGGACAGACCATTGGGGACAATTTTATTTGAGCAAAGGGTTTATAAAAAAGGAGCAACGTTTCGTTCCCACTGGGATATTTATCAAGACTCTTTCTAAGGGGATCTTATTCAGACACGGTATTTACACTGTCTCATTTGTCTTGACACAGTGTTTACAGCTTATTTAAGATGAGAAGGCTCAGTGTGCCAGTAGGCTCCTTAATTGCCCCCAGTGGGGCTGTAAAACTGTGATCTTCCCATTATCCCGCACATTTTGGTGAAATATTTGTATCATTTGTGTATTCTTTGCCCATCACGTACTAAGAAAGATTGACAGTTTGAGTCCAGCACTTCTCTAAATGGCCTTCACAGTCACTTAGAAAGAGGTACCAGATGGCCAGGTACGAAAATGCATTATTGATCATGTTTGTCAGTTTCAAGTCTTTCATGATCAGTGCTCCAATCCAAGCTGTCAATGTACAGCAGAGGTAGCCATAGTGTAGGCTTGTAGTTTACATATAAAGAGAAGATGAGTACATCATAGGCAGGAATGGTGTCAAACTTTGGTAAATATGCAGTTGTACTCACCTTTGTTCATGTATATATAGGCTCAACCACCAATAGAGTATGTAGTATAGTTTTTACTATGACTGCAGCCAGCGATCTTTGCTGGTGTCAAGACTTTGGACCCAGAGTTAAGACAATGTAGTCGAAGAAGGGTTTAAATAGGATCTTGTTCTCCTGCGCCATCACAAGGGATGTATTCACATGGAGTAGGTTTAGAATTGAATGTTGAATATTCAACAATAAATTCTGTACTAAACATACCCCATGTGAATACATTCTTGGTGACAACACCGCATCACAAGAGCCTATTTAACTATATATTATAGGCTTGAGATACAAGATTAGCTTAAAGAAGAACTCCCGACAAAAATGTTATTCCATGTCCTGCTAGAAATGTACATGATATAATCTGTAGTGAATGTCATTTTCTTACCAGTGTCTGAATTTTTGACTTTTATCATCCTGAAGTTTCTTATCTGTGTCATGTGACCAGCAATTAGACCCACCAACTCACACATAGACTTATGTGTGGACAGGAAGTCTAATTCTCTATGTATTCCTATGAGACTGAAAGTGAGGCTCCCATAGGAATGAATAGAGCAGTTACTGGCTTTCTGTCCTGGGTCAGTTGGAGGTCAGGGAGTTGGTCACATGACCCAGCTACAATAAGAAGAGAGGTTTTTACTCATAGAAACAGTCACTGATAAGAAAATGACAATCACTACAGATTATATCATGCACCTTTCTAACAGGTCAGAGAATAAAAAATTTTGCGGGAGTTCTTCTTTAAGAAAACTGGCTGCAGCAGGAGTCTCTCCCCTTTAGTAGAACTATGAGATTATGCCATAAGCAAGGATTTGACCACCATGTTCTCTGCATTGTTTCAGGATCCTACGGAAACTGCTGGAGACTAGCACTGGTGGGGGCAACCATACTAATTTTAGCTGCTCAAGTGAATGGGGCTGAATTGTCTGACACTGCTTCTCAGCCCCAATAATTCAGAAGGAGTCACAATGTTCCAGAACTTCTTTCATATCCCATGAAATGAATGGCGCAAGAGACCAGCATGCGCACTACCGTTCCATTCAGAGAGGGGACTTCAGAAACCTAGGACCCTTGATCTGCAGGATTGCTGGAGATCCCAAAGATCAGACCAGCTGTGATCCAATATTTATCACCTGTTTTGTGGATAGGTAATTAATACTTTTTCATGGAAGCATGTAATAGTTGTGTGCCTGAGAATATTTCAGAGGAACCTACAAAAGTAGGGAAAACGTCTTTCTGCACACAGGGGACTCCTTGTTATAAACATAGAAAATTGAATGTATAAAAAAAAAATCCTAAAGGGTTGCCAAGTCAAAATTAACTTGCCCATACAGTCAAATAAGTTGTGGCAACTTTACCTCTCCTATATCTTTCAGGTAACATGGAAATAAAATATAAATGTGTGTCCCATATTCGTATTTCTCTGGACTGTACTTAGATGTTAGACATCTGTGGTTTGAACGATCTTCTGCATGGTGTTCACTGTAACCATCTCAATTAATGCAGACTGTTTATTGATAAGGTATGACCGCAAATTAAGCAGATTACTGGCGTAGTCAATCCTACTTGTGCGCCTCTTAATAACAAGATTAAGCTTAATACTCCATTTAGGATTAATTGACTTAAGCTGCTCAAAGATCTACAGCGACCATCGGCCTGTGACAGTCAGTTATAATGGTGCAGGTACATTGTGTGACTGCAGGTTGGAATCCCTACTGTTTATAAGAGTTCAGGTCTGTAAAGCTGGACATAGAAATAAATGCCTCCCCTCACCTGCAGTAAACAAGATGGCTGACTGGAATTATTCACTGTCCCTTTGTGTGGACGTGTGGAAATCCTCAGGAAACAGTTTGAGAATTGCTATGATAATAAAATGGACAAGCTAATTCCCATAGAAAGTTTTAATGTTATGAATATTTTGTAATGGTGGTCATTTAAAAAGGACCTTTCACCACTTCTGACATGCATATCCTAATAGCTACATACATTCCCCATGTACTAACAATTCTGGAACATCTATTCTTATGTCTCTATGTTGTACCTTTCCCTTATTATTTCTACTAGAAGTTATGAATACATTGCCATCAGTCTGCAGTAAGGGTACAGAGGGGAGGTAACCAGTTGGGGGTGTGTATCTGCACAGTCTGAAACGGGCAGCACTGATTGGATAGAGTCAGTCTGTGCAGGCACACACCCCCAACTGGTTACCAACCCTCTGTACCCTTACTGCAGACTGCTAGCAATTCAGTCTGGCACAACATAGAGCCATACGAATAGATGCTGAAAGGTCCTCTTTAAGCTGGACTGTATACTCTCTATGGTCAGTTTATAGTAAATCCAGGTCCAGCATTCTGTGCTGAATAATTTCTTAAAATATATCTTTATATGAGCCAGAGCTCTACTTTTGTGCAGTCGCTACTCTAGGGAGTTTAGTGCATACTATTTTATTGTTGTGAGCAACACATAAGTAAAATTCAGCAAGTGCCTTATGCCATTTTCTGACCCTGAGCACCAAATCCCCTGCATAGCCCTATATTTAAAACATAGTATCCAAGCTACCTGCAGCCGCCACTAGAGGAAGCTTAGGAGCATAGAGTATATGGATTTATTAATGATCTCAATTAATATATAGTTTGCAATAATAATAATTAAAAAAAAAAAAGTAAATAAAACATGAAAAAAGACTGAGATTCCTCAGTGGTTGATACCTTTTAATGGCTAACTGAAAAGATGATGACAAAATTGCAAGCTTTCAAGGCTGCTTGGGCCCATTCGTTAATTGTCTCTTCTGATGAAGAGGTCCCAGTAGCCTCGAAAGCTTGGAATTTTGCAATCATTTCGGTTAGCCATTAAAAGGTAACAACCACTGAGGAATCTCCAGCTTTTTTTCCATCCATTAAATAGTATGCAGTAAGCCAAGCTCCCATTACTGGTGGCTGCTAGAGATGAGCGAGCATGCTCGAGTGCCATTTTCGCGTATTTGCGTACGCATTTTAAAATTGGTACGCTAATACATACGCATATTTTAATCTGTACACTAATGCGTACGCATTTTAACAATTTGTACGTTATGCGTACGCATTTGTGTACAGATTAAAATATGCGTATGTATTAGCGTACCAATCTTAAAATGCGTACGCAAACACGCGAAAATGGCACTCGAGCATGCTCGCTCATCTCTAGTGGCTGCACATAGCAAGAACTAGGTTATCCTTTTCCATAGGTCCAGGTTGGGTATATGACAATCACATAGGGGCTCTTGCTGTAGCACGCGTTTTTTTTTTTTTAATACCAGATATCCACTATAGATTCACCATCATAGGGCCACCGAATGAAGGCCCCTGTACTAGACTAGGTTCCCTCACTTCACGCCACAAGTTGCTGTCCCTCCTTCTCTACACATTTATCCAATATGACCATGAAAAGACAAAACACATAAAATATTAATCCGACTTAAGACTCCACACAATCTGAACAACCACTTTGTACACTTGTTCAATAAAACTTTAAAACACACTACAAATCTCCCAGGGCCCCTAGGCTCCACTCCTATCAAAGGCTGCTGTGATTTTTCACAAGTGACAATTTTAACCCTCTATTCAGTCATGTCAGCTTCATACGCCATCCTCTGTAGCAGATCAAGAGGATGCCACATGCCAATTGTTCAGAGTCCCAATGGAATTCTGCAGTTGTGGGATGGTTGGAATAAAACTAGGTCAGTTTTACATAAAACGGTTAATCTATCCCCTTAGCCAGTTTGGATTCATTTAAAGTCGGTGTGGGCGGCGAGGGCGTTTTTGATGTTTAAAGCTGCTGTAGATGTATCTTTCAAAGCCTTGAAGGATAATAACCATCAGGTGAAGATATTGATTCTGGCCACAAGAGGGAGCAATCAATCTTAGAGACACACACAGCATGCATTATGTATGAGGGTGTCTGTTTGTCAGACAGAACGTAAGCAACAGTAAAAAAAAAAAAAAAAGTCAGGGCTTAAAACAGGAAATACTATACAAAACACAATCATAACACAAGCATGGTAATTTGGTTGTTTTTGGAGGTCTGTCAATGGTTTACCAAATAAACCTTTGGGATATATAGAAGCAGTTTGCATATTGTCATATCTCACAGTCCAGCAATGGTACAAAAAAACCAAAAAACTACAACACAGTGAACAAGTATACTTCTCAGTTAAGCTAATGCTACCCACACAGCTCTCTCTCCCCGACCTCCAATAGACTTACAAGCTTGGCTGCAGCATGAATGTGTTCTGAACGGGGAGAGAGGAATAAGCCACGGCCAGACAACCTTAACAGTGGCGTATCTCCCCAAAACCAAAGGATTTTCAACTGCCTGAATCTTTCCTCCCTCAACATCTGCCATTGGAGAGTGTTGAGATGGTTGGCCGGTCCCGCCAAAAATCGGACAGTTCAGCCAACATTACTCCTAAGGATAGGTCATCAATATTAAAATCCTGGAAAACCCCTTTAAGTCGAGTGACAAAATGATGTACAAGTAGCACAATGTGTGGGATGCAACTCATCCAAAATGCGTGAGCCACCAAAAGCTGTCAGCCATAGTTGCATCCTGCTGAAATCCAGACATATTCATTCACTTGTATGGCCAAAAAAGCCTTGATATATAGGACCCAATTATCATAGCAAAGGTGGCTGTTTAGTTTTTGCCTGTGAGTGAAGAGGTACTCTATGAGTAAAAAACAGGAACAGTGCCACTCGTATCTTTTGGCCGTGCCTGGCATTGCAGTTTATCCTGATTCAAGATGGCTGCAATACCAGACACATGGACAAAAGAGTGTTTTTTTTTTTTTCTAATGTTGCTACAGGGAACCTCTCAAAGGGTATCTGTTCTCCAAACACCAACCAGTACCTGACAGTTCTGAAGGGAATAAGAGCTGAGCTGCAGTAACCCAGCATTACCACTAAACGTGGACCAGGCTGCGTTTCTGGCTATGTTCTCTGTGTTAGTTCCGGCAGCTGCTGCAAACAGCTGATTGTTAGGGGTGACGGATGTCAGACCACCACCGATCTGACATGGATGACCTATCCTAAAGATAGGTCTATAACCCCCAAAACCACTTTGACGTATACTGAGGGTCAAGTGAATGGGACAAGCTTTGTCAGCACTGAAGTGAATATTTTCACCTTTTAATAGAAGTTTGGTTGGGGGTGGACCTTTTATGGAGGCTATACCAAAATTACATATAAACATGTGACTTTTTAGAAATTTGGAACAAAAACAATATAATGTCAGACGGAGAACAGTTTTTATAATCACTCCCCTTTTTGTTAAATTTTGTCCTCGTATCAAATAGGATCTACTGCAGCCGTTGAAGCCATATATCTCCCCCACCGACTGCAGACTCTCAGGGACTGAATTTCGAAACAGATTTAGTGTGTGGTTTTATCAGTTCATTAGGCAAGAACTAATACAGTCCCTTTAAATTTGTATCCATCCAAACATAATTTTTTATATGGTTTTGTAAATGCATTTTGATTTGACAGAAATACGTATCAGTAGTGGCTCACTGAAGAACAGTACAGGAAGATTACAAGACCCAAGGGACGTCAGAGGTTTGCACATAGATGCCAGTTTTATTCTCTAGTAATTGTACATACAATGTATTCACATTCAGGCTTGTCCACATATCAGGTAGGGATGGGTACAGACCCGTGTGCTGTCAGACTTCCCCATCCAGCAGATTAGTCCTAAGGTACTACCTGAAGGAACGTAGCATTGCTTCAGGCAGGACATCCAGGGTTAAAGCTGGACACAAATCCATGAAAAAAAAAAAGGAGCACAACTGATTCCTACTGACAATAATAGGATCAGTTGAACTGAGTCTTGGAGATATGCGAACAAGCCCTACAGCATTCTTAAAGGGGTTGTCCGGGTTCAGAGCTGAACCCGGACAACCCCTTTAACATCTAGAACGTAGCAGATCATTGTTCATTGGGATTTTGTAGAATTCTGCAGAATGTTGAATTCTTAGCAAGACACCAGGAAATTCACTGATAAACTAGGTACAATGCCTTGTAGGACTAGCTCAGGTAGCCATTGCTTTCAGCCCATATGCAAATGAGCTGTTGAGTGCACGGAGTGGCTTGGCCATGCCCTTGATGCACTTAATTGCTCATTTGCATATGGATTAAAAGTACTTTTTCCCCAGAATGAAAAGGATCACAAGTGAAAGGTATCCTTATATTTATCTGCGCAGAAACAATGAAATTGTATGAGAATGAGTGAGCAGAAGCCTTCGCTCATCCTCATACAGTGGAGGTGATCACTGCATGAAAATACAGCTCTTCACCTCCACTAACGAGCAGGCAATTGTCAGTAAAGAATGCTTGTTGGGGACAATTGTCTGCTCATTGGCACAGTGTAAATGCGTTGTGCAGGCCACACAGGATCATCAAGATAGGTCATCAATATTTGACCGTCACCCGGAACCCCCGTTGATCAGCCTTTTGAAGAGAAGGCGGTGCTCGATGTGAGCTCTGCTTCATGTTAATTACACTGTGCGTTGTCTTTGAAGGGCAGTGTAATTTTAAGTACTCGATCCCTTCACTTGAATGAAGCAAGTACTTGTAATTATACTACACCCCTGCTCCAGAAGAGACAACATGTAGCGTAACGAACAGGAAGCAGCGATTGCATGGAGCGTCTCATTGTCTTCTAAACAGCTGATCATGTGGGTGCCGGACCCTGGCCGATCAGATACTGATTATCCTGATAACAGGTCATCAATATGCATGGCCTGCACAACCCCTTTAAGTATAGCAGCCAGATTTAGTCTGCCATTAGCTGGAATAATTTCCATTCTATAGGATTTTGAATTTGCATTCTTGACTGGCATCTATGCATATACCCCCTCTGATCTGCCCCACTGTTACCAACCCTTTGATTTTCCCTCAGTGTGTTAACAATTGTGTGAAAACTTCAGAGGATTAGGTGCATGAGTTAGCCATAAGAATTGTGCAGATTGATCCGATGATACAAGGTGACAAACAAAAAAAAAAGGGAAAAAAAAGTGCACAAAAAGTTGGAGTAAAAAAAAAAAGGGAAAAGAAGAGTTGTTTTCCCTAAGAACTTTAGTCTTACCGCTATCCCTCTTGTGGAGGGCTCCTTTTCAATGTAGTGATCAAAAACACGATATTCCTTTCTCTGGGCAACACACTTTGTTATCTGGAGAAACAGGTCAGAAGCATGATAATCTAACTAGGATATATTTTTAAACTAAGCCACAAGAGGGGGATGGGAGAGAAGAGTGAAGAGACATGTTGAATGCATTGTCAGGGACATATGCGAGTCAGGAACACCAAAGACATTAAAAATATAACCCTTTATAGAAAATAGAAATATATTAACGATAAAGTAGGTGAGAACCAAAAGCTTAGGACGGTGGTAGTCATCTTCATCCTAGCTGGACAAGTCCTCTTCCTAATTTATGTGTTAGAGAAGACTATGACCAGGTTTTCTAGAATCTGAACCACAAAAGGAAACCGTTTTTCAAAATTTTTTGTTTGAGTTCTTAAAAGGCATCTCCTTGGTTGATCTCAAATTGCCATGGCCAACTGGAAGGATAATGAAGGAAGTAACTTCAATCTGTGTTAGACCCTAGGTGCAAGAGGTCCCAACTTGTTTTTGAGGCCCCGTTGTATAAGGGGCATATTTTTCCAGCAAAGCCTGGGCCCGCTGGGTAGGTTTCACTGTGGCCCCAATAACAGTAAATTAGTCGGTTCTGAAGTTGATCCAATTGTGAATCATCACTTACTGTAGGTCAAGTTCCTCCTAAACAAGGCACATAGCATTTTGCTTGGGATTTTATACTGTAGATTTGGGGCATTAAAAAAAAAAAAAAAAAAAAAAAAAAAAAAAAAAGTAAAATTGCTCCTTCATTTGCACCAGTGTCAACCTTGTAGATGTTCTTGGATACATCAAGATGTGACACTTGGCTGTATTTCTAACTTTCAATGCCCACAAGACATACATAGGGCCCTTGGGCCGATAAAGTGGGCAATGATAGAGAAAGAACATTCAAATGGTCCCGGTCATTAGCTGCATTTATGTGTGTTTGGTCAAACACAGAACAGGTGCAGATCTTTCCCTTCTACCATATCTCTGTGAAGGCTCTAATCCTGGTTGTGGCTCACAATCATTGATGGAAATCAGTGGCCAAAATACTGATGTGTGAATAGGGCTTTAAATGGGGAAATTATCTGTAACAAGAGTTCGTATGAATGCTCATATCCGTCATAATCAACAGCCTACATAAAAGGGCCTTCAGGACGTAAAGAACTTTTTGGCGGTGATTAGTGAATGGGTTTACCTGGTGGATAAATGTATAATTAGTAAAACAATGCAAATCACAATGTAATAGGACGTGTTAAGTGCCAAAACTAATGAACGTGGGTTTGGATCAACATTAAAAATATTTACAAAAATTACAACTCGAGTAATTCCAGTTCATTTAAGTTTTGGTGGTGATGAGTGACAGAAGGTAGTACAAAGTACATAGACTTTTAACCATGTAGAAAATAATCAGGAGACAAAGTAATTGCATGGATAATTGCATGAAATGTCGCCTTATTATGAACCAACTGAGCTCCAATTATCTCAGAGTTAATGTGGATCACTAGAAAACATACTGATTAAGATCTCAGCAAAAATGGCTCCTCTGGGAGCACTGATTTCCATGCTAACCTCAACTATTTTATCAGGATGGCCCGTGCCAGAAACAAGCACAAAACCGTTTGAATTGCCTTACAGTTCAGAGCAGTATTGGTGGAATGTTACTTAGAAGGTGGTGATGGTGAAGGGGGGAATAGATGGAGGTTCAGAGATGAATATGTTACGTTGGTCTTAGGGGAAAATTGTTTAAAATTTTGACCCCTCTCAATACTAGGAAATGAATATTACTTGTGCATGGCCTGAAATAAGTTTCTTCAAACCACAAAAGTGAGAAGGTTAAACAGTCATAATTTTTAAGCATATATTGAGGTCCTGGATTCTGCCCGACTTCATTGACCTGCATGGTCCTTTCCTACAGCACAAGAGTTTAAACAGTAGAACTACCAAGAGTTTAAATGAAAAATTCTAGACTTTAGTTACCCATTTTAAATGGTTTAAAACATTCTATGTGAAATGCTTGTCTTACATAGGCTGATGATGACTAGGTTTGAATGGGGTCATGAGGATAACCAAGGACTCAATGTCTGGAAATGCTCACCTGAATATGTGCCCACAGATCATACACTGATGGTAAGAGCTACGTGGATTTGGCTGAGGTGTACGAGGGAATCTTAGCATTTTTTTTGTCTTTGGAATGGGGATACCCTCTCTTTTGTGTACCTTGAAAATATGGCCTTCATAACGAGTCACTACATTTTGCTGGCTCGGGGGGGGGGGGGTTCCGATACTTCATAACCGATCACCTATCCTCAGGACAGGTCATCAGGATCTGATCAGTGGGAGTCCGACATGTGGGACCTCCACCGATCAGCTGTTTGAGAAGGCACTGGTGCCGTGGCCTTCTCACAGCTTTTCCTAGACCAGTGATGATACATTCGTCAGTCACATGGCCTGGGCACAGCTCAGCCCCAATGAAGTGAATGGGGCTGAGCTGCAATACCAAGCACAGCAGATATACAATGTATGGTGCTGTGCTTGGTAAGCACGGAGGAGGCCTCATAGCACACAGGAGCGCCAGTGCCTTTTCAAACAGCTGATCAGTGGGGGGTCCCGGGTGTCGAACCTCCACCAATCAGATACTAATGACCGATCCAGAAGATACTCATGACCGATCCAGAAGGTCATCAGTCATAAAATATTGGAAAACCCTTATAAATAACTAGCCACCATACCAATCAATCTACTTCTATAACCAATTCATGTTATGCTTCAAACTAGAAGAAATTATAGTACACCAAGGTATGTAAATTATGTGTGGAAGATTAAAATAAAAGCCTATTATATAGGTTTATAATGTAAAATGTCAAGTACATGTATACAAAATTATCCTTCCTATATTGCAACACAGTGTTGGATAGACTGGATTTAAAAGAATTTTCTCAGTATTGGATCACATTGTGGGAAGTCCAAGATCTGGACCACCTACATCCTGAAAAAAGTCCCAGCACTCTTTTTCACGGACCACGCACACAAGTGATCACGCCTTCAGGGGATTTAAGGAGACCAACAATGTCGACAATTTAAGCTCTGTGACCTTCTGACTGACATAAAAAGGTTCTCAGGGAAAAAAAAAATCCTTTAAAAGGTCAAAAAACTAAGTTTAACCAGCCAAAAACTCATAATCCCTATACTGGTGAGGCAATGACTGACTGTCAAATTCCTACTAAATGATTTGATGGTAATTATGACAATATATAAACCTGTTTTGAGACAACCAATGGAAATTATGGTGTAATAATTTTTTATCGATTACAGTAAAAATGTTTGCACTGTTATTTTTAATAGGGCTAAAAAGAACCATTAGACTCACTAACGTTAAATTTTTGTGCATACAATAAGCCATGACAACCAATCAGGCTTCCTTTCATTACACTAAACAGATAAAAGCACTCTTCTGATTGGTCGTCACATCTCGATATAAATATGGTACGTTATTGCAGCGGTCAGGAATGATTCGTACACTCTGCAAGGAGGCCCGGTCCTTGGTTATGGTGTTGAAAGTTATGGATGACTGGGTGTTGGGAAGAACTGCACTGTACATCTCTTTAAACTGCTAACAGAAGAACACCAGAGTCAAAAGTGAAAATATTTTATATCTCACCATTGCTAGCTCAGCTTCAAGCTCTTTGATCCGATTGTCCTTCAAGTCCAACTGTGACCGTAGAGAACTGGCATGGTCTGTTGCTTCCTTGGCCTGGCGCCGCAGCTCCCACTTTTCCCGCTCTAAAAGATCTTTTTCTTTTGCTAAAACCTTGACTGCATCTTCACTTTCCTGAAAATAAAGAAAAGATATGACATATCTAGGTGCTATCTACCACAGTGTCTGCACTACAATTAAGTTGTTTGTCATCTCAAAGTTCGTAGGACCCAACTTAAAGGGATTTTCCAGGAATATACAGAGGATAGGCAATGACCGTGTGACTGATGGGGTTCCCATGAGCAGTGTAAATGGAAGCTTTGGAAATTGTGTAACAGGGCCTCCCACATACCATGTCTCATTTATAATACTAGTGTATGCTTATGTGGCCGAGAGAACCTCTCAGGAAACAAGTCCCGGGTAGGGATGAGCGAACTTGTGTTTTCAAGTTCAGCGTACAAGGTTCTGCTTATCTAAGAATTCTGTTATGGAGTCCACTACCATAACTTATGGTCCGTGGTAGCGGAGTCCATAACGGAATTCTTAGATAACCCGAACACGAGCCTTGTATGCCAAACTTGAAAATACAAGTTCGTTCGACACTAGTCCCAGGTGCTTCGGTTACCTCTGCACCCACCATAGTAACATTCCAGGATCTACCACAGCTCCTCCCTGGACCCTCACCGATCAGCAGAATAAAGGCTTGGTCCATCAAAATATATTTATAAACCCAGGTTTTGGCAAATACATAAGGACTTGTATAAGATTTTACTGCCCTGAACAAGGTCATAATATGGACTGGACTCACTGGGGTGCAAATGGGGAAAACCAATGAATTGAGACTGAGAAATCTGATAATGTATTAGAAAACAATAAAACCTAAAGTCGCCATCTAATAAAACTACCTCCTGCAACCTGGAAAGCAAATGGAGATCAGATAGACTATAGCAGGGATGCTCAAACTGCGGCCCTCCAGGTGTTGTAAAACTACAACTCCCATCGCGCTCAGCTGTAGGCTTTCCAGGTATGCTGGGAGTTGTAGTTTTGCAACACCTGAAGGGCTGCAGGTTGGGCGTCCCTGGATTATAGGGTTCAGTGTCTCCTACATTTTGTTCTTAATTGATTTGGCCTGATTTGCCCCAAATAGGACTGATTGAACCTGATCGTAGGAATTAAATATGCAGATTTCTGCTGTTATACAAACAATCTGAGGTTCTGTGGGCTCCAGCATGCGCTGGGGCTTTAATTACATTTCTGGGTTTTAGTAAATGGTCTCAGTTACTTCATAGACAATGACCAGCTTCAAATTGACCACGTTAGAACCATCAATAATGATTGTGAGCCACAACCAGGATCAATAATAGAAAAAACACACACACAGCCCGTTACATACTCATTTCCCCTTTTAGAGAACAGTTCAGTATGCTGCAAGAAGAAAGAGCATTCCTCCAGAAAGGGCTGTCTGTACAAACCACCTAAGTAAAGCCAAGCACAAGGTTGACATGACAGTATGTACTTTGCGGTCTGCAAAACACGGATCTGCAAAAAAGAAAAAAAAAAAAAGAAAAGGATGATGCCCATGTGATGTCCGTGATGCTTCCATTCTTTTTGCAGATCCATTGTAAGAACGCCTGTCCTCCAAAATGGACAAGAATAGGACCTGTTCTATTTCTTTAGGGAACGGACTTGCCGACATACAAAAACAGAATGCACCAGTGAATGGTTCTGCAAACTGGCTGCAAAACAAAAAAAAAAACACGGAACGGACACGGAAAGAAAATACGGTCGTGTGCATGGGCCCTAACATTGAGGAGACAGCTGGGTGTCAAATGGATATTCTAAAAAATACAGACTATCAATTCCCGAACACTGACAAAATCATTGAGGTGCGAGGCAAATAAACGCAAACGCTGTGGTTTTTAGGTGCGAAATGGGACTGTGAAACATGTTGGAAGGCAATGTCATGGCAATTTGGAGCTATGACATTTTGAAAAAACAAGGAAATTAACCAGGAGTAAGGAGGGGCTAAAATCTCAGGAACACGCTGAGGGTCACAATGACAAAATTTTAGAGTTTCTAACTGTTCTGATACACTCATTATGTTGATGCATTGCCAATTAGCTGGGCACTAAATACATACTTGTGAGAACTAGGTTCACAGAGAAATAATTCTTCTATTTTAAGATCCCTCTTGCAATGCTATGCATCCCCTCTAGAAGCGAATGCATTTTCAGATTCAACTATTGAAACTCCCCCAAATCCTGTCACCCTGCACCCACCCCAAGTGGAGCTTTCTGTGCACAGATGTATACAGTTTTCTTTGAACCTCTGAGAAATGTATCAGCTGCTCATTGGTCCTTCTTCACACTTACTTTGTTGTTTTCAGGTACTGAGATCCGGAAGAGGATCTCAAAACCGTAACAAAAATGGTTCTGCTTGGTCCTCATGCATTCTGAATGGAAAGAGATCCGTTCAGGATGCATCAGGATGTCGTCAGCATTCAGTTTTGTGACCAGGCACCAAACCTCTGCAAGCTAATTATTGAAACGGAACAAGCCGGATCTGTCATTAAAAACAATGTAAGTCAATGGTGATGGATCAGTTTTTTCAGAACTGAATCCTGATGTATAAAATCAAAATGGATCCTCTGCCAGATCTCAAAACCGGATTTCACAACGCAAGTGTGAAACAACTTTACATGATATCTTGAGAAAGTCACAGCAAGAACTTTGCTTCCCCAAACACCCCTGCAAGTGCCCCTAGGAATTATCACTTACTTTAGGGTGAGGTGATGCGAAAACAAGAGGGACAAGTGCTTGTTCCACCACCTACTTTCCATTTCTTATAGAAGAGTAGTGGTTTAACATGATGTGCTGTAAAATAAAAGGGGGATTTGGCTAACCACGTCTTAAACCCCCCAGCATTCCTCTGAAATACATACATCTGTAAGTCCTCAGGCTTGTCTGCCCAGTAAGAGAAATGGGTTAAACTACAGGATCCAAAAGAAATACCATTAAAGGAGGCCAATATGAGTTCCTCCAACCCATACCTGGGGGTTGAATTTTACATTATGATCCTGTTATGTGAGGGTGCCAGGTATGCCATCATGTCCTCTGTGCCAGGGCTGCAGTGGACAATCACTAATCAATCCATTCAGCAGAGTAGATTAAGTTCTGCAGTAGTAAAATGCCAGGCATGTGAAATGTGGAATGAAAGGATGTCAGAAAACGGATTAGAGAACACCAAGGAAATTTCATGTTGCTAAGAAGTCTTTTTATATCAACCAGTGAAACATTAGTCCCTGGGTGAAGGGAACGGCTTCCAGATGTTCCAGGTTTATGTCATGTAAATAAAAATGATGAACAGCTGTTATATGCGACCTTGAAAGAGAATCCGGAAAGTTGTTGGGAGGGAGGGTATACTGTATGTACGCGGCTTACCAAGGCAAAAAAAAAAGTCTGCAAAATCTTTATCATATCCTCTTGTCTTTTTAAAAACCCCAACAACAATGAAGATGGCTGCTGCAATATGAGTTACGAACAGCAAGTCTACCTTGCACTACATCTCTGGCTACTATGTCAATGCCTAATTACGCAGAATTGCTAATGAGAAAGAAAATCTGGTTGACTTCCAATATGGAAAGGAAAATACATACAATGCAACGGCACACTGCCAACCAGATAAAGCACAAAATGCCATAGTAATATGAGGTATTCTGAAGCTAATGCTATGCTTGTTTAGTAAATTAGAGATTCTTGGCAAATATATTTTGTACAAAATTATCTGGGCCCATCCACCAAATCGTCGAGGTGATCTCTGTAGGACGGGAACCTAACACTATTTCCTACCTGTTATGTGCCAACCTTGGCTTCCGTATAATCAGGGGGTGTTGGTTCCACATGCATGCTGGGTCCCCTCTGCCTTTTGCCATTTGTAGTGCTTCAAAGGCCTCCACTAATACAGGGATGCAGGTACCAACATGCAATATTCCAATATTCAAAAACATTCCAATATGGCTGCCATCACAGCTTCACCTCTGTCTAAACTGCTGCAGAAGAAATCAAAGGTGCCACGTGAAACACTTTGGGACCAACTTGACAAGAATGACCTGTTCATCTATATCTAAGCCACGTCTTCAAAGCACTGCCCAACTGCCCTTCAACAGTGAGTGGTGCACATGAATGGTACCAAAAAGATAGACCGTTATATTAAATGCATGGAACAAAAACAAAATTTACAAGACCCCAGCCAATGTCCATGACTATTCACCACCATCAGGCTGTAAAACATCTCAAGCTAGGTGACCACCCATGCTACATAGTTCTAACCTACTCATCCAGATCCAGCTTTTCTCATCCTCGGCAATCTGCTACTATCACCCGGTCAAACCTCATCTGTTCACTCCCTGCCCTTCAGCTTTCGCTGTAGTTGATAAGGAACGTTACATGGCGACCATCCAAATAAATGGCCATGCATGATGCACTCTGTCCAACAGAACAGGAGATATTTTTACAAAGCATCTCAGCATTCTGGTTCACAGAGAAAGTATTAAGCAGAGCCCCGCCTCCCCAAATGAGGTCCATAAGTTCAAGTACTACAGAACAGGACAGAAGTTGACTTTATGAGACAACCTCTTTAATGAAACGTATTTTTATGGTTGGTTTACAAAGTTATCAGTACACCCTGATGAAACGGTCAACATTGCTTACAGAGACGGAACATTCCTGTGGGGGCAAAGATTTGGCATCTAAACACCAACAGGAATGGCTTAGAGGTAAGTAATTAGTGCTGGGAATTTTACATGCATACGCAGAAAGATTTACACGTAACCTGTTACCACCTGTACGTGGGACAACAAGAGCCATCCAAATGGCACAAGAGAGGCCAGACTGTGCTGAAAGGTTTTCTCTGTGCCCATTTTAGGAGAATCGCTTCATTGTATACGAATGTAGTAAAGCCTTCATTCACAATGGCCTAGAGCAGAACAGCTGTACAGACATGTTTCCTTCTAAATCCATTTTTACTGAGAATTGCAGAGAAAACTTTATTTCTGATATATTGAAAATGCAACATTTTACCAACGTGAGATGTATGTATGTGCCAAAAAAAACAAGACTACAAAATAGTTCATAGAAGTACTAGTCCTAGTGAGGATGAGAGGCTGCAAAATGGATTTCTCACCATTAACGATGGCATATCCTTAAGGTCCCTTTTTGGACCCCGAACATCGGCCGGATAATCGCTAACAGGTGTTCAGAGGAATGCTCGTTAGTGATTATGTGCCGATGTAAAGGTGCCACTGATTACTCCATGAACAAGCGGAGTTTGTCGGGAAGGACCACTTACTTCCAGGCAATCTTCTGCTTGATTAAAGAGTGTAAAGCGTCCTTTCGGGCTGACTGCCTGGACCCACACTAGTCTGCAGCTACATCTGACGGGAATGGAACTGTGAGACACCCCCATGTACTTGAATAGAGCAGTTTCTTCCACAGCAAGGAAATTGAAGATGTATAAGCTCTTCCAGCTTTCAGGTGACTGGCAGATACCCTAGAAGTCAGATCCTTCCCCCAGTCATGAAGCCATATCATATCCTAAGGATAGGGGATAACTATTCGATTGGTGGGGTTCTTCCGCTATGACCTTACCGACCATGAGAATGGGGGCCCTGCACCACATGGAGTCCCCTTGATACCAACAGAGCGGCCGGTTGGGGCCTGTGTGTAGCTGCTCTATTCATATCTATGAAAGCTCCAGAGATGGTCAAGTCCAGCGACCCCTCCACGGATCTGTTATCCCATATCCTGCAGATAGGGGAGAAGTTAAAATAACCCCTTTAAGGCTCATTTATGCTTAAATGTTTTCATTCATTGCGGTCTTGCAAAATTGCTGCAGTCATGGGCTGATTTACGTACAGGCTTCTAGGCCTCTGTCTATATGGGAAAGGCACCCAATTAAAATTGAAATATGACTACACTACCAATGTACCATTATATGCTGTGGGAGTGCGAGGAGGACACTTCACGACCGAGAAGCAAAATATGCAGAGGGCACCAGTTTTCTGTGTTATCCTGAAAGAACTTAGAAAACTTTGAAGCCATACATACCTTAAAGGCAACATTCACCTTTGCAAACAATTTTTTTTTTGTCGTAATGCATATGCAATGATAAAACTGAATATTTTTTTTTGCAGTAGGTATTGACTAACCATTTCCTACTGTTTTGTTTGTACAGCTCCCAGGCTACATGTCGCCATGGTAACAGACAACAAACTCTGTAGTCTGAACCTCCAGTACAGAAGTCCTGTACTTTTGACTAACCTTACAAATGAATGTTAGCACAAAGTAGGGGACAAAAGGGAGAAGGCATATGACTGCAGGATTATACTACCACAGACCTTAGCTTCCATAACCATGGTGAGTGTGAAGTGGAAAAGAGAAGTAGATTTAGTTTAACTGCTGTCAAACTGGAATTTCAGGTATGGTGGAATAAGGAAAAAGCTGAGAAAAGCTCCAGGCACATATGTTAAGTGTACCCCTTGGGCTGTACTCACCAAATGAAGGCCAAAAGAAAGCCCTTTTGGCCTCCAGTGGGTGGTATGTGTCAGAAGATCTTTATTTCGACTATATAAGAAAGCAGGAGACTGCGCATTTTTATACAAATGGCCAACCTATAAAACATGTATGTATGGAATACACTAAAGGGGTTTTCTGGGGATTCAATATTGATGGCCTGTTCTCAGAAAAGGACATCACTATTTGATCGTTGCCTCAGCCTAAATATTATAAAATGACTTTAATCACCCTCCCCCAAAAATACTGGTCTACATTCAGGAGCAGACTGGCCATAGATCCTACAGGGAAACTTCCTGGTGGGCCAAAGCACTGGGGGACACCATGTCCACCATCTAGGTACATAAAGATCTGATGCTCTCAAGAGCCCTCCTGAATTCAACTGTATTTACAGTGTATGCAGTTGCTGCACTGTGGTATATGACTCTGCTGAGGCAGTATTTTGTGCTGCACTAGAGTATGGCAGGCCCCACCTACTTCTGTTCCTGCCTACTTGTGTTATCACTCCTTCTGTCAGTTTGGACCCACCCACAACATGCGCACACTGTTAGGTTTTTTTTTCCATGGCCACTTTAAGATCCCCCGTCTACAGTATGCATCTCTGGTAAATGGTAGACAGTGAGGAGAATGAGTATGGGGAGAAGGATGGAAGGAGAGACGCAGCTGCAGATTCTCTCTGTGTGTTGCATGCTGTGAAAGAGGAGAAGGAGCAGAAGAGAGATCTACATTTTTTTTAGTAATGATGTGTACACTACACTTTAAAAGTTAACATTTCCTTTCTCTGAACAAAATATTCATGGAAAGGCCCCCATCCCCAGAAATAAAAGATAAAAAAAAACATATATTAAATTTTATTCTTTGCAGGTCCCCTTGAATAACATTACGTTGGACAGACATTGCCGATTTGATTGCAACTGACCGATGAGCCTCTAAGCCAATTATAAAGTGACCAACTACAGAGTCAGCAGACGAGGCCTCTATGGTGAGAGTCTCCGTGTACATTGTCATATCATTAGTGTTTCAAAGGGCTTTCCTGAATTTAAACAACTTTAATTAGTTTGTGGATTCGCTTCAGCAACTTTTATTAAAAACCTTGCTTTTATATTCCTTCCAGATTCTCCTGCTCTGCTGTGTATTCATAGCAGCAGACAGAAATGTTCAATTTTTTTTGCCCGGGGAGATGACACCAAGCTGCTCTCTGGATATTCTGCTATCCATTACACAGAACGCAGAAAAGCTCATTCGTATCCCAGGGCCACAACATTAACATGGCTTGCTGATGAATTGAATGCATTAGTGGAAAAGCAGAGCCAGTTAGCGACTCAATACATTAAAGGTGACAAATAACTGTCCTATAGGCAACCACAGCATCAACATGGACAGATGCTCCAAAAAATATCAGAAAAATCACACTGCGTTCACATGCAATTTTTCTGGTGAGCAATTTTTGTAAAGTGGTATTTCTTCTTTAATAAAATTCCACTAAATCATAAGACCAATACGGTTGATGCTGGGTTAGACAGGAAGATCCATTTTCCTCAGACAGCCACACATTGTCTGCTCCTGTAGTCTTACATTTAAAGGGCATCTGTCAGCAGATTTGTACCTATGACACTGGCTGACCTGTTACATGTGCACTTGGCAGCTGAAGGCATCTGTGTTGGTCTCATGTTCATATGTGTCTGCATTGCTGAGAAAAATGATGTTTTGATATATACAGATGAGCCTCTAGGAGCAACGTGGGAGTTACTGTTATTCCTAGAGGCTCTGTTCGCTCTACAACAGTCATGCCCACTGCACTTTAATTGACAGGGCCAGGCAGTGATCACATTTACAATACCAGGCCATGTCAGTCAAGGTGCAGAGAGTTCGGCAGTTGCAGAGAGCGCAGAGCCTCTAGGTGTAACGGCAATGCCCTCGTTGGTCCTAGAGGTTCATTTGCATATATTAAAACATCAGCAATGGGGGCACATATGAATATGGGACCAACACAGATGTCTTCAGCTGCCAAGTGCACATGCCACAGGTCATCCAGTTTCAAAGGTACAAATCTGCTGACAGATGTCCTTTAAGGTGGTCCTGTTCATGGACAATCCTGCCAAAATTGAGACTCTTCCAGATTTAAAAATGAAAAAAACTTGGTAGGAGACAGGAGTCCAGCCAAGACTCATTTTACCTACCCGAGTACTAGTAAAGTCATGAACTGTGTATTCTGACTCAGACTGGTTCCTAGGGAAGTATTTCATGACAACCCCAAAAGGCTGTTGTCTTCTATCCATAGCAACCACTCTCTTTGGTAGCGATTAAAAAACCAGCCTCAATTCATTCAGTGTGAAGAGTCCTTACTGTAGACAGAGACAACTTAATTTCCTATGAGCAGTGGAACTCAAGTGAAGGTGCCCAAATACTGCACGGTATGTGACAACGGTCGATTCCGTGCAGCGGTTTAGATGTCATGGTGACTTGACTCACAACCACAATGCCTCTGGGTTGGGACCGGAGTGGCAGAATTCTGCACCAAGCCTTGAACATGATTTTATTTTAAAAGGAATAAAAAAGACCAAGTTACAAGAAACATCATAAAAAACCTGTAATCTGTTCTAACACGCTGTGCGCTCCTCAAGGCTCCTCCGAGCAATACAATGAATTTTCTTTGTTATTGCTATTGCTTGTTAGGAAGTCGAGCAGCCAATCTTGTCCGCCTCTGGCTTTTATTGCAAGGCATGACAGGAGACACTCTGCTCCAGGAAAGGCATCATAGGTAAAATCCATGATTACAGTTTTTACATAAGTTTTATTTTCCAGTTTCCTTGCCTAGTAGTAGTACAGATAATGACATTATATATATATGTATATATGGGGGTTCCAGAATTTGACTTCAACCAAACACTGATGGCCTATACTAAGAATGAGTCAATGTTAAAGTTCTGGAAAACAACTTGAAAGAAGATTTCTGGCAGGGAGAAAATTATAGAAAAAAAAAAAAGGATAAAACATATTCATTGCATGCGTGCGCAATTTTAGTCCCAAATCTCATGTGCACAGGAAAAGCCACTGTTAAGTATCATATGGGGAAAAATGGAGTTACTGGGGTTTGGCAGAAGTGCCTCCCTCTCTCCCCATTGCAGCAAACCTTGCACTCTCAGCATACAGGTTTATGGGGGAGTTGAGACAGCTAAGGCCTTGTTCACATCTCCGACACGCAGATCTGGCAGTTAACAGCCAGATTTCACCAGATCCGGCATTTTTGGATTCTCAAAATTGTTCTCCCCCGCATCCCCATTGACTGTGATCAGGTCCGGCAGTAATCTGGCCGCTTTCTGGCAATGCCGGGTTTCAGCTGGAAAAAAAACTGCATGAAATGGTTATTTGTATGGCCCACGGATGGACTTTGTGCCGATCGGGCAGCCGTTTCTGCTTGACGAAGATGTGAATGAGGCCTAAAGGTAAATTTCATCAGCATCTAGCTTGTAAGGTCAGATGGGGTTGTTTCCTGCTGGACCACTGGGGCCCTTTATTGTGCCGATGTTTCTTTAATGGTTGCCACGTAGTACTACCATTTAACCGACAGCGGCCACGGCAGTAGAAAAAGATCGGGCTGATCGCAGGGCCAGCTTAATTACTGTCATGGCGAGACAACTTCCTCTGAGGTTTTATTTATTAAAACCCTTTACGTTTTTTTTACTTTATTTTATTTATCCATACTGGTTTATGCTACAGGATTTTCCCATTTGTGTAATTTCGATAGATGAACTGAATGTTCATGGGCAGACGACAGAAATTCGAAAACTTTCAAGTGTCCTATATAAAGTAAGCCTTGATTAAAAAAAAAAAAAGGTTTCATGTGGGAAAGTAAAACTGTCAGCTGTTTATTGCCTATTAATTCACTCTGGAGTGTTTATGCTCTTGAAACTGACAAGAGGAGACGACGCGCTGATTATAAATGGCTAAGGTGTACAAAGCTGGTTAGGTAATATCGCTAATGTCATTTACCAATTAAGAGCTTTTAGAGTAGTAGAAGGCATAGAACCGCCTGATTTTGGCTGGGATTCATCAGCTAATAGACTACCCCCAGAGAATAACAATAGAAACGGGATGGCATCTTAAAGGGCCCAGATGCAGAATGGAGAGCATTTCTGAACACTGTTGTACGGACTCTACATACAGTGGGGGAAAAAAGTATTTAGTCAGCCACCAATTGTGCAAGTTCTCCCACTTTAAAAGATGAGAGAGGCCTGTAATTGACATCATAGGTAGACCTCAACTATGAGAGACAAAATGAGAAAACAAATCCAGAAAATCACATTGTCTGATTTTTAAATAATTTGCATATTATGGAGGAAAATAAGTATTTGGTCACCTACAAACAAGCAAGATTTCTGGCTCTCACAGACCTGTAACTTCTTCTTTAAGAGGAACTTCTTAAAAAAAAAAATCAGACAATGTGATTTTCTGGATTTGTTTTCTCATTTTGTCTCTCATAGTTGAGGTCTACCTATGATGTCAATTACAGGCCTCTCTCATCTTTTTAAGTGGGAGAACTTGCACAATTGGTGGCTGACTAAATACTTTTGTTCCCCACTGTAGATTCTGCTGGCTGGTGATACACCGGAGGTGATTTACTATAAGAAATTTATACAGGCCAATGATCAGGGCAATTATAGGGAAGGAATGTGCCTAGGAATGCACCAGATGGTATGCTCCCGATACTTACCTGTTGTGTTGGGCTGTGTAAAAGGTCCTTAACGGGTGCTCCAGATTTTTATCATTTAAAGGGGTTGTCCCACAAAGAGCACTTATCACCAATCCACAGAATAAAAGGGGTTATCCAACCCCTGAAATTTCCCCCTACATGTCCAGACCCCTCACACAAAATGTACTTACCTCGTTCCCCAGCACCCGTGCCGCCTCTGAAGCCCGCACAGCCATTGCTGCATCTCCCCGTTGCGCAGATCAAAACATTCGGGGAGGGGGCAGTCAACAGCAGGCAGTGACAGGGACGAGCCTCCCTATGATCGGGGCCTGCACCCGGCACTCGCTTCATTTTGGAAGCCTGCACGGCCTCCGTTGCATCTCCCCGTCGCGCGGATGCCCAATAGCAGGCCCCGATGCTAGGGAGGCTCTTCCCAGTCACCGCCTGCTATTGGCTGCCCCTTCCGCCCGAATGTTTTCATCTGTGCAACGGGGAGATGCAGCGGTGGCCGTGTGGGCTTCAGAAGCGGCGTGGGTGTCGGAGAGCGAGGCAAGTACATTGTGTTTGAGGGGCACAAGCATATGGTGGGGCATTTCAGGGGTTGGATAACCCCGTGAAGCTTCACAACCTCCATACCGCTTCATTTCACAACTACGGTAAGGAGGTGTTTGAATGGGGTGGTGGTCAAGCACATTCCGACCACTCCATGCATTGTCTATGGGACTGAGGAGACAGGTTAGCTCTTGCACCAGGGCCCACAAGCCCCTGACTCCTGCCCCTGTCATACATTTAGGCTACTTTCACACTAGCGTTTTTAAATTCCGGTATTGAGTTCCGTTATAGGGGCTCAATACCGGAAAAAAACGCTTCAGTTTTGTCCCCATTCATTGTCAATGGGGACAAAACTGAACTGAAGACAACGGAATGCTCCTGAAAGCATTCCGTTCCGTCTTCAGACCGGAGAACAAACCGCAGCATGCTGCAGTTTGCTCTCCGGTCCAGGCATCCGCACCAAGACGGATCCGGAATGACCCCCAATGCAAGTCAATGGGGACGGATCCGTTTGGTGTGGACACACCAGTAATCCGGATCTGTCCTCCATTGATTTGCAATGGGGGGTCATTCCGGATCCGGCTACATACATAGATACATACATACAGACATACATAGATAGATAGATACATACATAGATACATACATACTCACATACTCCAGGGACGCAGGCAGCATGTCTTCACGCGCCTCCTGCGCGCAGCTATGACGTTTCCCCACTGCGCCCAGCAGAGGGCGCTGTTCGGGAATCGTCATCACTGCGCGCAGGAGGCGCGTGAAGACGTTCTGCCAGCGTCCCTGGAGTATGTATGTATGTATGTATGTATGTATGTCTGTGTCTTGTTCCAATGTGTGTGTTAACATGTGTGGGGCCGGAGCGCTGCTCCGGCTCCACACATGTATCAGCGTTCGCACGGATCTGTTGGCACCCTTTAGGTGCCGGATCCGTGCTAACGCTAGTGTGAAAGAGGCCTTATGCACCTCAGGGACCCCCATTTATTGTAATAACGGGCCTCAACCATACCACAACGGAGTTTTACAAGAAAGATAAATAATCACCTATGCTCAAAACCTGAAATTAATTTCTATCGATATTCACTGTTTCCTTTGGTTCCACAAAAACCTGAATCAGATCCATGCTTCTCATTGAGAATATAAATCAGTACATTTCGCCTATCATGGATTTTTCCTCCATTCAGACATTTTAAATGCCATTATACTTTACAGACAGGCAGGAATAATGCAGGAGACACAATGAGACCTACCGTAATTGTCACTCGCGTGTCTTACATAATGGCAGGTGTTTGGCATATTTCATGCGGCATTCGATACAATGGAGCACTTCTTCCTCAAGTCGTTAGGTATTTATCGTTACAATAGTGTTTATCGGCCCCTGTAGAGGTAAACTGCGCTCGGCACACAATGGAGACGGCGGGGCGTATGGTAAATCGCTCTAGTAGAAAGTCAGGGGTTGTCACAGTGTATCCTGCTTTATACCAAAAGATGCTAATCCATACAGCAGGGAACATCTATATATACTATATATCTGTAGAATATCATTAATTACCATAATCCTGCTCTCTGTAAGCAAGAACATGCAGCAGGTATGATGACTGACTGAAAATGCCCTTTAATGAGGACAGGTCAGCTTTCTAGATACATAGTTAACTTTTGCATACAACAATGCATACGTCTTTCCTTAGAACTGTACATTGTGCTGTTCCTCTGCAATCCCCCTTGGAAATGTATGACTAAACTTAACACTGGGTTTTAGCATCCCCTTTGTACAGTAACAAATGACAGGGAATATCTGCAAAAAGGTTTGTAGTGGTATGGTATCTAATGTGGTACACCTATCATGGCCTGGTGTAGTTGGCAAGGGCAGGGTTAATAAGGATTTTCCACACCTCTCAGGACAGAAGTGGGCTGTTACTACTTTATGACTAGAGGGAGAGTCTAGACTAGTGTGTGGGGGAGAGAGAGCAAAGACCATGTGCTCCTCTCCCCAGGCCTCAGCTTCAAACCTCAGAAACTCACAGCTCTCAGCATGCTCCTTAGCTAGAAGGAGAAACACCAAGGAGTCAAGAAGATAGAAAATCTGCATGGCCGAGCGAGGAATCAATCAGCAAGGTAACCTGCTACTAGAGCTATTCAGACTTTGTTGCCATGAAGGGATTACAGTTAAGACACCCTACACACTTGGACATGATTTGCCGAGTCATTTGATAGTCAAAGCCAGAGATTTTTTGAGAGAGACTTTAGCAAGCTAGCATACATAGAGTACCATGATTCGCAACTTTGCCAGCCTCCATACCTTACCATTTGGGGAAAATAGTTGGATGTACTATACTACTATATCTATTTTGCACTTCGTAAAAAGATGTTTATTCTTCTTCATCTGGCCTGGTTACTGACTCTTGCGCTATACATTGGCCATTTCACTTTTCACTATACACGCTCTGCTTTGTACCCATCCAAACACCTACCATCATGGGCGCTCAAGTTAAAATTAGGCAGGAGCCCCAGAATGTACCCCAAGGAAAGAAAGGGTGCCACTTCCTTATGCTGAACAGCCCTAGGGAGCAATGGCTTGAAGGAGACCATCACAACACATGGTATCGTTAGAACCACTATCACTCCCATCCTCTGTTCCAGCTCCTCATGGCCTCAATGCACTTGTCTATAGGGTAAGCTCTTCCATGGTCTGACGCTGTCCAATCAGTGCTGAAGATATCAGATCACTGACCGGAAATTAAGAAATTTACTATCACAGACAAATCAGAAGAGAGGAGATGCTCTTTAATGGTTTCCAAGAAGTCTCTCAGTGTCTTTTGGATTGTCCATAACAAGCCAAGGGAAACGTGTTGGATGTCTTAGAAAATGTGAAAATGACCAATCGATTTGTCAATAAGTAGAAAGCCTTTATGACACTGCTCACTGTAAGGACACCTAATAAAAAGGACACCAGGTCTTTTAATCTAGTAAGGACTGACATTACTTCTCCATTTCCTGCAACTATACAAAACTCTTCACGCCCTGTGCAAACTTCCTCTTTCCAAAACATGGATACAAGTGTCATCACCTAACGCGGCGAACAAGCGGGAGTCAAGAGCTCTTGGCAGGGAGCAAGAAAACGTGGCATCTGCTCCAACCAAGACCCAGACAACCTGTGGCCCAATATAAACTCGTGTTGTCATGAGTTACTGAGCTAAAGCCCAGAACGCGGCAACAGCTTGTCCAATGATCTGATCCACTGACTGGGACAGAAATCTGTAGTGTTATACACTCACCGGCCACTTTATTAGGTACACCTGTCCAACTGCTCGTTAACACTTAATTTCTAATCAGCCAATCACATGGCGGCAACTCAGTGCATTTAGGCATGTAGACATGGTCAAGACAATCTCCTGCAGTTCAAACCGAGCATCAGTATGGGGAAGAAAGGTGATTTGAGTGCCTTTGAACGTGGCATGGTTGTTGGTGCCAGAAGGGCTGGTCTGAGTATTTCAGAAACTGCTGATCTACTGGGATTTTCACGCACAACCATCTCTAGGGTTTACAGAGAATGGTCCGAAAAAGACAAAACATCCAGTGAGCGGCAGTTCTGTGGGCGGAAATGCCTTGTTGATGCCAGAGGTCAGAGGAGAATGGGCAGACTGGTTCGAGCTGATAGAAAGGCAACAGTGACTCAAATTGCCACCCGTTACAACCAAGGTAGGCAGAAGAGCATCTCTGAACGCACAGTACGTCGAACTTTGAGGCAGATGGGCTACAGCAGCAGAAGACCACACCGGGTGCCACTCCTTTCAGCTAAGAACAGGAAACTGAGGCTACAATTTGCACAAGCTCATCGAAATTGGACAGTAGAAGATTGGAAAAATGTTGCCTGGTCTGATGAGTCTCGATTTCTGCTGCGACATTCGGATGGTAGGGTCAGAATTTGGCGTCAACAACATGAAAGCATGGATCCATCCTGCCTTGTATCAACGGTTCAAGCTGGTGGTGGTGGTGTCATGGTGTGGGGAATATTTTCTTGGCACTCTTTGGGCCCCTTGGTACCAATTGAGCATCGTTGCAACGCCACAGCCTACCTGAGTATTGTTGCTGACCATGTCCATCCCTTTATGACCACAATGTACCCAACATCTGATGGCTACTTTCAGCAGGATAATGCGCCATGTCATAAAGCTGGAATCATCTCAGACTGGTTTCTTGAACATGACAATGAGTTCACTGTACTCAAATGGCCTCCACAGTCACCAGATCTCAATCCAATAGAGCATCTTTGGGATGTGGTGGAACGGGAGATTCGCATCATGGATGTGCAGCCTAAAAAAATCTGCGGCAACTGTGTGATGCCATCATGTCAATATGGACCAAAATCTCTGAGGAATGCTTCCAGCACCTTGTTGAATCTATGCCACGAAGAATTGAGGCAGTTCTGAAGGCAAAAGGGGGTCCAACCCGTTACTAGCATGGTGTACCTAATAAAGTGGCCGGTGAGTGTAGGTCAGGTTCAGATATGTCTCTGGAACTGTACTCAAATGCATAAAACTGTAGGAAGGCTGAAGACAAAAAAAAAAAAATATATATCCCACTTCACCCCAATAACTAATGATTGTGATCATGCTGAATTAATTGCTGCAATCTAAGGAGGCCTCACTAAATATTTGTACCATAAGTCCCTACTACAGAGATCGGCAACCTTCGGCAGTCCAGCTGAAATTACAACTCCCAGAATCCTCTTTTCACTTCTATGGTAGTTAAAAGAAAAACAGAGTAAGTGTGCATACTGGGAGTTGTAGTTTCACAGCTGCTTCAGTGCGAAAAGTTGCTGATCCTCGACCTACTGGGTCCTGGTTCCCTACTATTTTGTGCCACTTAGGCTCTGTTGACACTTGCTTGAAATTTCCATTAAAACTGACAACATCATGCATTGCTAGATCCATTCTCACAATGGGGTCTGTCTGGTTCAGGGGTGGGGGGTTCATTTTGATGCCATTTTGTAGATTTCATTGAGTGTCACTTCTGCCCAGCTAGGAGATCTCACTCTGGGGAAGAGAGGAACCTCCCAGGGTAGAACGTTTGAGTATGGCAATTTGCTGCAACGTATTAAAGGGAATCTGTCACCAGTTTTATGATGCTGGGTTCTAACAGCTCCAGCGCACGCCAATGAGTCCTGATATTCATGAGCTCACGGCTCTCCCCGCCCACCTGCTGATGATTGCCAAGTCTTTTTTCCATATGAATCAGCAGCAGGTGGGCGGAGAGAGCCAGGAGCTCATGAATTCGGGGACTCGTCTGGCATGCGGTAGAGCTGTTCAGTACAAGATTTTGGTAAAACAACTTAATCAATTAAATAAAGTGACCCAGTATTTGCTAAGGGGGTCTTTCACTAGCTTATATTGCCCTTAGTTTGGACACCATAAAACTGGTGACAGAGTCCTTTTAAAGGGGTTTTCTCCCTTCAGCAAATAGCATTTATCGATAAAGTTAATACAAGCCACTTATGAAAGTATGGTGATTGTCCATATTGCCTCCTTTGCTGGCTGGATTCCATCACATTATACACTGCTTGCATCCATGGTTACGACCACCCTGCAATTCATCAGTGGTGGTCGTGCTTGCACTATATATAAACGCTGGCCTCTCTGGTCGCAGAGACCGTGGGACTGCACATAGGCTAGCGTTTTTGGCTAAAATATGAAAGCACGACCACTGCTGATGGATTGCAAGGTGGTCATAACCATGGAAACGAACAGTGATGTGATGGAATAATGAATCTAGCCAGCAAAGGAGGCAATATGAACAATCACAGTACATTAGTAAGTGGCTTGTATTAACTACCTCTTCATAAAAAAAGCTATTTGCTGAAGTGAGACAGCCCCAAGAATTAAGTGCTTTTTTTTTTTTTTTTAATTCCTCCTATCACATTTATACCCAAAAGCTGACTGCAGCCCCGTAAAATTCTTTCAATATGGGAAAACGGAAAAAAAAAAAAAATTCTATAAAATAAGAAATTTCACACAATGATCTGATCATGCGAGGTATGGAGAAAACAGAGAGATAATCTAACCGGCAGTAATGGGATTTATTACGCCGATTTTCAAAGTAGTGGATGTTAACCTCTCTGGCTGGCTGTATTCTGCACATGTTGTACAGGAACAGAGTGAACAATGGCTGCACTGCGCTCTATACGCCTCTTTGATTAAATGTGAATAGAGGGGGCTAGTGGGGAAATCAGAGAGAAGAAAGCGCGAACAATACCACCTTTATGTCAACACTAAAGTGAACTCGGCCTTCCGATTACAGGGCAGCATGAAAAGATCCAGAACGAATCCAGAGCAGGTTTCAGGTGTTTAATGCTCACATCAGCCATATACATATACTGGTGTAGTATACTTGTGGTATGTGCTACCATAGATCAGTGCAAAAACCTGCACAGAGGCCAAAGGAAATTCGATTCAATGACAGATCCAACTCTGCTACATACTGGCTAGGCAAAGAACATGATTCGGTCAAGCAGTTACAAGTGATGTACAAACAGCTGTTCTTGCTCTGTGTATATAAAAGCCACTTACATGTTCTTCTCATGGCCTCCTCCGTCAGGTAGGTCCCCCTTTTATCGCTTAAACTGACCATAAATATTAGATAAATGGCCAAACCCACAAACTTACACAGGACTGCCACTTAACGTGTGGGGAGAGATAAGGATCGAGCATGTTGGCTTTCAGCCATCTGATCCTTTCATTCTTGGGTAGAAAAGTCAATGCCAGAGTTGTCCGGCAGCAGCTTTCTCCCCTCTCTCAATTGATAGCACATGCACCCTGAGTAAGTGGCGGTGCAAGTAGAGACAGCTCTTGGCTGAACAAGTATGTTACGAGTGAATGAGAGCTGCTATTGCAGGAGGATTTTGGTCCATCTGTGCAGTCACCATTTACAGGGAGAGACAGTGCTATCTGTGCAGTCACCATTTACAGGGAGAGACAGTGCTATCTGTGCAGTCACCATTTACAGGGAGACACAGTGCTATCTGTGCAGTCACCATTTACAGGGAGAGACAGTGCTATCTGTGCAGTCACCATTTACAGGGAGAGACAGTGCTATCTGTGCAGTCATCATTTACAGGGAGAGACAGCGCTATCTGTGCAGTCATCATTTACAGGGAGAGACAGCGCTATCTGTGCAGTCATCATTTACAGATTTACAGGGTGAGACAGCGCTATCTGTGCAGTCACCATTTACAGGGAGGGACAGTGCTATCTGTGCAGTCACCATTTACAGGGAGAGACAGTGCTATCTGTGCAGTCACCATTTACAGGGAGAGACAGTGCTATCTGTGCAGTCACCATTTACAGGGAGAGACAGTGCTATCTGTGCAGTCACCATTTACAGGGAGAGACAGTGCTATCTGTGCAGTCACCATTTACAGGGAGAGACAGTGCTATCTGTGCAGTCACCATTTACAGGGAGAGACAGTGCTATCTGTGCAGTCAACATTTACAGGGAGAGACAGTGCTATCTGTGCAGTCACCATTTACAGGGAGAGACAGTGCTATCTGTGCAGTCAACATTTACAGGGAGAGACAGTGCTATCTGTGCAGTCATCATTTACAGATTTACAGGGTGAGACAGCGCTATCTGTGATGCCATCATTTAATGGGAGAGACAGTGCTATCTGTGCAGTCATTTACTGGGAGAGACAGTGCCATCTGTGCTGCCATCATTTACTGGGAGAGACAGTGCCATCTGTGCTGCCATCATTTACTGGGAGAGACAGTCCATCTGTGCTGCCATCATTTACTGGGAGAGACAGTCCATCTGTGCTGCCATAATTTACTGGGAGAGACAGTGCCATCTGTGCTGCCATCATTTACTGGTAGAGACAGTGCCATCCGTACTGCCATCATTTACTGGGAGAGACAGTGCCATCTGTGCAGTCACCATTTACAGGGAGAGACAGTGCTATCTGTGCAGTCACCATTTACAGATTTACAGGGAGAGACAGTGCTATCTGTGCAGTCACCATTTACAGATTTACAGGGAGAGACAGTGCTATCTGTGCTGCCATCATTTACTGGGAGAGACAGTGCTATCTGTACTGCCATCATTTACTGGGAGAGACAGTGCTATCTGTACTGCCATCATTTACTGGGAGAGACAGTGGTATCTGTGCAGTCACCATGTACAGGGAGACAGTGGTATCTGTGCAGTCACCATTTACAGGGAGAGACAGTGCTATCTGTGCTGCCAACATTTACAGGGTGAGACACTGAGGCAGTACTATCTGTACCACCATCATTTACTGGGGAAGGGGGGGTATGTTTCAGTCTAACAGGAGCTATAACCCTAAGAAGGAAGCACAATGCAGTGCGGGTGGAGGGGGGACTGGTAGATTATAATGTAAAGGTGGTCGGTGGATCCGTTACTGGCAGACCACCTATGCCCTTACCTTTCTATGTTGCTCATAATTCCGGATAAAGTCGCGCAGTTGCTCCTCTCGGCTTTCCAAGGTTGAATATAACTGTTCCATTTGGCTTACTAAATCTGCTTTTTCCGATTTTAAACGTCTGCGATCGGCCTTCATAGCTGAAGGAGAAGAAAGACAAGGGATTACACATTGGACTTTACACGCTGAGATTAAAGGAAAACTGGTTTAGTTGCCCATAGCAACCGATCTGATTCCACCTTTCATTTTTCAGAGCTCCTTTGGAAAATGAAAGGTGGAATATGATTGGCTGCTATGGGCAACTAAGCCAGTTTTCCTTTACATCAGTTTTGATGAATCTCCCCCATTATGTTTATTACATGGAAACCCATCTGAATATTGTCCTCTGACATCCAGTCCTAACATGCAGATACATTCCAGGATTTTATCATAAAATGCAGAACTGGAATGTGCTTATATTTGGTCTATAAATGGATCAGAGGAGGGTCTGACTGGAAGCAATTACATAAGCATACATTGCCCACATTATACACAGACGCTCATGTGATCCCAGATTATCGGATAAGCCGACGGCCCTTTTCACAGGGTCTTCTATTCACATTACCAATATATATAATAAACATCTATGCAAACGTCAGCATGTCTCCAAATGCAGTGACTTAACGCAACTAGTATTCTTCACTCTGTTACTCCTCCTGAATATGGATGCAGACTATCGCTCAGCACTCAGTCCGCTGCACAGGAGTAGTCAGCCACAGAAATACAAAAATTTCCCAGCAGCATGTAAATTCTCAGGATATTTATTTGTTCTTCAAGAATACATACAGATATAGGACGCGTCCTATATCTGTATGTATTCTTGAAGAACAAATAAATATCCTGAGAATTTACACGCTGCTGGGAAATTTTTGTACTCCTCCTGAATAAACTGGGTATTACCATGTGTGTCCCCACAGTTCGAGCGTGCAGCAGCACCCTGTTAATGTATTTATGTATTTTAAGAAGGAATAGCAGAGGGACAGCACAATGCATGATTCCAAGAAATGGTGCAAAAGGATTATTACTTAAGAAAAGCATTAAAGGGGTATTCCGGTAACGTAACTTAATTTTTGATAAACTGCATTAACGCTGCAAGCTGTGACCCAACCAGAACCCATATAATACATATAACCAGAGCTTCATTTTACCTTGCAATCCATTTGTCTACCTCCTGTGTAAGCCTGCAGCACACAGAGTGTCATGGCTCCTGATCTTCCCTCACAAAACTACAATCCCCACAATCCTTAGCTTTCCTGCTGTGAGTTTGTTTGTTCATGAGTGTTGATGATTACTGATTGGCTGCCTGACATTCCAGTGCAGACACGCCCCCTCTACTCAGTAAGCTCCAGCACACTGACATTTAGCTAGAGAACTGATAGCAACACACTGAGCATGCCTGACCTGACAAAGGCTCAGAACTACAGGTCGGTGCCATGGTAATTTATGAGGAACACAGTGGGTAGCAGGGGAAGAAAAGTACTTCATAACTACTGAACGGTAAATATGTGAAATAGACATATTAGGTAATGATTGATGATGAATTAGTCTAAAACATAAGTTATATTTATGGTAATCGGAATACTCCTTTAACTAAAATAGACATGTCAGGAGAGCAAACATCTAGACGTCTCACTGGGCAGAACCCTCAACAATCTTTCATCACTCATTCCTATCTGTGTTGACATGGTGGTTGCTCTGGATTTAAGCTGGTGGTCAGAATAATGTGGCTCAACTGTGTCCATAGCTTTGACTACTCAGAATATTGCTGCAGTAAGGCTCTGCACCACCCAGAGTTAATTTCTCTTCTGGATTCTGCATGGGAAAGATGAGCTTTGACCTCACTAATTCACATGAAGATCCACCACCAATGGATCCACCATCCTCAGAGAAATCAGAGCGTCCGCCTCAATTTCTACTGTAAATCCGGTGAATGTGTGCAGGATTAAGCATATCTGATACACGTGAATATACCAGTGTCCTGCCATTTTTATTCTGGAAAATTTCAGAACTATAATTCCTAACCAATACTAACTTAGCTAAGATCAGCCCTTGCCGGACGTCTAAGCATCTATTACCACATAGCTCACAATATAAGGTTTTTATCCTCAGTTGCCCCATAAATCCATTGAGGAGAACATAATGAAGTCGGCGACATTATGTAATAGTCCTGGGTGGGGAGACTGAACACAGACAGGAGGCAGCGGTGAGAGGAATTTAGATTCCCATATACATGTGAGCGTCCACAATGTGCTGCACATTAGTGAATGGAAACTGTGCAGATGAAGATCGGTGTGAGGTTATTGTTCCATGTCTCCCGCATCCCCCGGGGAGCTCCCTGCACATCCTGTGCACCTGTTCTCAGCCATGGTACAATAGCTATTCTTACAGAAGAAGGTGGAAATGGCTGCTACGGAGAGCCAGGACTTCTAGTATTGTCTGGGCTTTGCTAAGGCTCATGGGGGATGTAGTTTATTACATGAAATGTAACTATTCATAGTGGTCTCAGACTCAACAATAAGAGGAATGTGCCTTCATGTAATCTACCTATTTAGGGAAGAACAAAGCAGCTGCCATCTTACGGTCACATGACCCTTCCTTCTTTATCAACGATCACATCAATCAAATATAAAAAAACAACAACAAGGGTTAAAGGGGTCATCCAAGTGTTTAATACTTGATGGCCTATAGTCAGGACTGGTCATCAGTGTCTGATCAGTGGGGGTCCGACTCCTGGCACCGTCCCCAATCAAATGTTTGAAGAGACCACGGCACTTCGGTGAGCGCTGCAGTCTTTTTCTAGGCCTGTGACATCAGCTCAGCCCTACTCAAGTGAATGGGGCTGAGCTGCGATATGAAGCACAAGCGCTATCAAGTGGATGGCCAGTGCTAATGGGAACGCTGCAGCCTCTTCAGCTGGTCAGCAGGGGTACCAAGAGTAGGACTCCCACTGATCACATACTGATGACCTATCCTGAGGATAGGTCATCAGTATCACTCAGCCAACCCCTTTAACGCCCAGTGACCTCATGGCCCATGTGTACATCCCTTGAATGTGAACGGACACAAGAAACCAACTATAAAAGCGTCCCGTATTCCTCACCTACTTATTGAACACACTTTAGGGTACTTTCACATCTCCGTTTTCCTTTCCGGTTTTGAGATCTGTCATAGGATCTGAAAACCGGAGGAAAACTCTTCAGTTTTGTCCCCATTCATTGTCAATGGGGACAAAACCGGAATGGAGCGCGCCAGAACGCACTATGTTCCGTTTCGTGGCATTCCCATGATGCACACATAATCGCTGCAAGCATAGTTTTTGAGTGCGTCATGGGATACTAAGCAAGACGGATCTGGCATGAAACAAAATGGAAGTCAATGGTGCCGATTTAGTGCCATCTTGTTCATTTGGGACATAATACAAAAGGATTCGTTCTGAACGGATGCAGATGATTGTATTATTGACCGGATGCGTTTTTAGCTGATCCCCAGCAAAAACGCAGATGTGAAAGTAGCCTTAGCTAGAAGGGGATAGGATGAGAGCAAGCATAACTACAGGATTAGACTGCACTGGGTTTGTTTAAAGCCTGGTACCAAAGAGGCACGTAGGTCGACCTACACTATTTCCAAAGTTGCTTCATGGCTGCAAATATTAGCATAAGGATGCCATAAACTGGCGACACATGACCTGTTATCTTCCAGTTTATGGCAGCCACGATGGAGAGCTATAGCTGTAGAGGTCATCTGAAATTGTGTAAATTGATACTGTAAGTCATTGTGATCACCCCATTAATGACCGAGACAGGTGCTTTCCACAAAGGACAATGCAGTTATGTGGCGGCACAATGCCCTCTTCTCTGATAACTGGACTTTAATCACACCTCGTTAATGCTCATTTATACAAATGACGGAGAATCCTAGATCAACAAAATTCCTGGGAGAGCAGATACCGTCCTGCTCTCCTGTATTTCAGCTTATCCGGACACCGCGGAGGGGGAGGAGGTCAGATTAAATGTGGACAGAGCAGGGAGACAGGGGATCTCATGAAAGCTTCCGTCAACTAAAATGTTACTTCAAATAATCATTGCTAATCCCAAATAGTGCGGCCCTTATCCAAACAGGAAACAGCATGGCTGGCTTATGTCATCCCGCAGCATTAGGTAATAGGCTCATAACATGCAGAGCCTTACTGGGGAAAACACAGCTGGTGTCGCACAATGTTTTTTTAGGGGTTTTTTGGTGCATATTTTTCTGCCTTTTCTAGGCAAAAACATCAGCTTCAGATGTTACACAGAAGTCTACGAGAAATATTAAGGGCAGGACAAACAAGTGTTTGTTTTGGAGTGGTTTTTTCACTCTTGAAATGTGTTTTTTTGGGCCAATTGTGTTTTTTTTTTGTGTGTTTTTTTAATGATTTCACCACGCTCTGCATCTGGTATTTTTCACTGACAGGTGTTTTTGTCCCATAGAAAACCATTCTTTTTTTTCTTTGTCACTGTCAAAAAACACATACATGCAATGGTGTTTCTAATGGTGTCCTAATAGTGTTTTATTTACCAATTTTATTTTATACAGCTCTACAGAGAAAGTGACATCACAGCGGTACATACTTTCCTATAAAAAAAAAATAAAAAATGCTGGGCATGCAAAAAACACACTAAACGCCACACATGCCAACATCTTCAAAACGCCTCAAAGCTCCTGGACCAAAATTGTGTGTGATGGAGCCTTCATACTTGTTGGTGCATTATTCTTGGTGTGTTTTTTTTTGTCAGTGGCATTTGTTTTTAAAAAAATAGCAGCATGCTATGGCATTTTTTTCCCTTCAGTCATCTTCACATGTACTTCTCTATGGGAAATAAGATGTCACAAATACGTGAACAAAAAAAAAAAAAAGGAATGCATTTTTACCGCAGAGTGTTTGCCTTGAACTTAGAGGTGCAACATTGCCCTTGTGCACAATCTGCAAAAAGCCCCTTCATGTGCCATTAAAAAATACTGGAATCTCTGGGTCCCGGGGAACAGACATGACTGCCACCACTGGTAGCTGAACAGCAAATGGTGGCAAAGTAAACAAGGCATAAAAGTCTTCCAAAAAGTTTTTAACAGCGGTTAAAGTCTTGGCACAACGGACCAGAAGAGAGGCAGGAAATGAATGAATAATGTTCCAAAAACATCACACTCCAACCAACTGACCACAACTAGGGCGCCATAGAGCACATGTCACCACCAGGTGGCGATATACACAAATTAACCACTACAGCACACACAACACCATCACCAATACCACACAGGGAAAACATTCCACTCTGAAAACCTCATTTACAATGCCGACAGATAAAGATTCAAGATGCTCATGGACTGAAGCGTAACACTACAGAGAATACAGGAAGATTCAGGCGTTCTGCAACCTGTGAGTCGGATAGTCCGCCCCCTGGCAACATAGACCCAAATGTCGGCAATCCTCGAAGAACATGGGGACATTAGAAAGGGGTTTTAATTTAGTACAGACCCTGGTGTCTTATAACAACCAGAGGGGTGACTAAATGGTTAAAGATCCTATAAGGGCCCATTTCCATATTATGGAATTACGTTTCCTTTCCAATGAAAAATTTCGACAATACATTTAAATTGTTCTATTAACATGCCAGTTTTTTTTATACCCGCATTTTTTTACAATACACAGAATAGGGTTGCACCAATTATTGAACTTTCAATACCCAATCAATACTTTTGCACTCGGATCGATACGATACTGGGATTTGCTGTTTTCAATACTGGGCTGCACTACTGCGCAGCCTAGTATCTTTTAGAAAACATGGCGTACCGCCCTCAGCTAAGGTGGCTAATAGTTATTAAAAAAAAAAGTTAATAAAAACGCCAAAATATTAAAACTTTAAATCACCCCCTTTCCTAATTTTACATATAAAAATAAACAATAAAAAAGTAAACATATTAGGTATCGCAGTGTCCGCAAAAGTCAGAACTATTAAAATATTTAAAAAATATCTCCTATGCGGTGAACGCAACTTTTGCGTGGTAGTGTGACAACCCTAATACAGAAGGTTCCAATTGATCTGCAGGCTGTGATTTAAGAGTTTTTGCACAGTTTTTTTTTTTTTTTAATCGTCCACATTTCTGCTACATAGACGAGCTCTAACAGTGAGACAGTGAGTGAACTTGGAGGTTTAAAGAATTGTTTTGGATTTAAAAAATAAATGTGAAAAAAAAACATCTGAAAAGTCAGAAGATAATCACAGCATGTTATTATATGGGTGGTCCAATTGTTCTGATCTGGTTAGTCGTAGGCCCAGGAAAAAGCCCAGACAGTTATTAAGGACTCGTATGATGCCAACGGTTTGTGCAGCGCTGGCACAGACAGAACTATATATACAGGATAACTACTAAAGTTACATCAGATATTTAAAATCAACACAAAGGAATAGATGCCATGCAGGGTGCCTCGATTCAAAACCTAGTAGCTAGGATAGCTGTTTACCTTGGAACCGTTGGGTGGCAGGATGCCAGGGTAAAGGAAATAGTTGAGGTTAGATGTCCACATATGACTATGGTTGCCGAATTTCACCAATAAGAACTCTTGTGTGGTAAGAGTGTGGCCTTGTCTATACAGAAGAGAAAGTACACTGGCACTACAGCACCAGCCACAGAAATTATGTAATTGTGGAGAATTTCTAGTGCCACCACCATTAAAGAGGAGGTGCCTAGAAGCGGCGGTGTAGCGTAATTACAACTACTTCCTCCATTCAAGTGAATGGTGCGAGTACTTGTAATTACACTGTGCTTGAGATGACGGGCATTGTAAGGAAGAGGGAGTAGCACTGGCATGGAGCACCGCCTCCTCTTCAAACAGCTGAGCAGGGGGTGCCAGGTGTCGGACCACCGCCGATCAGATACTGATGACCTATCCCGACCTCTGAATATAAACATGTTTCCTCTGGCTGACGGCAAGAAAAGCTCTAGAAAATGGTAAGTTATACCAAAAGTATAACGAAAAACTATGTATATCCCTAATATACAAGGATTATTTACACAAGACTGAAGCACAGTTAAAGGGGTTTTCCGGTTACAGAAAGTTATGCCTTATCCACAGGACAGGGGATAACTATTAGATCAGTGAGGGTCTGGAAACATGCGCCACAGCTCCATTCATTTCTATGGGAGTTCCAGAGATAGCCGAGAGCTGTACTTTGCCATCTGTGGCCCTCCTAATCATTTGTAGGAACCCCACTCTGTGCATAGGGGCTAACCTTCTGTACCCGGAATACCCCTTTAATTTCCTAAAGTGGGTGATTTCTGTAGAAGGATCCTCAATACTAGAAGTCGCATGTGTAGCCTAAATCTTAGTGGTACCGGAGAGGAACTAAGATTACAAATCTTACTTAAGCCGATCATCTACATTTCCTTAAATGAAGAAAGGGGCCACTGGTAGCTCCTCTCTATACCAGGTATGCAATGTGGAGGTAGACAGACTGGCAGACATTACCCTGAAGGGCCTCCTTTGCCCGCGCCAACTCCTGCTCTTTCTGCGCCAGCTGCACCTTGAGCTCCGTAACAGAGAGTACCTCTGCCGACCGGCTGTCATGTGACTCCTCCAGGTCCTTTGCTAACATTTCCTTCATTTGTCGGAGCAAGTGGACCTCATCCTGCAGCTGTGACACCTCCTCCCGTAGCAGCACTGCAAATAAAAGGAAAGACAAGGTTACAAGGGTAGAAGAAATAACCGACCAACATGTAAAAGAAAATGAAGACATCCTTATCAATAGTTTATCAAAAATGCTCCTCTAGAGGTTACACCAGTGCGATAGAAGATGGAGAAGACTCATTGGTGTACTGTTCCTTTCACAATTAAACGGCCATCACATAAAAAGCAATCTGCAGCCTATAACTAACTGTTGATATCTGCCACACAGGTGAATGTAAAGGTTCCTGCAGAGATTAGATAAAACAGTAATCATGTGGAGAGATACTTCTGGTCTTACGGTTCATAATCCTGGAAAGTATGGTTTAGAAATGAGTAAATAATATGGTTCTCCTTATGTCGCCTTCATTTCTCGCATCTCACCAGTCAGACTGCATCAAATCCCTGGCATCTACCCATTACCCACAACACCCTGGACGTGAGGGACAACGTCCTAGAGCTTCTAGTAGAACCTGTTTGGATGGTTAATGTTACAAGTGTGAACACTCAGTGTAAATCACTGGTCAATTAATTCAGTCATAGATTTCCACAAATGATAATCCTGGATGATTAGTGAGACAATGGAATGTCAAGAAGAATTTGATGTTACCTCATACTTCACGTAACATTATTGTTTCAATGTAACAATCCCATATCTACTCAACCGCTCAACAGACAAAGGGCAAGATTTCATTGTCACCCCAAAATGTTACGGAGATACTTTCCAGCCCAGTCACAAATATATTACTATATCACTATATTAAAAAATGCATATAATCCTGTAATTTTCAAACTGACCACTAGGAATAATATATGTTAAGACAGCTTGTCTTGAGGAGCTACATGGGCCACAGACACAATGGACAGGAGGCGACCTCAGTGACTTCTATGGGAGAGTGTTCTAGGCATGCTCTGACCTGTGCAGAGGTCAGGAGGGAGTAGATAAGCTGTGATATCATCTACTGTGAATGGTGGCTCCTGTCTTGTCTACAGTATATTGTGGTGTAAAGGGCCCTCAAGAATTGCACAGATTATTGCTAATGAGCATTAGCAATGATTGGGTGGTGTAACTGTGCCACCGATTACCCGATGAATGAGCGTTACGCTCATCTGATCGTTTGTGCGCACACAAAAGTGATCATTTACCGGCAGCAGATTGCGCCGTGTAAACACGACCTCCTGACGGGAAACAACAAGTCCTTCTGGGGAAGAGCGATGGCATTAGCGATTAGGATTATATGTAATTTTTTAATAGAGATAGTGACATAGAAAAAAAAATGCTTAAAAAAAATACATTAACATAAAAATGTGATAGGTAATTTTCTGACAATACATTTCCTTTAATTGAACTTAACCTCTACATAAAAAAGCAAGCCTGGAATCTCTATGCAAACAAATGAGTTCTTCCAGGATCCTACTTCATGGGTCTCTGAGCAGGGAAGCTGCATTTGTGATATCTGTTAGTCTTGCTGTGGTAAATACAGTATCTCATAGTGTGAATGTCTACCATGACCTATTATGTCCTCAAATTCAAGAGAATGAATGGAAAATTCAGTTGGAAGTCTTGTAACCACCTACAACTCCTAATCTGCTTTTTAGACGTGGATGTTTTTGAACCACAAAAACTGAAGGCTACAGTAGACGTTAAAATAACTCCTCCTTACTTGGCCGTTGCCAACCTAAGCCAGTCTGACCTTTTGCACTGGTCACGTTCACACTTTATGCAGAAATAGCTTTATATGTCCAGGCAAAGGAGAGGGATGGCCAGTATGGAAGACATTACAGCATCCATTGAGGGTGCCGGAAAAAAAAAAAAAAACTTCCTGGATCAGAGTATCATAGATAAAACTTCAAGTGCCCCTAATAAGTTCTGAGGATTTAGTTACTGTTGCAGTGGCATTAGTCCATTTTATACAGAAACTGCCATAGGCTTCTCTTCAAATGCTGGAAATTACACACACTGTTCTAGAGACCGGAACAGGAATTCAGTGAAATTAAGCTAGTTTCACAAGACCTTAAAGGGGTTGTAAAAAAAAAAAAAAAAAATCAGAAAAACATAGTCAAAGATTTACTACTTGTAATAAATAGACTCTTCACTGACTCCATACTAACTATTGGTTGGCTTACTTTGAGGCAGATTTTCAAGCCAGAACTGTCTCAAAATTTTGGTGCAAAATATTCACCTGGGGCACATCTAAGATTCACTATTTCTTTTAGAAAGGGCCTGCGGCGCAGCAGCCCGCAGGGGAGCTGTGATGGAAATGTTGGAGAGGATGGAAAAGGTGGCTAAGGCAAACGAGGATGGTTATAGTCCTCACGGTAACTGGTCCTGCTCCAGTGTTCCTATAGGCCGCAGCTGCAGTGGATGAAGAAGCGCAACCCTTGTCTCCTCATGAAATACCGTGGGCTTAGAGCACCTGCCTGGTGATTACTAGGGTGCTCTTGATGGTGGCCATTTGGCAGGGTGCAAAGCAGCAGGACAGGTGCAGGGGCCATTGAATGGTGGAGGCTCGAAGTACAAATATAAGCAGTAGCACTATTTCAAGTAGTTCACAAGGCAGTAGTACTGCAGGGGGGTTGGCAGTGCAATGTTCCCCTCCAAGTCTCTCTCTAAATATCCCATGCCATCTTTCCAAATGACCACAGGCATGCAAACTCTCAAACTAGTAGTGTGGCGCGGCCAGAAGCACTGAACCCAGACCACAAGCAGTAAAGTCCAAAACCATAAGCCTAAGTTACCTTTACTGTCTAGTCCAAACATGGCCTTAATGGTCCTCTGCTTTCTGGATAAATTCAAAACTTCTTTCAGAGGTGTTTTTCAGCAAAATTAAAGTGGATTTAGATGAGACGATTCTGCAACAGATTGTCTGGAAGGAATGTGAAGGAGACCATGCATTTACATGCAGAGATCGTCCTCATACAGATTCATGGTTTCTGAGCAGTATATTGCTGTTTAGACCACACGATCTGCTGCCTGCATGAACAGGATCGCCCGATGAACAAGCATTTCTCTTGTTCATCAGGTGATCGGTGGCACATTTACATGAGCAGATTGTCAGGAATGGTCGTTCGCGATAATATGGACAAGTATTGGCTCGTGTAAATGCAGCTTTACTCTTTGTGGCAGATTTAACCCTTGGGAATGGTGTTTTCCTGGATAAGGTTTCTCTTCCAAGGCCTACTTGGCAGAGCACACCAAAGCAGATCTTCACTCTAGTTTCAGAGGCTAGGAAATTTCTATTTCCTTTAGCAGTGACTGGTCACTGCAGGCCATAACAGGTTAAAAAGCCAAAAGCTCTGCCCACCCTCACCTAGCCAATGCTGTTCAGACTGCTCTGATCCCTGCCACTCTGCACTTCCTGGTTCCATCTTGACACACAGGAAATGCCTGTTCAGCCAATCACTGGCTGAGGTGGGTCAGCACTGGCTGTGCAGGCATTTCCAGCAATGGAAGTGGAGAGCAGCTGAGGCAGGAGAAACAACATAATGGCAGCTATGGGGGGGATTGGTGTGGTTGAGTAATGGATTATTTTTAACCCCTTCTTAAAAAAAAAAAAAATAAACCCCCCCCCGCCCCCCAGAAAATCCTGTTGGGTAATGTAAAAGTGGCCTTGGACAATAATACCACAGCAAAGGATGTATCGCTCTGTAATCAAGTAGATGTGCCAGGACTCACAAAGAACTTGTCAACAAATCCGGTGAGACCTTATATGAAAACATATCAAATTAAAAAACTTTATTTCTTCTGGTATAAATGACACATCGCACTGCATATACAGAAATACAGAGCTTTTCGTCTGTACGGCTCTGACAAGGAGTCAAGACGAGTGACTTTCCGTACTTCTGGTGCAGAACAGCTCCGAAGAAGCCACAGGCAACAGTAAAAATATTTTAAAGATCAAAGCTTCCTAATGACAAACTACAGGTCTCATGGGCAATTGAGGGTCAGGACCGCCCCCCGTTTAAAATGAACCCGAGGTTTTAAATATCTGTCAATTTCATAGCGTTTCCAATTTAGGGATGCTGCCTAGAATATACAGATGCTGCAGTCTGTCTTTTAGTATATTCACATGAAGCAGATTTGGAGTTGTTTTGATGGCAAGCACCTCTACAGAGGATACATAGAAATTAAGAATTTACAAATCAAAGACAAAGACAGAGGGGAGATCAAAGCCAAATCCATGTTTAACTAGGAAAAAAAAAAAACAAGCCTTATGGCAAACTGTTTTAAAAAAAATCTTTTTGAAGCAGTTTACCAGGGCAGTGCTTTTTTTTTTTACGACTTTTTTTTTTTTTTTTTTAAAGTCGCACTTCATAAATGAGACTAAAAATGTTTTTTTTTTTTTTTTTTAAAAGTCTTTATAACAGATGCACTATCCTCAGAATAGGTCATTAGTATCTGATCGGTGGGGGACTGACACCCAGGATCTGTTACCAGGCCCGTTTCTATAGGCGGGCGAGGGGTGCGACCGCACGGGGCGCAGGTGTCTGGGAAGAAGAGGGGGGGCGCTGCGCTGCCTTGTATCTTCATACAGGCTGAGCTGCGCTGGGTTGCTTACCAACTCCGGCTCCTCCGGCTCACAAGACCTGTGAGCCAGAGGAGCCGGAGTGTAAGTAACCCACTGGGTTAAACCCAGCGCAGCTCAGCCTGTATGCGCTGCTGTGTCCTGGCTGTCTGCAGCGTCAGGACGTACAGAGCGCTCTCTGACCTGACGCTGCAGAAGGTCAGGTGACTGCAGCGCGGGCCCTGTGAAGAGGAGAGGACAGGAGACCACCGGAAGAGGAGAGGAGCGGCTGAGAAGAAGAGGTAAGTTAATTTATTTTTTTAAGTCTGATCTGAGGTCTGATAAGGGGGTTAAGGGGGTCTGGATGGCTAATAAGGGGGTCTGAAGGGCCGATGGGGGGGTCTGAAGGTCTGATCTGAGGTCTGATAAGGGGGTCTGGATGGCTAATAAGGGGGTCTGAAGGGCCGATGGGGGGTCTGAAGGTCTGATCTGAGGTCTGATAAGGAGGTCTGGATGGCTAATAAGGGGTCTGAAGGGCCGACGGGGGGTCTGAAGGTCTGATCTGAGGTCTGATAAGGGGGTCTGGATGGCTAATAAGGGGTCTGAAGGGCCGATGGGGGTTCTGAAGGTCTGATCTGAGGTCTGATAAGGGGGTCTGGATGGCTAATAAGGGGGTCTGAAGGTCCGATGGGGGGTCTGAAGGTCTGATCTGAGGTCTGATAAGGGGGTCTGGATGGCTAATAAGGGGTCTGAATGGCTAATAAGGGGGTCTGAAGGGCCGATGGGGGGTCTGAAGCGTCTGATCTGAGGTCTGATAAGGGGGTTAAGGGGGTCTGGATGGCTAATAAGGGGGTCTGAAGGCCGATGGGGGGTCTGAAGGTCTGATCTGAGGTCTGATAAGGGGGTTAAGGGGGTCTGGATGGCTAATAAGGGGGTCTGAAGGGCCGATGGGGGAATCTGAAGGGGCCGTAGGGGAGGGGTCTGAAGGGGGCCGATGGGGGGTCTGATAAAGGGGGTTAAGGGGGTCTGGATGGCTAAATAGGGGGTCTGAAGGGCCGATGGGGGGTCTGAGGTCTGATCTGAGGTCTGATAAGGGGGTTAAGGGGTCTGGATGGCTATAAGGGGTCTGAAGGGCCGATGGGGGGTCTGAAGGTCTGATCTGAGGTCTGATAAGGGGGTCTGATGGCTAATAAGGGGGTCTGAAAGGCTGATAAGGGGGGTCTGAGGACTGATAAGGGGGGGTCTGAGGACTGATAAGGGGGGGGTCTGAGGACTGATAAGGGGGGTCTGAGGACTGATAAGGGGGTCCTGAGGACTGATAAGGGGGGTCTGAGGTGTGATAAGGGGGGTCTGAGGTGTGATAAGGGGGGTCTGAGGTGTGATAAGGGGGTCTGATAAGGGAGTCTGATAAGGGGGGGGTCTGAAAAGCTGATAAGGGGGGTCTCAGGGCTGATAAAAGGGGTCTGAGGGCCTGATAAAAGGGGTCTGAGGTGTGATAAGGGGGTCTGAAAGCTTGATAAGGAGGGTCTGAGGTCTGATAATGGGGTCTGAGGTCTGATAAGGGGGTCTGAAGGGCTCATAAGGGAGTTCTGAGGTCTGATAAAGGGGGTCTGAAGGGCTCATAAGGGAGGTCTGATAATGGGGTCTGAAGGGCTGATAAGGGGGGTCTGAGGTCTGATGGGGGTCTGGTCTGAGGTTTTTATACATGGGGGGGGTTGGTCTGAGATGGTGGGGGTTCTGACATGAAGGTCTAATAGGGGTCTGATCTGAGGTCTGATATGGGGTCTGACAGACACCTAAGAAGGTCTGTTCTGAGATGGGGTCTCATCTGATGTTTGATATAGGTCTGATCTGAACAGTAAGGGGGTATTTTTTGTACTGGCACATTATCTGTGCGGTACCAGTATTTTATGGGGACTGTTTCTACAGTATAGTTTTGGGGGCACAGCGGGCACAGTATTAGAGGTGGCAAAATGGAATGTTTATAAAGTGAGGAGAATGATGGAAAAGTAGGAAACTAAAATGTCTGTTTGTCAAACTCTGCAGAGAGAAGAGATGGCTGAAAGAAATCATCATGGCGGTCTGGTCTGACAGGAGAAGATGAGGAAAGAGAACATCTACATCACAGAAGACGTCACTAGATGTAAGAGGTACATATATGAAGCTGTATGTCCCTGTACGAGCGCTGCTTTCTCTGCTCTGTTTACCTGATCACCACTGCAAATAAGCAGGTGAACAAAAAAGAGAAAACATCATTTCATTTTTCACCTCAGGCAGCAGAAAAGCTAGAATCGGCCCTGCTGGTAGTCATACCCCTGTAGCATAGTGTGTCTGTTACAAAAGGCAATGGGTCTCCTATGAGCGCTGCGGCCTTCCCGCAGCTTACCTAGCACAGCGCCGTACACTGTATAGTGGTTGTACTTGGGATCACAGCTCAGCCTATTTCACTTCAATAGGACTGAGCCGCTCCTAGGCCACATGACCGATGAATGTGTCATCACTGGCCTAGGAAAAGCTGTGGGAAGGCCGTGGCACTACAGGGAGCACCGCTGCCTCCTTGAACCACTGATTAATGGGGGCCCAGGACGTCAGACCCCCACAATCAGATACTGATGACCTATCCTGAAGATAGGTCATCAGTTGTAAAGTCTCAGAAAACCCCTTTAAAAGGTATCAATCTAAATCCTGACGTACTTTGCTCTCCACTTCTAAAAGAGGTGAGGCTCCCCAAATGTCGAATGCAAGCAACTTTTTTTATGCCCCAAAACTGGCATAGCAGACTTGACAAAATGCCCCCTTTAGTGTCTAGAAAAGGAGGCATGGCTTTTTGTCTGCCTTCTAGAGATGTTCTCTATGTTGAACTATGATGTATAACTGGTCCCTAGCTGTGTTGGCTAAGTATATGAACCCACAGTGTGCCTGGACACATTTGGCCAAACCAACCGTGGCAACCAATGGCCACTTCATTTTGCAGTACATTCATGCAGCCATTGGTTGCTGCTGGTGGCCAGCCAGATCATGGAGTCATATCCTAATTGAGATAGTTTTTACTAGCTTTCCTGCACCTCAGCCTATTCAGACTAGATGCTGTGTATATGCACAAACCCATCACAATCTCACCACAAAGTCAGTGCAGATTATTTGCATTAGATCAAGGACAAAACTACAAACTAAACCACAAGTGAGGAAAAGACACAGAGCTGGTTAGAAATGACTGATATTGTAAGATTTGGGATTTTTTTTCAGAATATCTTATGACCTCGACAAGACAAATCTCAATTTTTATTCATATAGAGCCACAAAAATGATGTCTTGGAAGCACAGTAAAAACACATCTAACCTTCACAGACTACATATTTTCTAAATTCTAGCTCCCAAGATGTAAATTAGAGGCCTTCTCCACCCAAATGCAAAAAAAAAAAAAAAATGACATGTGCTTAGAAGTGTGAAGTAAAATATTACTCACTGGGATTCTTTTCTCAAGAACCTTGAAAACCAAGTAGTGATTTACAAAAAGTTATTTGTTTCAATTGCCTATTTAGGAGCAATGTACACAAAACTTAGGCCAGTTTCACATGAACGTATTGGGTCTGGGAATATGCTCCGTCTGATGGTCATATTTACGACCTGAACTCACGGCATCATACTGATTTATGAAGCTGTGAGAACAGACCCAAGGTCAGACAAGAACTTACATTATAAATCATGATGATGCTGTAATTTTGGGTTAGGCAAGTGGCGGTCAGTACAGGAAATGTGGCCAAATAGGGCATATTTCCCAGACTGAGGTCACTTGTGTGAAACTGGCGTTACTCTTTGCAGCAACAGCTCTGGATACATTTCCAACACTTTTTGTTAGGAGGGTCCCCCCCATCAAACAGATCACAGGTGTCCCACAGGCCTAACCCCAGTGGTCAGCTGTAAAGTATAGAGAAAGTTGGGTGGTAAATTTACAACATTGCTGCAGCACCACCAGGAGAAATGAAGAATTACACAGTTCCTATTGAAAACAATTATCCATCCATGCCTCTCCAATCTGGCTGACTAATGAGGGTCAAGAATGGAAGACCCCTTCACATTGTTTACAAGGCAGAATATATAATGTGATGGGTCACCAAAGAGCTATGGACGCCCAGCAAGCAGGGTGAAAGGTCAAAGAAAAGGAAGGGTTGAGGTTTTTATTTTTTGGTTAAAGGGGTTTTCTGACTGTTTTATACTGATGACCTGTCCTCGGGAAAGGGTCAGTGTCTGATCGGTGGGGTCCAACACTTGAGACCCCCACCAACCAGCCGATGAGTAGGCTGTGGCGCTCCAGTGAGTACTGGAGTGCCACAGTCTGCTCACAACTTACCCTTGGCCAGTGACGTCATTTTCATCGGCCACGTTACCAAGGTGCAGATTAGTCCCATTCAAGTGAATGGGGATGATTTGCAATACCAAGCACAGCCACTATACAATATACAGCGCTAAGCAGCAAGGAGGCATCGGTGCTCAATGGAACGCCGTGGCCTCCTCAAACAGCTATTTGGCAGGGACCTGAATGTCAGATGTTATTTTTACCAGAGAAATCAAATGGAAAAAAGCTACCAGAAATTAGTAAAGGTAAAAAGTTAATTTTCCATTGAAGAGTCTCAGCAGTCTATGTTTTGTTGAGCCATAAGATGTACAAAGAAAAATGTAAAGGGAAGCATCTGTGGTGGTCAACCATCCAAATTTTAGGTATGCTCATATTACTGTACAATCACCACCACCCAGTCCTACCTACAAAAAGCCAACGGTGGAGGTTCTAAAGGTCTGACAAAGGATGTGGTGGAAGAACTGGGCCAAGTTTCTGACTGCAGAATTTTTCTGTTTCCCCTAGGCTCCTTGATATAGCATGTGGAGGTCCAGGGAAGGCCCTATGAAACTATATGGCAGCCCTATTATGGCTCTGTCGTAACACAGATGTGAGTGAGTCCTTATTGGAAGTCAAACTATGACCTTTCACATGATATTAATCTTTTGGGTGTTTAGACTGGCCAATTATCATTATGGTCCTTCAGAAACCCAAGAACTGGGCTTGATAATTTGTTTATTTTTCAACCACATCACCATGAATGAAATGCAGATAGCCATCTATAGATCACTGTGATATGTGATCTACTCACCTTCTCATTCAAATGAATAAAGTTAACCATATGAAATGTTGATGGACCCCAGAGTTAACACAAGCAAGACCATATTGATCAGTGTTTCAGCATAATATGCCCTCAGACGTACAGACTGGATCAATAAATGCTGAGTTGCATTAAGTCCAAGGGGAAGTGTCACGCTATTTCGGATATTGCAACCAGCTATGTCTGCGGGGACCTTGGCACATGGCTCATCCGCTGACAAGGATGCTAAGGAAGGAGCCAATAGCTAAAGTACTATCACAATACCCTTGACATATCCAGTCTGCTAAAAATATGTGATTTATTTAAGAAAGCTCCTTGCAAATTTCAAAAGGTCCATGTGTAAGTGTTTCGATTTCTAAGGATTTTCAGAGAAGTCATGTTGAATTCTTCAGTGTATCTAATGCATTAGAATGCTTGTTTGCTCTTTCAAGGATGACCAAAGTGTCAGTCTACTAAAAAACAAACAAAAAAATTCTCCAGGAAGTTGCTGAGCAACAAGAAAGAAGAAAAAGACAACTTCAACTTGCTTGAAGACTCAAAGCAGTTTGCTACCTGCCGATGGGACTTATTGCTGCTTCTCCACTATGTCATCAAAGTCAATAGCAGCCCACTGAAAACCACAAAGCCTTGATTGAATATAGGATGGGACAACCAAGAAATGTCAATTTGTCCCACTGGGGAAGTCATACCACAAACACATGAGCCTCTAGAGATTTGATGGAACAGCAGTGTTCTCCAGGAAGTTGCAGAACAAGTAGGAAGAAAAAGACGAAAACTTCTTCAAGTCGCTTGAAGATTCATAAGGCAGTGGGCTTTGTGCCTGTAAGGCAACAGGACTTATTGCCGCTTCTCCAGAATGTTGCACTAGGCCATCAAAGTCCACTGGAAAACCACAAAGCCTTGATGGGATCATTGAGTATGGGATGTGACAACCAAGAAATGCAACTATGCCCCACTGATGAAGTCATACCACAAACACATGAGTCACTAGAGGTTTAATGGAACAGTAGTGTTACCCTAAAAGATTGATTTATTAACTGTATCAAGTCAATGTATCCCAGCATGCAATGCTATCATCTCCTCTCGAGGATTCTGAGATGTGCTTTCAGTTGATCTCCAACCTACATCAAAACAGCTCAAAGGACATAAAGATCTTCTTATCCTCTGTACAAAGACAGAACTTGATGTATTTCCCAAGATATTAAAATTCAATCTTTCCTTGTTGGTAGACAGTTCAGCATTGACTAGTGTCTTGCATTATTCAAGATATTTATAAAAATGGATGCATTTTAGAACTTATGAGTTTAAAACTATCGTTTTGCCAACTAAAAGACCTTAAAGAGGACCTTTCACGGTTTTGAATTACTGTAGATAAATACCTCTTGTCCCGGGATACCCCCCGCTGATGCTGCCACTCTGCCTAGTTTTTTAAAATACAGATCCTACTCCCCGCTGTGCCCGCCTGTAGTTTTCGCGCTCAGTATGTAAATACTGAGCATCGGTACAGGGAGGAGGAGACGCCGGCATTTCTCAATGGGCGTCTCCTTCTCCCTGGCTGTGCCGCGATCCAATCACAGCGGAGAGCGTCACAGCCAGGGAGGAAAAAAAAACCTCACCTTCTCCCTGGCTGTGACGCTCTCCGCTGTGATTGGATCGCGGCACAGCCAGGGAGAAGGAGACGCCCATTGAGAAATGCCGGCGTCTCCTCCTCCCTGTACCGATGCGCGAAAACTACAGGCGGGCACAGCGGGGAGTAGGAGCTGTATTTTAAAAAAACTAGGCAGAGTGGCAGCATCAGCGGGGGGTCCCTCGGGACAAGAGGTATTTATCTACAGTAATTCAAATCCGTGAAAGGTCCTCTTTAAAACAATTTGAGAAACTTTGGTAAGGTTGAAAAGTTTGGCATGCATAGATCTACTCTTAAAGGGAACCTGTCATCTCTGAAACACCCCCTGAACTAGAGTAAGCAGTGTATAGTGTAAGTGATGCTGAATCCGAATATGAAAGTTTTATCTTCATACTCCCTTCTATTCTGACGCTGTGCTCCCACAAACCAACAGTAAAATGCACTCACTGGACTCTTCTTTGAGTCCTCTCCATTATATGAGTGAGCACCGGAGTCCACTTACACTATACATCACTTACTCTAGTTCACGGGGTGTTTTGGAGATGACAAGTTCCCTTTAAGCTTCCTGTGAACTAGTCAAGTCATCATTCTCCAATCTGTACACAGAGGAGAACTTCAAAGATCCAGCACATACCTTAGATTTCCTGTGATATGGTTATCTATACCTGGACCCTAAAAGAGGAGATGTTTAATTATAGCTGGCCAGAATAATTGGTCATCATTAAGCCCCATTAACATGAGCATATTTTTGGTCTGCATCTGATTCACATTTTTTGCAGATCGCAAACAGACCCATTCATTTCTATGGTCCGCAAAAAAATAAAATAAAAAATAAAATAAACACCGTGTGCTGCCCACATCTATATGTCCATTCTGCAGTCCTGCAAAAAACAATAGAACATGTCCTATTCTTGTTGGCAGTCATCTGTATTTTTTGTGGATCTGCGTTTGGCGCACTGCAAAATATATATAGTCATGTGAATGTAGCCTAATTATGGTCAATGTAACCAAAAACACATAAGAAAGGTCAGAGTCGGTGCAAGAAAAGTCAGATCAAAATTTTGACTCTTCTGTCATTGGTTGACATATGATCCTTGTTTTAATCCTGGCCCAGTGCATACATTTTTCAGAAATTAATCAGTGGGTGTGCATTTTTCTCATTCCCATTACTAGAAATTACTATTCTTGTCTGCAAGATAGACAAGAATAGGACATGTTCTATAATTTCAGGAAAAGATACAGATATGGACAGTACACCGAGGACATCCATGTGGTGTTCATTTTGTTTATGGATCTATAAAAACAAATGGGTCCGTGTGCAAAATATGGTCTTGTGCATGAGGTCTAATTAATGGAGGACATGTAAGCAGCTCCTGGATACCGTCAGAGTTCCTCATCCCAAGGGAGAACAAAACTTGCAATTGGCTGAAAAACCCAACTTGGTAGAGACTGCACTGTCCCACAAGTGGACATCTGGATGGGCCTGCCGATAACTCAGACTAAAGTCTTTGGGCAGATGAAACTATAACCAATCGAGAGGGTTTACTACTGGCCATTCATCCAACGATTCTGAGGTGAAACAGAGAAATTACAAGTCAAAAACGTTATACGGCTGGAGAATGGAACCAGGACCCTCAATCACCAGAATGAGCCACATGTCAGGGTCAAATGCCCAATTATCAGGGCTGACGTAGGTGCAAATGTTTGTTACTCATTTTAAGACAGGGTGCCAATACTCTCATTTTAGCTCAGAGAAACCTTGCCTGCCCAGCAACCTGCAAACTGGTGAAGGCCCCAGTTATTTATCATCTCATAACATTTATCCAAGCCAGACTGCAAAAGGGTGTTTCCGAAATGATCAAGAAACAGAACCACTACAAAAAAAACCTTCTCTATACATCTGATGAAAGTCAAAACGGCATATTACGTAAGCAACCCCTGACCAGGATTACTGCATTGTCTAGGTCTATAAACGTTATGGGGTTCCAATGAAATTCACATCTCCAGTTACCAGGGTAAAACCATTACCTAAAGATGCCTTCAATCACTGCAAAGAATTAGCAAAAATGAAAGAACGGCTTACCATACAAACATACAACACAATAAAGGTAAGCAGAAAAAAGCATCACTGTACAAGGGAATGACCTGAGGTATTGGAAAAGCTCCATAGAACTTCCTCAAAGTAACTAACTATTCCTCACAAAGGCTTCAAAGCAAGACAGTAACAACATAAACGGGGTCAAAAGTGAATGTAGTGACAGCATAACTGTGGTGTTTGTATAGTACGCATCAATACGCCCCACCCTGCCCCAGCTCTGCATGCCCCAGAGATATGACTTAGTAGGCTGCCTACAGATCCTGGATCTCCAGGTAAACTGAACTTCCAGCAACATTTGCGCAGTATAGCATACTGTAAATCAGCACAAATTGTACAAATGAGTAGAGTATAAAGCAGAGAACGATATTCAGAAAATTCAAGTGAACCTGTCAGGTAATTGCTGATGCCCTATCTGAGAACATTATAAGACAGACGTGGAGAAGCTGGTCACTGTGATATGTCTATAGGATCTGCAACACAATTTCTGAGTAAAAAGCAGAGTAAGGGCTCATGCACACGAACGTATTTTCTTACTGTGTCCGTTCTGTTTTTGTTTTTTGTTTTTTTCCGGACTGTATGCGGAACCATTCATTTCAATGGGTCTGGGAAAAAAAAAAAAAAAAAAAAAAGTGTGCATTCAGTTTCCATATGACCACTCCGCAATAAAATAGAACATTTCCTATTATTGTCCGCATTACGGACAAGGATAGTACTGTTCTATTAGGGGGGAGCTGATCCGCTCTGCAAAATAGGGAACGCACACGGACTTCATCCGTATTTTTTGTGGGTCTGCGTTTTGCAAACCGCAAAATACATACGGTCGTGTGTATGAGCCCTAAATCTTGAAAGGACTCCTAGGAAAGACAGAGTCCAGATTACCCTGTCTACATAGGATTATTGACAATTTTCAATGTACACATAATAGTACAGAGAAAACGGTCAATCATTGTGTAGGTGGGGAAATTAGGACTCTCCAGTGTCAGGAATTATGTCTCACGCACATGCATGAGCCCTTACTCAAGAAAGGCTGCTCCAAATCACATAGACCTATCACAAAGCTCAGCTTCTCCTCCTCTATCATATTCTGCTTTCATTTCATATTCGGTTTCCTCCTGAATGTTGTGCATTGAGGGACCTCAGATGACCGTGAACTGTTTTTGGAGGGCTTATCCTGCAAAACTGTTTTACAGTGTGTTTTATCCTTCTCACGATTCTCAAGGCTGCCTACCATGCAGCCACCGGTGGAAATTCAGTGCACATGTTCCACAGCGAAAGACACCATGTGAACATACCCTAAGGACATTATGAATGGGCAAGGGAAGGGTCTTATAACGCCCTGTAAATGAGCTTCCACTGTTGGGAAATGTGTTATGCTAGCCAGATATGTTTTCAATAATGAGAGGCATGGCGAAATATATACAACTTAGGGTACATCCACACGTCCGTGTGTGTTTTGCGGTCCGCAAATTGCGGATCCGCAAAACACGGACACCGGCCATGTGTGTTCCGCATTTTGTGTACCGCACATGGCCGGCTCTATAATAGAAATGCCTTTTCTTGTCCATGGATTTGGACAAGAATAGGACATGTTCTATTTTTTTGCAGGGCCGCGGAAGTGTGCCGTCCGCATCTTTTGCGGCTCCATTGAAAATGAATGGGTCCGCACCCGTTCCGCAATTTTGTGGAACGGATGCGGACACATTCTGCGGACGTGTGAATGGAGCCTAAACCAGAAAACTGCTAAATATTTTTGCTGTTTGTTCATTATTGCTATTTTTGCACTCATACGCCCCGAAGGCAAATACACTGCCAAGAACTGGCAGATTTTTGATTAGACGAGCGGAAGTGGCAGCGGGTAACGATAATCTTTCAATCAGGTTGAAAGATTTGATCAACGGAAAGCAAACGACTTATCACTTGCTGTTTGATAGCTGCACGCTGTTACATGCAAGGATAACGTCTGACATTGTAATGACAATCCGAAAATTCTTAAAATAATCAGTGTCTAATACCCCCTTTGATACGGACATAGAAAAACTGCAAAATTAGAAAGAATGTGTCACATGAATTACTGCACAGATAACCATCACGTGTTATCTACAACGTCAGGTTCATGTGAAAATACCCAAGAAGTGAATCCTACTACTGACTCAACAAATTCTAGGACAGTTTCTCACCATGGAGATCTTCTCGCACGAACTGGTGACAAGCAACTCTGAGACACAATAAAACTCAATTATGTAGATGGTTGAAGGTAGATGTGGCCATGTTCTTTATAGTATTAGGTAAGTCTAAGAAAACTATTTATCAGCTATCCTCAGGAGCAGAGATGAGTGAAGTTTAGAAAACTTTGATTCGGCTGTTTCGACAAATTTCGTGGGGACATGCATTTCTTTGTGAGTAGTAGGCTCAATGATGGGGAACGGCGATTGCACCGCCCCCATAATTGGACCTCTTAGATGCCGTCACGGTGGTCTCAGGTCAGGCAGTGTCCATGCTCCTAGATATAGATGCCCAACGGCATAGTTAGGTTTAGCGTAGGACCTGCCTGACCTGAGACCACCGTGACGCTGGGTAGGTGGGCACAGATGTGTTTTGATCAAAATATATTGGCTAAGAGTCTCAGATTTTATCATATCATTATGAGGTCTTAGTTTATACCGTATATATTGTTTGCATCTATTTTTGTGCACTAATACCCCTTTTTCTGTGATTTACTTTGATATATATATAGCCACTGACATCCGCAATCATTATTATCACATCATGCAGGATGTTTTTTATCCTTTTGTCTCTGTGAGTTTTGCTTAGTTTATAACATGTACCTGAGGGAGTGGCACCTTCAGGTCTGAATGCGCTCTTAGCTTATCTTGAGTAGCATTCTTGTGCACTTTTGCTCTTCCTATCAAATTGAGCGTCTTGATTGCGTGGTACATATAGGTGTGTTTGCTCCTCCTCTCATTGGTTGCTGTATGCACATAGAGGTCACTAGGAGCAACACGCCTATATGTGCAGCGTCCACGCTCCTAGATATAGATGCCCAACGGCATAGTTAGGTTTAGCGTAGGACCTGCCTGACCTGAGACCTTGGCGCTGGGTAGGTGGGCACAGATGTGTTTTGATCAAAATATATTGGCTAAGAGTCTCAGATTTTATCATGTCAGAATGAGGGCTTAGTTTATACAGTATATATTGTTTGCATCTATTTTTCGTGCATTAATAATCTTTTTCTGTGAATTATTTTAATGCAACCAGATCCATTCATGACGGATGCATGCGGTTTTTGCAGATCCATGACGGATCCTCAAAAAATGTTAGTGTGAAAGTAGCCTAAGACTCCCCCATGATCCCAAGAAGAGCTGTCCACTCTCTAAATGTAGTGGTAGTGTGCATGTCCATTCACTTCTACAGGACTGACGGAGAACTGCAAACCTCAGATCCATAGAAGTGAATGGAGCAGTGGACTGACTTGTGTGCTACTGCTCCATTCTGGGACCCAGGCACCAACAATCTGTTATCAGAATTTTCGTGGTTTAACCCCTTTAAGAAAGTAGTGGTTACTTTATGTTGACAGAAGACATACAGTAGACACAGCTCTACGTGTGTAACCGGGCCTCTCGCCTGCCTAGAGTACAGTAAGAGAATACAAGGCTTAATTACTGTAAGCTCTTGGGTTACCAGACTGATGTTAATTCTGCACGACCTCTTTTTGTTCTAAAATGGCAGGTTTACAGCAAAATCCGCCAGTCATTAGACAAATCCTATAGAAAAGCTTCCGTAGTAGAGAAGGAATTCCCATTAACTCAAGCGGGTGATGGTGTTCTTTCAAATCCATGTCTAATGTGATATTACAGACAAGCAAGAAACACTATTTTGTTGGTCTAGTTTTTATGCGCCCCATAATAAAGTCTCCTCAGATGTTACAGCAAACTCTAAATCAAAGCTAGACCCAAGGAATTAAAATAAAGACAAGCATACAAAACTGAAACCTCACTATAGTGAAAGGAAACAGGATCTGCAGTTCTTAAGAGGTTCTCAGGTTTCAGAAGAAACAACATGTGACAGCTACAGCCAAGCATTGGTCTCTTTGGTGGCCACTGACTGGCTGAAGTGGACATGGGTTGTCATGTGACTTCACCACAGCAGCTGGGTAAACAGATCCTGGCCAGGAGTTTCCTCCAGAAACTATACTACTCCTTTACAGGGTTCTCCAGAAACTAGAAAAAGACTTTAAAGTGTTCATTCAAATCAATGGGTTGATTTTATAATGAAGAACAGGACAGGTACTTCAGGGAGCTTGACATGGCTGGCAAACTTTCTTTCAGTTTGACTCAGCAATTCCTCAAGAAATGTGGCGCAATGACTTTCTATTACAGCCCACTCAATTAAATGGAAAGCCATTGTATGAATTTATACTGATCCATTCTGTACACTTCAAAGAAAGGTGTTTAGCCGGAGGACTATTCAAGTGCACAAAAAAAAAATAAATCAATGTTTATGGAGACAATATAAAGTCATTCAATGGCCGACGAGTACAAGACACCAGTGGCAATACAATGGTTGTTAATAAAAAGGCATAAATGTCCTAAAGACAATTATTGGCCTCAAAGAACATCATCATTACCCTGTGACCCATCAGAGCAGACACATTACATTATGCCATCCATATTTACACAATAGATTAGACGAGCAGAGATGTAGTGCATGGTAAAGCGGGTGTATACAGAGAAATCCCTCAATGACATTAGTGTGGTCTTCCCTAATTTTGCCAATCTCATTATGCCCTAAGCACCATGAGCAGATTCCACTAACAAACTATACCACCAAGCAACTTCTAAAATGGCATATAGCCTAATGGTAAGAGTTACTATATATGTCACACCAACCGGCCTAAGATTGTGACAAATTACACAACAAATTGTCTACAGCATTATGGGAAATATGACTAGGGTATTGTAGAGTTCTAGGTGCCTGAGATATGGAGACTGTGAACACCCCCCATTTTCCCCCATAAATACTATGAACACTGTGTGACCACTGAAAATAAAAGGCCACAGGCACCTCTTAGTAAAAAAAAATATATATATATATATATATATATATATATATATATATATATATATACTTCAACATACAAATATAAAAACTTGTAACCAATATTAATCAGATACCATGCATAAACATCATGAGAAGGACTGTTCCATAGGAGGTTTTAGATGGCTCTTATGCAGAACCACGAGGTTTCCAGTCACACCACACTGGCCCAGAGATGACACATCTGTCCATATACGGCTTCCCAGTTTGGACAGCTCCAGCAGGAGCAGCACAACCATCAACATATCACTTAATTGAAGGCTGATTACCATGCCTCCGATGTGCCCAAAGCCAACTCAATAAGAGCCATCCATGACCTCCTCTCTGCTGGCTGTCGCAATGGCAATCAAAAGATGACAAAAACCCCCACAACACCTGCTAAGATGTCATTTAAAGGGTGGGCTGTTGCTGCGCGGAGACGGCAGCGGAAGTGAGAGGTTGCACCCACCATCCCATCAGGTAAAATTGCTAAACTTCCCTAATTGACCACCAGTCAGTCAATAACATCCCTCATCCCTCTATCCTAAAGCTCTCCACCTCAACCCTGTTTTGACCTTAACTCTACAAATTGCTCACACATCAAACCTATATGCAAAGAGAAACCACAGAATGCAGAAGTCTTCAATATGAAGCTGTGATTTATTGACCAAAATAGTGCAATGTTTCGACCTTACATAGTCTTTTGGAAGCCTATTTTGGTGAATAAATCACAGCTTTATATTGACTTCTGCGTGCTGTTATCTCTTTGCATTTTGGATAACAGGAGTTCTAAAGGCTGGTAGCCATCACTGCTGGCACCATCACCAATTGGACATTTTTCCATAGGTGCTGCTACAACCTTCTTTGGCCCCATCAAACTAGTCATGTCAGACCTGTGTTTAGCTGTGCTCACTTGTCATTCATATTGGTGCTACAGAGGCAAGAGCAAGACAGCTTGTTGGACCCAACTATAACTGCAGGATAGGCAGAGGCATAACCTAAACCTCCTGGGCCTTAATGGAAAATCTCTAACAGGGTCGCCACCTACCGTGTGCCATGTATAACACTGGCTTCTACCTATGTGGCAGAGGAGCCTTTGTGCCTCCGAGGATAGACAGCGATTTCCTTCTGATCAGACTGTTCTGCCATTTGTTGAATCAACCACAAACCTCTCCTGTTGGATGAAGAATTTAAGGTCAAGAATGGCCATTTTAGAGAAGTGCACACAGAATGTCGATGCAAAGAGAAAGCCACGCTTTACGCTTGACAGAAGCCAGCACCCGGCATTGCAGCTCGTAAAACCCATACAGCGGAGTCTTAAGAATTCCAGCACGTTATATTAGGGGATCCAGGCAGAAAGGATTAAACCGCGGAGGTGACAGCATCAAACTTCAGCATTAAATTTGAAATAAAGACGTATGAGCACATGGATACAAGGATAACAGCGCAGTGTGTACTGACAGGTTGCTGGTTTGATCCAAAATTGTTGAAAATTTTTAAAAATGTCTGCACCACTTCACTTCCTGGTCTGGCTAAGTAACCACCATTATGACCACCATTGCAGCTGAAACCAACCAATAGGACCATCTAGCTTTGATCGGAAGGGCTTTCTGAGGAGAGAGCTCTTTCTTTGGCATTAAACAAAAAGGGAAAATTCATGGCTGAATAAAAGTTAAAATTTTAACTGGGAATCATTTAACGTCTGACAAAGGCCACCAAGGAGCTGCATGAATGTGCATAGGCCCGCAGGGGTGGACTGGGAACTTAAAGTGGCCCTGGAAAAATAAATTAAAAACTAAACATGGCTCCATTTAGTATGGAGTTCCAAATTAAAAGAAGGCAACACAAGTAGGCAGCGTCAATCCCAGCAGAACCAAATAGCAGTGTTTCACAACTGTCCCAAAAGCTGGCCCTCTGTGGTGGCCATCAATAGCTACCATCTTCTGTCCTCCTCCACCAGTTGCCTATGCAGCAGGGGGCTTAGGAAGTGAGGTGCAGGCCACAGTAGTTGAATTCAGGAGGGCATGTGTGGTCGCTGGCCGGGTACATGAGTACCTGATTCTCACAGCAGTAATTACTGTTGAGAGCTCATTATGTACCCGGTCAGCGGCAGCAAGGAGGGCTTGGGTGGCCCCACCGGAAATTTTTCCTGTAGGGTCTATGGCCAATCCGCCCTATAGGCCCAATAGTGTTTTGACATGTCAGGTAAGGCTACTTTCACATTCGTAGTACAGCTCTCCAGCATTACCGGATGTTACCAGGATACCTATTGACTATAATGGGGTCTGGTGGAGATCCAACTGCTATTTTATGTCAGGGATATCTAACCAGCAGCCCTACAGCTGTTGCAAAACTACAACTCCCAACATGCCCTGATAGCTGTAAGCTGTCCGGGCATGCTGGGAGTTGTAGTTTTGCAAGAGCTGGAGGGCTGCAAGTTGGGCATCCCTGTTTTATGTGATCATAACTGCACAACATGAAGCTCTTGACCCCGGTATAAATTCTGTCACAGACCCCCCCCCCCCCTGTTATGTCCTTAGGTGGCAGACAACGTACACCTAGTCATCTTGTACCTCACTGATACAGAATTTGTACCTCCAAAAGTATTCGGTTATCATCTCCCATTCAAACGTCTCATTTAGAGATCAGTAAACCATTAATGAAAGATCTTTCACATTCTACCTGCACAGACACGTACACTCCTATCTATGAGACCTTTCATCATGAACATAAAGCACTTTCCGCTCCCCTGCCAATCAATGCCGCACCGATAAGTGATAATTACATCGGTCTGCCCCAAAAGACTTCTTCTCCAGCAAACCGTGACTCCGCAGAGTGAGAGTCCCTCACCTAAGATAAGCTCTGCTAAGAGGCTGCTCTCACCTGCCACAAACCACCAACTGAGACAACAGGCAAAGAAAATAAGAAGTAAAAGTGACACGGTCTGGCTCACCTGCATCAACAGAGGCGGCAGCGCCAAAATTTGTCATTTGGCGGAACTCATGTTGATTTCAACCTGGTTTTTACATAGGACTGCAGGTTGCGCCTACATTGTTGTCTTAACCCAGTGAGCAAACATAAGGGACCAACCGAACCGTGCAGTATAAACCAGTTAAATGTCTCAGACAGGTCTGCTAAATCCGAAAGAAGCAAGGTGGGGAGAGAAAGTCATCCGAGAACAGGACAGGGTTAAAAAAAATTATGACAAGCAACCTACCAGGTTTCCCTTCCTCCCTGTCTGACTTCATGATGGTAATTAATCCTTCCAGAAGCTGCAGAATGCTCCGTCACAGTTGACTCTCTGCTCCTCCCAGCTCTACAGGAAGTGTTGTTTGCTTTACCTGGGCAGCCAGGAATTTGACCCGCTCACAGGTTGCTGTAGTAGAAGGCATGATGTCACTGCAAGGCAACAGGATCGGGCGGGGACTGATCTCCTGCTAGACTAGAAGCAGCAGGCTTGGCTGTCAGGCTGCTCTTCCTTCCAGCCGAGCTGCCACTTCATTGCATCTCATCCATCTTGTGCTAGAAGCTTAATACTTTACCCCTGCAGTACGGGAAAGGCGCAGTATGCAAAACACAGCAATGCCTATGTAACTTGCCTATATTTATACAGTACCAATAGCAATTTACTTAACCAGTATACCAGAGAAAGATGGGTACCAACCAGCTTGGCTGCCACTTTAATCCCCCCATAGGGATGGTCACGAAGTCCTACAGACTAAATGGCACTTTCTACTCTAAGATAAGGCTGCAGGATGCATAACCATTCAAAAATCTTTGAAAGCTGGATGACAACCCCATGAGTGTTTATGGTCTAAATGTTGTGTCCCATCCTTAGATGTCCTTAGCGATCAGATGTCATCACCAGGGAAAACTAGCTATACACGTGGTATTACATGCTGGCTATTCAAGACAATCTTTATGGCTCTTAGAGAGGGATCCCAACTAGGGATGTCCCCATCAATAACACTGATATGCCATAATAAGGCATAAGGATGGGGCGATTTTTTGTTTTAAAGAAAAATATTTTAAATACCAAAGCAATGATACGTACATACATCCAATATATCTTCTATTGGAGGATTAATGCATTTATCTGTAGGCGAGATGAAACTGAAGAAATGCACCCACAAAACCACTGGCTGAGTTGCAAGTGTAGCAGTGGGTAGTCAGGCAATCCACAAAGCATAGTGGCCACAACAAACCAGGGAGACATAGGGCAGTTCCATGCAAAATGAATAGTAAAGCTATTGGGGAGGGGGGTTGTGGTATGGGGTCGCCTCCTAAAGAAACACAGAGCGCAGAGATACAGTCATAGCTTAAAGTTTTGAGACTTGTCAGATGTTCCAATGGTACAATTGAATACAATTATATTATAAGTAGGGATGAGTGAACTTGTGTTTTAAAGTTCGGTGTACAAGGTTCAGGTTATCTAAGAATTCTTAGATAACCCAAACCTTGTACGCCGAACTTGAAAACACAAGTTCGCTCAACACTAACTATACGCACTTCATAGGTTTTTAACAAATCCATCAAGTTTATGCAAAGACTAAATGAGGGAGATTTATCAAGACAGATGCTTTCTGCGCCGGTCTTGATATCCCCTGCACTATAGGCATAGGCCTCATCATAAATTAGGTGCATCCTTCTGCAGTCCGTGCACCTAAACAGAAATCTATGACAGCTCAGAACTGCCATAGATTTCTGGCCTCATTGGGCATAAATGAAGATAAATTCTTCTTGGCTGTTGACCGCACCCCTTTACTGCCATTGCCATGCCTCCTTTTGTAAAAGTGGGGAGGGCAGCGTAAAGAACCACTTGCAACTTTTTTTCTCAAAAAGTCACACACACAGCTTGAGACTATTTAAAGCCACTTTTTCCAGTGTTTGACTCTTTTTCAAGACTTCTGCAATTCAACCGGACATACTGGATATCAGCTTCTGGGTCAAATCCTGACTGAGGACAACCTATTCTTGCCTAATCACTGCTTGGAATTTATCACAATTTCGGTGGTTTTGTCCATTTGCTTACGGTGCTTTGCTTACTGTACACTATACACATGACCCACCGATCTCAATCCTCCCCATGTAACATTTCATGTGCAGTGTTATGGTGCTGCGGAGCAGTTATTGATATGCTTGGCCCGAATTAGCCTTCCCTGTATGTCTCAGCAATGTAAAGATGAGACTTCTTCTGGAATAATTGCACCATTTGAGCCACAGAGGAGTCTCTTAGAACGTTTTGCTTTCAATACAATACACAATAGACTATGTAGTATACAAAATCACGTAATCACAGATGAGATGGCAGGTTCCCTCCTACTCCTGGTACCAAAGGTTTGCTTAACTAATGATATAAGATACCTGTGTTGGTATTCTATTACCGGTGAACAAAACCCTGCTTATCAAAACATGGACCCCCCCCCCCGCTCATGACTTGAATACCTCAATCTTATTCACCACCAAAAAATTCTCACGGGGTACGTTGGATCCTTAAAGCAGTAGTAGGCGATGCATCAAAAACACACATTTCAAGGAGTCATCCCACAAAAAAAAACACTTATGCACAGGATAGGTAATAAATGTAAGCTCACTGAGACCCACACCGGTCACTACAATCTGGTCCAAGCCCCCCGTTCCTCCTAACTACACAAGTTCTATGAAGAGTTTGTATAGAGCTGTGATCATACATGCCTCCTGAAGCTCCATTCAATGTTGGGGGGGTTGACGGATAAATGGTGAAAAGAGATTGAAGACAGCATCCATAATGCGGTGTAGAAATTGTGGTTCCTTTAAAGGGGTATTCTCATCTTAGACAATGGGGGCATATCGCTAGGATATGCCCCCATTGTCTTATAGGTGCGGGTCCCACCGCTGGGACCCGCACCTATAGCCAGAACGGAGCGGGGAGCGCTGCGCCTGGAGGACCCCAGGTTTCCGGGGGTCCGGCCACCACCAGGCGCAGCTCCCCGCGCCGCTCATAGGAATGAATGGGAGCCGGGCCGTGCATGCGCGGTCGGCTCCCATTCATTTCTATGGAGCCGACGGAAGTAGCCGAGCCAGCGCTCGGCTATTTTCGGCGGCCCCATAGAAATGAATGGAGGGCGGCTGCGCATGCGCAGTGCGCCCTCATTCACTTCGGGGGCTCTGTTCTCGATATAGGTGCGGGTCCCAGCGGTGGGACCTGCACCTATAAGACAATGGGGGCATATCCTAGCGATATGCCCCCATTGTCTAAAATGAGAATAACCCTTTAATCCATAATTCCACCCTGGTACATGCTACGTTTCGGCTGCACCTAAGCCTTTTTCAAAAATGAGTTGACGGATAGTTAGTTATGGTCTAGTGTGGAATATCCCCTTTAATACTGCCTCAGGGGTCACAAAGTTCTCATAAGGAGGCAATGTACATTAAGAGCTCAATATTTCTCCTGACTGCCCCTTAAACTAGAATGTCTATTTCAATAAGGATGTGGAAGTCTCCCAAAGGAAGAAAGAACTGGCATGTTAAAGTCCAACAGACCCGATTCTTCTTGGGGAAGAATAGAAACAAGGACAAATTACTTCTGTCATTGGTGCAGGATGAAAATACTCCAGAAGGTTTGATGTTGGATGAGTCTCTACTGGCTCCCATACACAAATTGTCAGCCACACATTCAGCCAATATCATGCAGATTATCAAAATTTTGTCTAAAGTGCTTCTTTATAAAAAAATCTCAAACCAAATACTAAAGAGACACGTAGTTAAACCTCTCAATTTAAAGGGAACGTGTCATCAGAAATTGACTACACTTTGTAAATTTTGTAAAATGCAATTCAGGTCCTATTTGGCCGACTGGTTCAATTTGGGTCCAAATAATCTCTCTCTCCTTGTATAATAACCTCTGTACAGGTCACCGAGCATGCCTAGCATACTCTCCCATAGAAATCAATAAGGTTCTCTCCGGGCCATTGCGTCTATGGCCCATGGGGCTGCCGTAAAGCAGATCTCTAAATGCTGTTAGCATCTTGGCCAAGACGCTAGCCCCAATATTCATATTCAAGAAGTAGAATTAGAAAAAGGACAATGAGAAAATAAAACGAGGTTACAAAAATAAGGATGTGTATCAATATCTGGTTTTAACTGGCAGAAAAAATTACACGTGACATTCTGGAATCCTTAACAATGACTTTATTGTGAAATGGATCATTAGTGTAAAAAATATTTTTAGAAAACAAAAATTCTCAAATATTACTCATCATGACCACTAATTTACACATTATCCTGCTTAGTACGGAAGTAAACTTATTTTTAGATCTACTTCAGAAAATATATTCATCATAAGAAATCAATTTACATTCATAACTGTCCAGAAACCTGGTGACCAACAGCCCAAACGTTCCCAGATTTAATGTAACTTTGGGGACTTTTTTTTATCAGCAATTGCTCTCATCAAACAGGCTACTTGGTACTTAGGATTTTTCCAGTAATACCCTGGACTATCACAAACACAAATGCGGGTGTCATAAGATGAATACATAATCTTTCTGCTGTTGCAGCACGGAGGACCAAGGTCAGGAGAACTCACCTAAGATGTTCTTTGTAAGTATCAAAGGGGCTGTCCCATATGGACAAGCCTTTTTCTCAATGAGGACTTTCTTATGATTGCTGAGTGTCTAATGGCTGAACCTTCAAGCAAGTCACTAGGGATGCTGGTGACCATTACAGGGCAAATGTGGTAGTATATTGTTTAGACCTCCAAAACAGGAAGCGCTATTTGCTGTAGATATCTTGTCCTGGCTTATGCAGGGGTCTCCTTAGGCTACTTTCACACTAGCGGCAGCACGGATCCGGCACCTAAAGGGTTGCATTGGGGGTCATTCCGGATCTGTCTTGGTGCGGATGCCTGGACCGGAGAAGACGGAACGGAATGCTTTTAGGAGCATTCCGTTGTCTTCAGTTCAGTTTTGTCCCCATTGACAATGAATGGGGACAAAACTGAAGCGTTTTTTTCCGGTATTGAGCCCCTATGACGGAACTCAATACCGGAATTTAAAAACGCTAGTGTGAAAGTAGCCTAAGCAGGAAACTACCTTTTCCAGGGATTTAAGGTACAGTGCACTTGAGGGTCTTGGTTAGGTATCTCTACACCCTAGAACTCAGGGAAGGGAATAGGGAATTTAAAATGGGGAGGTCTCATGAAAAACCAATGCTTATCATATTGAAGCCGACCCAGTATTGAAGGGGTTGTCCAGGATTACAAAAAACAGCACCACACCTGCCCATGGATTGTGAGTGGTATTGCATCTCAGCCCTTTTGACTTCAAAGGAGCCAAGCTGGAATACAACACAAAACCTATGATTTTTTAATTTTTTTTTAGAAGAAAGCCATGTTTTCCTTATCCTGGACAAACCCTTAAACATATTTTCCACAGGATCAGCTTTAGAAACACCAGGCAGTCAGTTTTTATTACCAGGGAAGGGTCAGCTAGCCTTATGCTTCCTCTGTGACGGCCATCACGAGGGAAAATGTTGCATTAGATGGTGGCAATGAATGGCAAACCACATAGTGTAGGGTCAACAAGAGCTCATACAGAGGGCAGTGCCAATGGAACAGGGTTACTTTCAGAAGTCTTTTTAAATCTGTCAGCCCTGACACCCCCTGCCTCGAAACGAGTGGTGAATAGTGTAAGTGACACAGAGTTTATGTAATTTTTATCTTCATACTCGCTCACATTCAGATACTGTGTTTGACAAACCAGCAGTAAATGCATTGAGAGGACTCCACTGTGAGCACAGGAGTCCTCTCAATACATTTTACTAGTGGTTTGTTGGAGTATAGAGCCAGAAAAAAGGAGTATGAAGTTACTCCATACACCGGTTACTCTAGTTTGGGAGGACAGATTCCCTTTAAAGGGTTCCTGTCACCAGTTTTTTCGGTATGAATCAGGCTGACATTAGAGATGTGCTAATGTCACCTGATTCCAAATATATATCTGTTTTATTTACTGGTGCCCCCATTTTTATATAAAATGAACTTTTATTTTATGCTAATAAGGCCTCTAGGTGAAAGGGGCGTTACCTCTGCTCCTAGAGGCTCTGTTGATTGACAGGACCAGGCAGAAAAGAAACACTCCATTCACCGTAGCTTGCAAGGACCTTCAATGATGTCATGACCATGTGATCAGTCACATGGTTAGAATCACACAGCCTGTCTCCTCCTAAACCATGTGACTGATCACATGGTCATGACATCATTGAAGGTCCTTGCAAGCTATGGTGAATGGAGTGTTTCTTCTCTGCCTGGTCCTGTCAATCAACAGAGCCTCTAGGAGCAGGGGTAACGCCCCTTGCACCTAGAGGCCTTATTAGCATAAAAGTTAATTTTATATAAAAATGGGGGCACCAGTAAATAAAACAGATATATATTTGGAATCAGGTGACATTAGCACGATTAGTCCTTTTAGGCCAAACAGTCAAGCCTGAATATAAGGGATTTGGGCGTGCTTTAACAGTGTTTGATCGGAGATACACTTTAAATCTACTACAGTCAGACAAGAGGGAACCTGTTTCATGTACAAAGAAATGCCACCAATACTGCCGTCATATTTCAGCATAATGCCAGCTCAATAGAAACGGTTTAACTATAGAGAAGTTGCACATAAGAGTAATGTAACAAAACAGCTAGAATAGTTCAGAGAAGTAGAGAAAGGGGGAAGAAAAAGCCATCTTCCACTTCACAATAGTCAGCTCTGTAGACACGTACATAGTGTGACTTGGAGAATAATTGTTACTGGGAATTGTGGTTTGTTAAGCTCCGGCTTGAACATTCAAGGAGTTTTGGAAAGAAAAATCATTGGGAAACCACAAGTGCCAGAGCAGACCCATAAAAGCAGTTAAAGAAGTCTGTCATGTTAAATGGTGCCAGTAATAACAAAAAGCCGACGATGAGCAAGAGGGGGGGGGGAAAACGCAACACAATATAAAAGTGTATCACATAACCAGCTGGAAAGCAAAAATAAAACATTCATGTCACATACAAAGAGTTTTGGTTCCAGAGTATGCTTTCTGCTGAAATTTCTGAAATGTCATACGTTGACATGTAATGACATATGAAATGCTTAAATGAACCCTTTCTTACCACAGCATGCTCGTAGACGCCCCCTCGTTGCCCATGGGTACCCTGTATAAACAGAGCACTACATCCAAGGCTTCCATGAGATTTACCCATGTGGCTGCCTCCATATAAGCGTCCTCTACTGCGCAGGCGCTTATACAGATTCTGCTGCTTGTTAATTCTGGCAGACCTGGTCTGTTTATGTATTACATGGCTGGACATGCAATGGCAGCTTTTAACTCTTAATGCAAAATCACATACAAAACATCATCTGCGTTAAGGAAGTTTTCCAAGACTTTTATACTGATGACTTATCCTCTGGATAGGTCATCAGTATCTGATTGGTCTGTATCTGATCAGCTATCTGAACAGCACAAGACCATCACGCAGGCAGGGGTGCAGCACTCCAGCTATGGTGAAACTACAGTTCCCAGCATGCTCCATTTATTTCTGTGAGCGTTCTGAGAAGAGTAGAGCAAGTATGCATGCTGGAAGTTATAGTTTCACAACAGCTGGAGTGCCGAAGGTTGCCCACCCCTAGGCCATGTGATATCACATTATTAGTCACATGGCCTAGGAGCTATGAACGGGGCTGAGCTGTGATCCCAAGCACAGCCGCCTTACTATGTACGGTGATGTGCTTGGAGAGCAGGGAGAAGGCTGTTGGCTTTGAAGTCAACGAGCCAGTCCTATCAATGATTGACAGCCTTCCTTCTATGAATGTGTATACAGAGATAGCTGTCAATCACCGATAGGACCTCCTCCTGGGCTTCAGGGCCCAGAATAAGCAGAAATTTAAATGAATAAAATACAAGTTACAGTATTGTTTGCCTTATAAGACGCACCTGATGATAAAATGCAGCTAGGATTTAGAGGAGGAAAATAAGACCAAAAAAAAAAAAAAAAGGTCAGGACTATGCAGCGCAGAGCCCAGAGGAAGACCAAGGAGCGGCAAGTACATCTCTTCACTCATCACTCCCCGTACCTCCTGGATACTTGTGTAATGAAAGCACAAACCAGTATTGGCTTTATAAGATGCATTGCTATTCTCTCCACCCCCCTACCCCCCACGAACACACTTTTGGGGGGAAAAAGTGTATTTTATAAAGTGGAATATATGGTGTACGGAATCTTTTACCATAACCGTATATACCAATCTGCTCAGTAACTCTAGCTCCATAACATGGTGCCTGTAGTTTACACTGCATTTTCATGGTGACAGGTTACCTCTAAGTCTGTGAAAATCCCATAGACTGCATTAGTATTCTACTGTAGTCTATAATACAATCACATACTTAAGTCCTTTAAGGGATTAAATACAACAGTAAAAAAAAATAAAAAAAAAAAATAAATAAATAAATATATATATATATATATATATATATATATATATATATATTATAAAATATCTATAAATAGCTATTAAATTATTAAAAATTCAGTAAGTTATGGGGGGTGGGTTTGCGATCAATACATTCTGTAGGGGGAAGAAGGAAGGGAATTTTGCAGATTCTATCCTAATTGTTAGCTCAGGCCAAAAACTCAGGTATTGAACGCCCAGCCTTAGCTTTTACGATTGTTGTAAATTCTTAAGATAGCTTCCCTGTACATTTAAATTAAAAAGCAAGACAAGCAGGTCTGTCCAGATGGGAAATCCTAGGTTATCCAGGCTGCAGTTAGGTGCTAAGTGCTGAATGCTGCTTGCACACTGCATGGAGGAGCCGGGAAACAAAGAGGATAGACAATTCTTTATTTATATGGTCAACAGAAGTGTATAAACCTGCCCCCTACTACACAAAGCAGGGCAACCGAGTGCTAAATCCAAATAATGTTGCCAATCCTCTTTTGTATTGTAGATTGTAAGACCTCTGTTGGTGTATGGTCACCTTAAGGGGGTGGTTCAAGTTATTTTCTTTTTTTTTTCTTTTTGTAAAAGGAAGGAAAGGTAATAATGGAAAAAAAAAACAACTAAAATCACCGTCATGAACCACCTCCGCTCCAACGCCTCAAAGTCATGCCCATATACTGCATGTTAAGGCAACAGCCAATCACTGGCCACATACAGTACAAGACCACTGGTCCCGAGGTATATGGGCCCATTTCCATTTCAATCAGGAAAACAGAGGCCAAAAAAAAAAAAAAAGTTCTGTTGTGTTGTATCTACAGCTCCCACACAGATCCATGTTTCCCCATGAATACAGACTACCAGGACTTCCATGGGTCCCCAGAAGTTTTGCTGACAAAAATTCAGTAAGGCCTGGATCTGTCTACAAATAATGGATAGAAAAGAGCAGTTTTTTTCTGCAAAACAAACCACAATAGGACATGTTCTATAATTTGCTGAACGGAAAAACGGAGCTACAAATAGATGCTGATGTGTGCATGGCCCCATAGAAATGAACGGGCCAGTGTGCTGTCAAAAAATGTGGATAGCACACGGATGAAAAATACGGTTGTGTGCATGAGGACTCGGGCCTCTTTCACATGAGCGAGTTGCTAGATGTTGTTTGTTAATCTTCTGTTTGTTATTACGCACGTGAAAAACGCAACAAAACTGATCGCGCTGAAGAAAAAAAGAATGAAACACTGAACGCAAAACGCAGACAAAACTGACTGAACTTGCTTGTGAAATGGTGCGAGTTTCACTGAACGCACCCTGAACGTATCCTGGCACAATCCACATCATATGTGTGAAAGAGGCCTTACGGGTCAGATGGAAGGGAGAAGGGCTATACGACTGGGCTACACAGGGACTGTTTATAGTCTGTAGCCATGGAAACACATAGGTCTGTGTAGGAACTGTGGACGCAAAATAGATATTTTTTAAATGTTCATACTGCAAATGCACTGGAGGGATAACCAACCAAAATAATGATTGGCACGGTTATACACCCCCCTTTCTCTACCACAGGAGAAGTCATAGTGGCGTGAAGAATGGGCCTTAAGACCCTCTTTCTATTGTCTGTTGCTTAGCAACTTAGATCTGAACATTTATAAAATGCTCAGCAGAACATTCTGCATCAAAAAAACATTCTAGGAGGTAAAGGACTTCATAATGAATGGTTACAACTGGAAGCACATTCTCTACCTTCCCCCTGATATCTCCCATTTATAATAAATGATTATTATGCAGATCCACGACAACTGAGCCGTGTAAATGCACAAAACAATCAATGCTTATAAACCCATGGCTCTTCATTGACAAAATTGTTCACATTTTCTGCATGATCAGTCCAACTCCTGCATGCACAGCAGTTAATCTCTCCATTTATTAGATGTAAAAAAGGTGATTGAATGGATGTTGGATGGCCCTTAAAGGGGGTTCTGCAAGCCTTTACAATTGGTGGCCTATCTACAGAACAGGCCCATCACTATCTGATCTGATGTTCTTCAATGGCTCTACAGCTCTGTCTGTTGTGCCGTGGACGGAGCTGGTAACTTCTGTGATGGCCCCATTTACTACAGTGGGAGGAGAGCAGCAGTATCCGGCTCTGTCCACTACACAGTGGAGGTAGCAGTGCAGTTTTAGAGCCGAAGCTTCTGCAGAACAGCTGATCTGTGGGGCCTCAGTGATGGCCTATTCTGATTGGACAACACCTTTAAGATCATCTTTTGGACATAAACTCAACAAACTTAAAGGGTTATTCCCATCATTGACAATGGGGGCATATCGCATGCGCAGCCGCCCTCCATTAATTTCTATGGGGCCACCAAAAATAGCCGAGCCAGCGTCGGCTACATAGAAATAAATGGGAGCGGTGGCCACGCATGTGCGGTGCGCTCCCATTCATTTCTATGTGAGCAGCGGGGAGCTGCGTCTGGTGGTGGCCGGACCCCGGGAAACCTAGGGTCCTCCAGGCACAGTGCTCCCAGCTCCGTTCTGGATATAGGTGTGAGACCCGCACCTATCAGACAATGGGGGCATGTCCTAGCGATATGCCACCATTGTCTAAGATGGGAATACCCCTTTAAGGCTCCAACATTACTTTGGACAATATAGTGTCGGAGTGGCGTTCCTTAGGCCCAGCCACAAAAATTATTCTTGGGGCAAGTTCTATATCATTAATAAAGTCTATTAGGTATTGAATCAATCAAAGAAATAGTCTCTAGTAGCAAATGATCAGCTCCAAAAGTTATTTTATTCCTGGACTTTTGGGGCCCCCCATGGCTCCAGAGATTGGGCCCAACAAATAATCCTCTGGTACTCTAGTGGGCCAGTCTGATTCTGTCTGCAATGCACTATAGGAGCAGTTAAGTGTGTGTCTTTTCCAGTAACCAGCAGAAATGTGAATACAGCTCCGAAGTATAATAAAGACATGTAATATATTCATGCAGATTATATCCATTATATATTAACATAATTTGGAAAATTATTATTAGTGTGGGAGCTGCATGTTTCCCTTTAATATAGCTTTATCACTGAAGACAGACGTCTGCAACTCACTCAAAACAAAGGAAAAAAAAAGGGAAAGGCCTCTTGCTTATCAAAGTGCCTTTTCCTCATCAGCAGGATGTTCCCGCACATTCAGGTATGAACTTCCCGGTGGAGAGGAAGAATATATAAACATGAAACTGTCACAAAGGTGGTCCCCAGGGCTCCAGCCATGACACGGTGACATCACTGGAAAACCAAACTAATCAGCGAAGGTTCCTGGAAGAGGTTGAAGAGTAATAAAAGTGTCAAAAACAATGACAGTATGGAGTGAAGGAGATTCCCCCAGGTTCAGCTATATTCACTGATGCTAGTCATCGGCTCAGATGCCTTAAATTCACCACTACTGATCCACTAATCTTTCATTATTGAGCCAGTACTACAGGGAAACCAGCTTAGGGAGCTGCTTGATAGGAAAAACCATGTTGACTTGGGCTTCCTCAGCTCCAACTGACACAAAGACTACCAAATTACAGCACTGTACAACCTCCGAGCTCCACAGTCGTAAGGCTGCAATGTTTGGAAAGTCTGTAGGGTCCTGATGTATATCCTTAAGGCTTCAACTTTTGCATCTAGCCAAGTATATTGCCATAATATGGCACTACCTGAGGTGCCTATGGCTGTGCAGCATGGCGATTCTAGGCACAACCCCAGAAAGCGATCGGCTATTATTAAAGCAGGGTATGACTAGTAAATGGCCGCACGTGTAATGAATGTGCCGAGTCAGCCAGACCTAAAGCTGCTTTTTGAGAGGTTCTCAATTCTGGCCTATAGATCGGATACTGACTTGTGATAGTTATATGCCCTAACATGGTTTCTTGTCCTGGCACACCATCTTTAAAGGGTTGATCCATTTGGAATATTGACAGCATATCGCTAGGCTATGCCATCAACGTCAGACAGATGCAGTTCCCACGTCTAGGACCCACTCCTATCTCCAGGATGGGATCCTTAAAATGGACCGGGTGCAGTGTGCATGTATACTCACCCCCTGTTCACTGCTATGGGCCTTCCTAAAACAGCCAAGCGCTAGCTTGGCTATGTTTGGAAGTCCTATAGTGGTGAATAGAGAAATGGCTGCCCTTGCATGGTGCCACTCTCCATTTACAATAACGGGACCTCTGAAAATAGCCAAGAGTCCTTTCACTTTGGGGGCCCTGTTCTCTAGATGGGAGCAGGTCTCACAGGTGGAACCTGCACCTGACACTGATCACATATCCTAGTGATCCTACACCATCGATGTCCCAGATGGGCTAATCCATTTAATATACACACACAGGTGCGGAATTATCCTATTCATTGTAGAAGTTACTGATGGTAAACTACACTTCAGATTTGTGCCAAACAAGGTGGCATCTCCATTATAAACGGCACAACAGGTCTCATTATGCTCATTTTCTGTATACTTTGCCGGCAGTCATCATAAAACCTAGCCCTCTGGTCTTCATGCCAGGGATTTAGCAGAGACCAGATTGTTCGAGCCTCAATCTCTTGCTACCAGCTAGCATATGGAGGGAAAAGAAGCAGCGGGAGCGTGGGCTGCTGGTGTCTGGTCAGAAAGAATTCCAAAAAGATGCTTTTGATGTCCAGGCTAATAAGCAATATAAAATTTGTGTTTTCAGACTGAGCTGAACTTTTCTCCTGAATGATCAGGGCACGTTTCTGAAGGTGAAAAGTACAGAGCGTGGCACTGTGCTATTAAGCCGGTGTTGGCTCATATCATAGTCTGTTTTATTCCTGAGCCAAATCTATCTAGAGAGACTTACAACAGAGAGGAAATTAGACTTTCAGAGCGTTGGCTATCTGGTTGGATATACACCAAAGCGGGGTACAACAGGAACGCACTAGGAGCATGCCTCAAAGCAATATAGACTGCGCTGCGGTAGCATCTGCTGCTTAGCTAACAGTACTGCATAATGTTGCTAAAGAACCCTCAGGCTGCCGCTTTATCATCGTGAAGAAGGCAATGCTTAGTGCTACAATATACTGCACCATGATGTGGAGAACAAAACCTGCAATTAACCTCAGTACCAAACAATTATGGTTGTACTGCAGCAAATAACGTCCTTGAATCCCCAGTGTAGACCTTCCACAGATACAACCACACTGGTATTTCGTCACTTCCAACTCCAGTAGAATCTGTTCCCGTAGCAAATTTCATTCTCTACCATTTTCATTAATTTTCCTTTTATTTTGTAACCCTCATCATGTTAGACAATACCAGCCATACAACCCATTCAGGTCCATATCCTTGTGTATTGGCAGGAAAAGTTTGGAACATTTTCTAAAGGGGTTGTACAAAATATAGATATATAGATAAGATATATAGTACCATCTATACAGATTCTTCTGCTGTACCTACACAGGAAGTTTTAAGGTGTTCATAAAAAAAGTGGTGCCGTTTTTACCATTTCTTTTCAGCCACCTTTCTTTGAGCTTCAGCACTCGTACAGTCAGGAGCGTGCAAACAGAAGTTTCCCTGGACTAGATCATTGATAGCCTACCCTTAGGACAGGCCTTTATTGGTGAGGATGCGACCTTTGGTTCCCCACTGTCCAGGACAACAAAGGAGCTTTGGAATATGTGCCTGGTACTGCAGCTTGTCCCACGGCTCGGCCTACCACTGACCAAACACTGATGGTCTACTCTAACAGCCATAGGCAGAAAGACAGAACAGTCTTCAGTGAGGTCAGTCTGTCCATCACCTTTTATAACTGAAGCCAAATAGGAGCACCATCAAGATTCATAACAATGGTTGAATGCTTTGATTTAGTGTAAAGTCTTGAGTGGGAACAGATTCTTTAAAGATGTTCTCCTTATAACTTTTTTTATTAAAGTTATCTTTACTAGACCAGTACTATGAATGTCAGTCTACACCATCAATGGAAGAAGGTTGGGGCGGTCTGTTAAATGCACATAGAGCGTTCAGGACTCAGCGCAAAAGAATATAATATAGCTATATAAGTTTTTGAGAATATCCACCACATGTATGACAGTCTGAAAAGTTACAAACCTTACTAAGTACCATTATGAGGAAAGGAATTAAGCTAATGAAACATGCATTAGCTCAAGTTACATTCTTTAGGGTCTCATGTTTTACAATATGATTATGTAACTGGAGAAGTATTCTTTTCTAGGCCTGATCGATCATAATGTGCAGCCATAGCTATGAGGAACACTTGCACAAACAAAATACAGATGTAGCAGCAGAGACTTCAGTTCCATGCTGTATGTACGGTGACAACTGTGGGTTAGCCCTCATACACATAAATGCATACAAGGGCCATGAACCTGTAATATGGCACCATCAGAAATGGGAGCGTGTCAGAGCTAGCCAAGATCGCGAGCCTGATAAATGTGTGAACATTAGAGGAGCATCGTGCTTTTCAGTAAGTGTGATTTATCCCCTTCTTCTCATCTCCCAAGAAGAAAACACTGAGGAAGTAAGGGAAGTAAGGTCACTGCATACACTACTGGCAGAAGGGAGACATTCCCTACTTCTGAGAGAAATGCATTTGGCTGTGCAGCTAAAACACGGACTGAAAGACTGTAGGGAAGCCAAAAACACTGGTTCCTTCACCAGTATGATTGTACAAAGACGCACAGCCAATATTCCACCTTTTTTTTTTTTTTTTAAACTCAGGTACGCTTTAAGATATTTCTACACCACACAAGAATAAAATGAAAAAAAAAAAAAAAAACGTAAAATGTACAATGTTGTCAAACGTGAGAAGACAAAGACAACTTATCTATAGAATTAATCAAACCATACAAAGGCAGGGTAGTTTTAGGTGTGACAAACTGGGCACCTGTCTAGAGTCCCAGAAGCACTGGACCACTAGGGGAAACCTGAGTAGGATATGTAAACCTTCTCTGGTCCAAACCACCAAGGAAATTATATGGCAGTATTATTTGCTACAGTAGATCTCTGTTTTGTTTATATCATGTAGAAGCGATATGGTATACATAATGAATAGAGATGGTGGTATCACTCTCTCTTCAGTCTTCAGGAAACTCAGGAGTCCAAGCATTCAGTGTACCATTACAGTTTCACCAATGTCATATCACCCACCTGCTCATGGAAGGAAAAGCAAATCAGGCAATTAGGGCCCTATGGGATCTAGAAATCATTGGCTTCATTCTGGCCTTAATACCCATGACTTACAGTCTGCTATCATATTTCCCTATTGGAACAAAAGGCCTGGGGGTTTATAATTGCAAATTCCATATATTAAAAGAAAATAAGAAGTCGTCTAACACTGCCAAGAAAATGAGATCTGTTATTAAGTTGGACACTAGAGGTAATATCACAGAAGACAAGGCAGGCAGAATTTCAATTCTGAAACTGACAATACAAATCTTCGAGTAGCAGCTATCAGCAATGCATAGAAATTTGGCCTGGGGCAACCAAACGCCGCCTCCATCATCTGATGTATCTGTATTAATAAAGCAAGCTCTTTGGAAAAAGGAACTTTTCATCCCTCTTGAATATTCTTTAATCAGAAACCTGTCTGTACAAGTGATTTTTTTGTTTAACCAGCAAACTCAAAAGAGGTTACCAATAAAGATTGTATTTTCCTATCGAGGGGATCACTTAGCGGTCCATACATAAATTGCATCGATGTTTTACTTGGAATCCCTTTGTAGGGTCTATGAATTTTTTGCCATCTCCTTTCCTACAGAACTTTAAAAAAATTGGATTTTTGAAGGAACAAAAAATTTTAGAGAAATGAACATCTAATTTCCATAGTTATATTTAGTGAAGGCAGCTTTCCAGGTAAGATAACGTGAAATACTCAGCCTGGAGTAAGCAGCACATGCAAAGATGGCTCCATGAGCCAAAGGCTGCTTGTCAACTCAACCACAAACCCCTTCTTCCACTGATTGTCAAATGTTAGACTGCAGCTTGGAAGAAACCAAAAAGCCACTTCATGCATCTGCCAGATCGTTTCAGTTGACTTTGGCAGGGGTGGTTTGTAGCAGGAAGACTCACGCCAAGTTTTTCTGTAGAGTCTCCTGACTCCTGGTTATGTCAATAAATCGTCATATGGAAGTGGTCATGAAATTAGTCGAGATTTGGCCAAGGTACTTGGATATCAAGTGGTTTTAGAAGAAAATGTGACCCCATTGTTCATGATAGCCATAGTACGAACTGAAAGCTAAACTGGTTTCTATGAGTAATAAGACCACAACTTTTCTAAGAAAGTTCAGATACATTATAATAATGGTGCTTTGGAATGATTGTAACTATATAATGGTTCATCATGTCACAGGAGCCTTAGGATATAATAAGTGAAACATGGAAGATCCAACCAATCGGCATGGACATTACTGAAGTGCAAGCAGTGATTGGATGTCTAGTAGCACCTCCTATAGTAATGTCCCGTGATGAGCTGCTCTTTTAGGTAAGGGAAGAGCCATGTTGTTTCTAATACACTTTGTATTGTATATGAATCTGAAGAAGTTTCAGTCCTCAACTTAGAAACTGAAGCAAATATTTCTGACTTTTAGGTGTATGAACTTTAGTTATTTGCTTATTTTTCTTTAATCTTCAGGGTTTTTTGGGCGACATTTTGGGGCTTCAGAACTAATTTCTAGTTTTCTATAGCGTTAACTTCTTGTAATAGTTTCAAACTTACAACATTCATTCAGGGGGCAACCATTGTGAAAATAAATCACAGAAAGGGATAATAGTGCACAAAAAGAGATGCAAACAATATATACGGTATAAACTAAGACCTCATTCTAATATGATAAAATCTGAGACTCTTAGCCAATATATTTTGATTAAAACACATCTGTGCCCACCTCCCCAGCGTCACGGTGGTCTCAGGTCAGGCAGGTCCTACGCTAAACCTAACCATGCCAGTGGGCATCTATATCTAGGAGAGTGGACGCCGCACATATAGGCGTGTTGCTCCTAGTAACCTCTACGTGCATACAGCAACTGCTCCTATCAAATTGAGCGTCTTGATTGCGTGGTACATATAGGTGTGTTTGCTCCTCCTCTCATTGGTTGCTGTATGCACATAGAGGTCACTAGGAGCAACACGCCTATATGTGCGGCGTCCACGCTCCTAGATATAGATGCCCACTGGCATGGTTAAGTTTAGCGTAGGACCTGCCTGACCTGAGACCACCGTGACGCTGGGTAGGTGGGCACAGATGTGTTTTGATCAAAATATATTGGCTAAGAGTCTCAGATTTTATCATATCAGAATGAGGTCTTAGTTTATACCGTATATATTGTTTGCATCTCTTTTTGTGCACTATTATCCCTTTCTGTGATTTATTTTGATATATATATAGCCACTGACATCCGCAATCATTATTATCACATCATGCAGGATGTTTTTTATCCTTTTGTCTCTGTTAGTTTTGCTTGGGCAACCATTGTGACTTGCAGTTACATTATACACCCCTAAATAATACATATGTGTCAAAAATACTATGTCATTACATCGAGGGCCTCTTATAGAAGAGTTCCAAAAAGTTACTATATACTTTTTCATCTGAAGCCTAATGTTCGTTCAACTAGAACTTAAAATGGTCAGAAACTTCCTAACACAGTAAAAGTATAAAAATAAAATATACAGTGGATGAAGAAGCCGCATGAATTCAGAATAACTTTAAGCCATCTTTAATAGCATCTCAAGAGCACTGATAATGAGATATTTGCACAAGAATTGTAAGATACACTGATACTCTTAACACTGAACAATGGCCCATGCTGTTCAACCAGTGTGTGATCTGAAGGCTTATGCAGTACACATCCATCTACGCCTGGACCCTTCTATCAAGACATCAGAGATAAGAAAAGGCGCAATCCAAAACAGGCTAATTAATTCTCTAAAGGAGAGATCATGTTTAATGCCCCTATATTAACATTACAGTCATGTCTTTAATTTGCAGAAGCTAAAGAAGCACTTGTAGGGCTTCGTTCAGAAACCATAAGGCTGTAAAATGGCTCCTGCCCATGCTGATTTGAGCTCAGACTGAATATTATTTAAAATCATGCTGATTTCAGATGAAAAACCGGAATTAGACTTACCGGTAATTCTGTTTCCTTGAATCCACCATGACGGCCACATAGAGATTGACCCCTGACCTAATGAAGGGACAGGAAGCACAGAGAGTTTAAATTGCCCCCACCCACCTTCCTCAGTGTTTTACCGAATTAATAAGTGGGGGGAAAAAATTTTTTTTTTTTTTTAATTATTTTTTTGTTTTTGTTTTTAGGCATTTCCTCATACCGTACGATATTCTGGTTGAATTCCTACTCCTTGTATAATTTCTGGGAGGGAATAACCGGGCCGTCATGGTGGATTCAAGGAAACAGAATTACCGGTAAGTCTAATTCCGGTTTTCTATTTCCATCCACCATGACGGCCACATAGAGAACTAACATATTAGAATTTTTTAGGGGGGGGGCCACGGCTTGTAGAACTTTCCTACCGAAAGCCAAGTCGGTCACGGAGGAAAGATCTAATCTATAGTGCTTAACGAAGGTACAAGCGTTAGACCAGGTAGCGGCTTTGCATATTTGGGATAATGAAGCGCCCCCTCTCTCCGCCCAAGAGGAGGCTACCGCCCTGGTAGAGTGTGCTCTAATTTTGACTGGGCAAGGAATATTTTGGACTTTGTAGCATTCTGCGATAGTAGTTTTTAACCATCTAGCAAGGGAAGATTTGGACAGTTTTTTGCCTCTATTTTTCCCTCCAAACTGGATAAGGAGGTTATCCTCTTTCCTAAATTCTTTTGAGACTTCTAAGTATCTGATGATTGCTCTGCGGACATCGAGGGAATGGAATTTTTCTTCTGTCTCATTTTTGGGGTTTGAGCAGAAGGAGGGTAGTATTATATCTTGGTTCCTATGAAAGTCTGTGACTACCTTGGGTAAAAACGTAGGGTCTAGACTGAGGGTGACTATCGTTGGAAATCAGGAGATAAGGTTCTCTGGAGGACAGAGCCTGGATCTCCCCCAGACGTCTAGCTGAGGTAATCGCTATCAGGAAAGCTACCTTGAGGGAAAGAAATTTCTGAGAGGCTATTTCGAGGGGTTCGAAGGGAGGACCCGTTAACCCTGAAAGTACTATGTTTAGATCCCATTGTGGAATACGAGAGGGAATGGAAGGTCTGATTCTTGAGGCTGCCGTCATAAATCTCTTAATCCAGCGATGGTCAGCCAAGGATGTATCAAAGAAGCAGCTAAGAGCGGATATTTGAACTCTGAGAGTACTCGGTCTTAGTCCCATATCCAGTCCCTTCTGCAAGAAATCTAAAATCTTCTGGATGTTAGGGTGAGAGGTATCGGGTTGGGAACCTCCCAGCCAAGAGCAGAATCTTCTCCAAATTTTTAAGTAGATCATATTTGTTACTTTTTTTCTAACTGTATTTAAGTGTGTGAATCACATTTTCTGAAAGGCCCTGACTCCTTAGGTATTCGGCTTCAGGATCCAGGCCGTCAACTTGAATATTCCTGGATCCGGATGTGAGACCGGACCCTGTATCAGAAGGTCCCCCCTTGCAGGCAGATGCCAGGGATTCTTGATTGAGAGGAGTTTTAGAAGCGGAAACCAACTCCTTTTGGGCCAATAAGGAGTGATCAGAATTAGTGAAGCTTGGTCTTGCAGGATCTTTTGTATCACCCGAGGAATAAGAGGTATTGGAGGGAAGGCGTATGCCAGGGGCCATTCCCATTTTACTGAGAAGGCGTCCACCGCAAAGGGCTGCTCTCTGGGGTTTAGAGAGCAAAATAGCTTTACCTGCGTGTTTTTCTTTGTTGCGAATAGGTCTATGGCGGGAATGCCCCATTTTTCTGATATCTCTTGGAAGACCGAGGGATTTAATGCCCATTCTACTGGATCTATACGATTCCTGCTGAGGTAATCTGCTTCTTGATTTTGTGTCCCTCTCAGATGAACGGCAGATATGGAGAGAGAATTTCTTTCTGCCCATTTGAGAATTTTCCCCGCTAGATTTTAGAGGTGACCTTGTGCCCCCCTGGTGTTTTATGTACGCCACGGTAGTCACGTTGTCCGAGAATACCCTGATGTGGTGGTGTTTTATCAGATAAGCGGCTTCTTTTAGCGAGTACCATACCGCAGAAAGTTCCCTGAAGTTTGAAGAGCATCCGCTTTCTATCTTGGAAAAAGTGCCTTGAAATAGATGAGAGCCTATTTTTGCGCCCCAGCCCGATTTGCTGGCGTCTGTAATCACCTGAATTTCCGGTGTCTTCTGCCAAGAGATTCCTCTCTTTAGATGTTCTTCTAGTCGCCACCAATTGAGGTCCTGTTTTACCCGATATGGAATAATTACTGATTTGTCCAGGGTGGACTGTTTCCTGTTCCAGGAGCCCAGAATCCATCTTTGTAGTGTTCTTGAGTGAGCTTGAGACCAAGTCACCGACCCTATGTATGAAGTTAGAAGACCCAGCAGGCTCATTGCAGCGCGAACTGAGCAGGAGGTCTGGTTCTGAAATTTCTCTACTCTGACGATCAATGATTCTCTTTTCCAGTGAGGGAGGAAGGAGCACTGCAGATCTGAATCCAAAAGGGTTCCCAAGAACTGTCTTTTGGTTGAAGGCAGGAGGGAAGATTTCCCCCGATTTATTATCCATCCTAGATTTTGTGCTTCTTGCAGAAAGATATTAGTATTTATTGACGATATTTCTTGTGTTTTCCCGATTATAAGAAAGTCGTCTAAGTAAGGTACGATGACGATATTTCTTTTCCTGAAGGATGCAATCATTTCTACCACAATCTTTGTGAATAGTCTCGGTGCCGATGAAATGCCGAAGGGGAGACATGTAAACTGAAAATTATTTATATCGTCTTTTTCGTCTCTGATTGCAAACCTCAAGTATTTCTGGGAGGCTTCTGCGATGGGAACATGATAATAGGCCTCTTTTAGGTCTACTGATGTCATGCAGGCTGTCTTCTCTATGAGTGGAATGATTGATGATACAGATTCCATCTTGAACCGTCTGTACTTGATTGATTTGTTTAATTGCTTTAAATTTATAATCATGCGGTCCGACCCATCTGTTTTTTTTTACTAGAAAGAGTTTTGAATAAAACCCTTTGGTCTGCTGCAGGATCGGAACCAGAGATATTACTCCTGACTGAGATAATTTTCTTATCTCCCTCCAGAGTTTTTCCATGTTTTTGTGGTTTTGTGAAGTGATTCGAAAGGCGTTTGGGGGGGGGCTTTTTGAGAATTCGATTGTGTAACCGTTCTCCATAAGGTTTAAGACCCAGGGGTTGGTTGTTATCTCTCGCCACTGAGGGAGGAACCCCTTCAGACGACCCCCCACCCTGGCGTCATTGTTTGTCTGTAGATTTGCCAGGGGTGTTATGAAGGAAACCCCTGCCTCTTCCGCCCTTGGGGTAGCTCCAACGGCCCGATTTCCCCTTACCCCTATAGGGTCTGGAGTATGAACCTTGGGGCCAAAAAAAACGCTTCTTGGTTTCCTTCTCCTCTGGGAACCCCTTTTTCTTATCCGCAGCCTTCTCAAGAATTTTGTCTAGCGTAGGCCCGAATACGTATTCCCCCGAAAAGGGTATAGAGCAGAGCTTGGATTTTGATACTTTATCCCCTGACCAGGACTTTACCCATAGGGCACGTCTGGCCGAGTTAGATAGGGCGCTATCCCGAGCGGCGAATCTGACAGATTCTGCCGAGGCGTCCGCTAAAAAAGCAGTGGCGGATTTTAACAGCGGTATGGAGGATAGAATTTCTTCCCTGGCAGTTTTATTTTTGACTTGAGTTTCTAATTCATTAAGCCAAATAAACATGGATCTTGCTACTGAGGTAGCTGCGATATTTGTTTTTATAGCGTATGTGGAGGTCTCCCAGGCCTTCCTTAATAGGGCATCTGCTTTACGTTCCATAGGGTCACGCAATTGGGACGAATCTTCAAATGGTAGTGAGGTTTTTTTTAACTACTTTGGCAACCTGTACATCAATTTTTGGTATATTGTCAAAGATCTTTGACTCTGAGGAATCAAAAAGAAGGCGGTTTTTGAATTCTTTAGGTACGCCCAGTCTGCGCTCTGGATCTAGCCATTCATCAAAGATCATCTCGCGGACGTTTTCATGGGAAAGACTATAGATTTTTTACACCTAAGTCCCCCAAACATCTCATCTTGAACTGAACGGGGTTTGGGGGTGTCCTCGATCCCCATAGTTGATCTGACCGCTTTTAATAAACCATCCATATCCACCGAGGAGAAATAAAATTTTCTATCCTCATCCATAATTTCGCCTTCTGATAGAAGGTCCCCTTCTTCCAGATGTCTGGAGGAAGAAGCGTCTTCACCCAATCCCTCTGATTCAGACGAGGAAATGGTGGATAACCTTGGTCTTTTAGCAGGGACTGCCGATTGGGTAGGTGCTGCCAAGGACGCTAGAGAAGTCTTAATTTCCTCTTGAATTAAGTTTTTCATTTCTATAAAAAAAGGAGGGTTGCTCTTCCTTAAGGGTATTAGAGATGCAGGATTTGCAAAGACGTTTTTTATATTCTTCAGGAAGACGTTTGTTGCAAATAGCACATTTTGAAGACTTAACTTTAGGCTTAGAATCTTTGGCCTAAACAATAAAGAAGAGCAACCTCCAGTAAGTATGTCATAAAAAAAGGAGTACAACAACTTTTTTTCCCCACAGGGAACTCACAACACTGGTGGTCGTCTCGGAGGACTCCATGGGGGGAGCGTCTGCTGCTGACATGCCTGCCCAGGAACCCGGGAGTGTCGCTGAAGCGCCATGCTGTAGTCTGTTGGCGCTTTTTAACAGGTAAAGCCAGCGCTCCCGGGCGTCGAGACTCCTCCCCCTTCCACTTGGTCATGTGACCGGCGTCCCGGCACGATTTCCGATCACGTGACCGGCGTCCCGGTCACGTGGGGCGTCCCAACGCGCGCGAGATCCGATGTCTGCCTGGATCGTGGATACCCGTGCCGGCGTGTCCCCCCTGCCGAGTCCCTACCAGGAGGGAGATCGTGCAGGAAAGGTAAACAGGTTCTAGCTGACTAGAACGAGTACCTAGAACTAGAACTACCTGACTAGAAGAGTCCTCTCAATGTACAGTCATGGCCAAAAGTTTTGATAATGATACAAATATTAATTTTTACAAAGTCTACTGCTTCAGTTTTTATAATGGCAATTTGCATATACTCCAGAATGTTAGAAAGAGTGATCAGCTTAACAGCATTTACTTGCAAAGTCAATATTTGCCTAGAAAATGAACTTTATCCCCCAAAACACATTTCAACATCATTGCAGCCCTGCCTTAAAAGGACCAGCTAACATCGTTTCAGTGATTGCTCCATTAACACAGGTGTGGGTGTTGATGAGGACAGGGCTGGAGATCAATCTGTCATGATTAAGTAAGAATGACACCACTGGACACTTTAAAAAGGAGGCTGGTGCTTGGCATCATTGTTTCTCTTCTGTTAACCATGGTTATCTCTAAAGAAACACGTGCAGTCATCATTGCACTGCACAAAAATGGCCTAACAGGGAAGAGTATCGCAGCTAGAAAGATTGCACCTCAGTCAACAATCTATCGCATCATCAAGAACTTCAAGGAGAGAGGTTCCATTGTTGCCAAAAAGGCTCCAGGGCGCCCAAGAAAGACCAGCAAGCGCCAGGACCGTCTCTTAAAAGTGTTTCAGCTGCGGGATCGGGCTACCAGCAGTGCAGAGCTTGCTCAGGAATGGCAGCAGGCAGGTGTGAGTGCATCTGCACGAACTGTGAGGCGGAGACTCTTGGAGCAAGGCCTGGTCTCAAGGAGAGACCAGAGCCAAGCCAAGGGAATCGGCTCTCTCACAGTCTTGCCTAAAAACACAGCCATGAATAAAGAATGGTACCAGAATGTCCTCCGAGAGCAACTTCTCCCAACCGTCCAAGAGCAGTTTGGCGATCAACAATGCCTTTTCTAGCATGATGGAGCACCTTGCCATAAAGCAAAGGTGATAACTAAATGGCTCAGGGAACAAAACAGAGATTTTGGGTCCATGGCCTGGAAACTCCCCAGATCTTAATCCCATTGAGAACTTGTGGTCAATCATCAAGAGACAGGTGGACAAACAAAAACCTACAAATTCTGACAAAATGCAAGCATTGATTGTGCAAGAATGGACTGCTATCAGTCAGGATTTGGTCCAGAAGTTGATTGAGAGCATGCCAGGGAGAATTGCAGAGGTCCTGAAGAAGAAGGGTCAACACTGCAAATATTCACTTGCTGCATTAACTCATTCTAACTGTCAATATAAGCTTTTGTTACTCATAATATGATTGCAATTATATTTCTGTATGTGATTAAAACATCTGACAAACACACATAAAAACCAGAGGGCAGCAGATCATGTGAAAATATAATATTTGTGTCATTCTCAAAACTTTTGGCCATGATTGTATACTTTGACCCTAGTTTGCTTCTTCTTGATACACGGACCAGTTACAGCCACATCATTGTGGTTTAATTGAAAAGAATGATCACTTGTAATCCACCCAAGTCACTAAATAAAATGTAGTCAGAAGCAAGCGAGCGCGCGGGGACGGCGGGCGGGCACGCTCTGGCAAGCGCGCTCGCTTGCTTCTGCGGCGCATGCGCTGTAGGGACAAAAGCGCCGCAGAAGTGAAGAGCCGGGGCCGGGATCGCGCAGAGAGAAATTGCGCACCGCGCATGCGCGAGAATTGCGTGATCCCCGGCCCAACGGCAACTGTCATTCAAGTTGACCAGGGGGAGTGGTTTGCTTGACTAGCCGCTGCCCCCTTGACTTCAAGCCGAGTCAAGTCAGCGTTCTGAGCATGATTAAAAGATCAATTTCTTCTATTTACAGGAATCTCTTCTCCTTATGAAGACCTTCTTTAGCGTCACCCTGGCCACCAGATTAAGGTACTGCTAACAGTTTTTTTTTCGCTACAGGAGGTGACAGGTTCCCTTTAAGTCAAGGTTACCATTTTCCAACCTAACAGCAGTCACCTGGATACAGGCATTAAAGCAATGAGCTGACAGCTCATAAAGAAGGGATCCGACTTGCCCTTCTGCTCAGGCAAATGTTTACACACCACGGTACAAAGTCAGGACTCTATATGCCTCTCAGATAACCGGTTTACAGGCCGAGATAGGTAAGCCTACAATAAAGCATAATACCCACAGACGTACTAAGATCTCCTAACCTATACCGTGACTTTTATCAGTGTGCCCTAACAAATGTCACAACAAGCACGTGGTCTCACCATTATGGATATGAATAGCTTTTAGGGAACATAACTGCAACCGTAAAATTTTCAAGTATTTTCCAGTTCTGTACTTCCACACAATCCTGTCTCTGAGCACTACAGGCAGTTCTCTCCTCCTCAGAATGTTTTTTTTTAGAGACAGGAGAGTATCTTTCCAAATCATGTCCAATCAACTGAATTTACCACAAGCGACTCCAATCAAGATGTAGAAACATCTCAAAGATGATCAAATGAGCAAAATTTTAAGTGTCATAGCAAAGGGTCTGAATACTTATGTGAACTGAAAGATTAATGTATATGACATTTTAGTTTTTCCTTTTTAATAAACATTTAGTAAAAATTTCTAAGATTCTGTTTTCACTTATTAAGGTAAATCGAGTGCAGAATGATAAGGTGGACCTATTTTTTTTATTTTAGCAGAAGGTGGCAACTTAAAAAATATAAAAAAGTGAAAGTCTGAAGAATTTGTGACTACACTGTACAGGCAGGCATATTGGATAGGCTGTGCGTTTTGAAAGGATATGCTTAAAAGTGGATAGATCCATTGAGACATGTTACAAGATACTAATATTTTTCAATTTAATTTTGGCACCCTGTATAATAAAGCTACAATTTACATAAATTAGGTTTTAATTATTGTATATATTGTATTATAGACTCCACCAGCCAACCACAGCTGCCACTCAACCAGTTCCTAACCATCTAAAAATTCACAAACGGCTAGCAAGCCACAAAATTACTGAGCGTTAATCTTAAATTTGATAAAAGTACTATGCGGTCACAATAATGCATAATTTACAAGGTCACATTTGCCCTTTTAGCAAACATTTGTTCCTTCTGTATAATCCTCCGTAACACTGGCCGAGGCACGGGTAATCTGGCATGAATTAAAACAGCATCTGTCTGTGAAATGCATCCTGGGAGACTTCTGAATTGACCACACAGACTGTAAAAATTCAATCTGCACAAGGTCTCCAAAATCACTAACCTGTATACTTAATGCAGATTTAATGCTACATATTCTTTCTGAGGCTAGTCTCACAACTGAGGAACTGAGGTTGAGGTTCTGTTAGGAGCCTCTGTCAGAGATTTCAGCAAAAAAAAAAAAAAAGCAACATACTGCTGCGTGCATGCATTCAAGTTTAAAACGATATATATGTAAAAAATGCTGTAAATTAAGAATGTTTTCAAAAATAGAAGTGTTTGTTTATTTTTATCAATTAAAATTCAAAGTGAAATAATGGATGAAAACCTAAATCAAAATCAACATTTGGTGTCATCATCTTTTGCCTTCAAAACAGCAATTCTTCTAGGTCCGAACAGTTCTGAGCTGATGGCACTACTTGACATGATCTGATTTTGACGGGAAGTGAACATGATGCGTCTTTTACCTGCTGCACTAAGTTTCCTTGGGTGACCACTGCATCTATGGCCCTCAATGTAGAGAAATACAGGCAGATACTTATCCATCATGCAGTACCATCAGAGAAGCATGTCTTCACCTGGTACGCCTGCCGATCAGCTGTAAGAAGGGGGTCACGCTGCTCCGTGAGAGCCCAGGCCACCAACGTCACCGTACATTGGTCACATGGTTTAGGCACACCTCAGCCTCATTCAGGTGAATGAAGGCGAGCTGAGATACCAAGCACAGCCGCTATGCCAGTGTTCCTCAACTCCGGTCCTCAGGGCCCACCTGCTGATCCTGTTTTCAGGATTTCCTTGGTATTGAGCAAGTGATACATATATTTAGTGTCAATGCATCATGACTTACCACAGGTATTCATTCTGTGGGAGATTCTCAAATCATGGGCCCTGAGGACTGGAGCTGAGGAACACTGAGCTATACAATGTACGGCGCTGTGCTTGGTGATCTGAGAGGACACCTTGGTGCCCAGACCCGGATTGTCGTTGAGCGACACAGCTTTCTCAAATAGCTGATTGCTGGTGGTCCCGAAAGTAGGACCACAGCTGATCTCATATTGATGTCCTTTTCTGAGGATAAGACATCAATATGAATATTAAACTATCTTCAGTCTAAAGAAGAACAAGGAGTCCTGGATGTGATATGGCCCCCCACAAAGCCCTATCCTCAACATCATCTAGTCTGTCTGGGATTACATAAAGATTTGAGCAAGCCTACATCCACAGAAGATCTATGGTTACTTCTCGAAGATGCTTGGAACAACCTTCCTGCTGAGCTCTTTCAAAGATCATGTGCAAGTGTACCTAGAAGATCTGATGATGTTTTGAAGGCAAAAGGGTGCTCACACCAAATATTGATTGGATTTAGATTTCTCTTTTGTTCATTTGCTTCTTGATAATTGCTAAAAAAATAAACTTAACTCTTCTATTTTTGAAATAATTCTTAGTTTGCGGCATTTGTTTCCGCACCTGCCTAACTTTTGCACAGTACATCATAATATATATGTAATTAGGCACTTCAACTGAGCTGAATTTTCCAGAGTGACTAGTAAATTAGTAGCTTTGCTTCACAGGAGATCATACACTTGGCCAAATACACTTTAGCGTGCACAGAATGCAGCAGGTGGCGGCGGGCGGAGCCAGAGCACAATGGCCGTTTTCAGCTTGATTACCCGAGCTCAGACCCTTTGTAGGGGTTCTGCAGAAAGCTAGCAGACATTAGAGGCATGCATGCTCCTGACAGGCTGGAACACAATTTGAGTCTTTTACCATCAATCAGACAAGCTTCATCTTTTCCAGGATGTCAGAGCAATGAAGAGATGGGATTCAGTTAAGGAGAGAATTCATGAACAAGGACATTTAATGAACATTATGAATTTGCCTTCAGGAAGAAGGTTTCTACACAAGTCAGGTACAAAAATAGACAATATAAAGAGAATTTTTTTCCCCATACAGTATACATAGAGAGATTAATCTGGTATACATATGTATGAGAGAAACGGAGGTTGCTATGTCCATCAAATGACCTTGGCTACCCAGGTTGCATTCATAATGTTCACTCGAATCCAAAGAATACGATACACAATGAATGCCATGCCGCACAATAAGCATACAAAACACCAAAACAATAGTAAAATAATGCGGGACAACATAACACAGAACCCAATGGGCAGGCTGTCAAATCTTCAAGTCAGGAGGATCTCACACGAAAACCAGAGAAGCAGTGAATCCATTGAATTTAATAGAATTCAGCCCAGGCAGTGCACTGACTCTTGGGCACCTGTCCAGCCATGAATCAAGTATTTCAGGACCCCCCTCCCCCTGAACATGTCCTTAAGAAAAGCTGGGAGGAAGTCCAGAGCTACTTACAACCGTTGGTGTATTTGTCTTGCATTTGTAGCGTACCAGATCTGCTCAGCTTCATGTTGCCATACTCCAAACCTGCAGAAAAGCAAGGAGGACCATTTGGTTAGTTTTAGTATATAGGTGATCACTCACATTTTCTACAGGATACTGCAGGGATCAGCAACCTTGAAACTACAACTCCCAGAATCCTCCTTTCAGGGCAGCTGAGCAAGTGTGCATGCTGGGAGTTGTAGTTTTGCAGCAGCTAGAGTCCGGAAGTTTGCTGATCCCTGTAATACTAGATATGAAATACTAGAAGATTAGAAACAATAATACAAATGAATACAGATGAACAATCATCTATATAAAGCAATACACATTTGCTTATCCAAATAACGAAGGAATTTAATTCTGGCTCCCTGAAACCACCACTAGAGGGAGTTTTAAAAAGCTAACATAAAATACAAATTTCTTTTGATGCCATTTCTTTTGATCAGATACAATATATAACGAAACCTTCTATGCGTCCCAGGAGATCAGCCATGTCACCCTTCCTCTTCACTCTCCTGAGTCTGATCTAATTACAGGCGGCGGATGCAGGAGCCCCCCCCCCCCAGTCTCCAGCAGGACAAAAAAGGTCGTTAGGTGTCCCCCTTCACCAAGCCCAACCCTGCCAGCCTTACCCTAGCTGTAAACTGAACAATTCGGCAGAAGATTAACCCTTGTGTTATATGTGTTTTCCACAATCTTATTTCAGGAATGTGCTGAAAATCCTCGCCTTTTTTTAACAACTGATATACAGTACAGACCAAACATTTGGACACCTTCTCATTCAAAGAGTTTTCTGTATTTTCATGACTTCATGAAAATTGTAGATTCACACTGAAGGCATCAAAACTATGAATTATCACATGCGGAATTATATACAACTGAAAATATGTCTTACATTCTAGGTTCTTCAAAGTAGCCACCTTTTGCTTTGATTACTGCTTTGCACACTCTTGGCATTCTCTTGATGAGCTTCAAGAGGTAGTCACCTGAAATGGTTTTCACTTCACAGGTGTGCCCGGTCAGGTTTAATAAGTGGGATTTCTTGCCTTGTAAATGGGGTTGGGACCATGAGTTGTGTTGGGCAGAAGTCAGGTGGATACACAGCTGATAGTCCTACTGAATAGACTGTTAGAATTTGTATTATGGCAAGAAAAAAGCAGCTAAGAAAAACGAGTGGCCATCATTACTTTAAGAAATGAAGGTCAGTCAGTCCAAAAAATTGGAAAAACTTTAAAGTGTCCCCCAAGTGCAGTAGCAAAAACCATCAAGTGCTACAAAAAAACTGGCTCACATGAGGACCGCCCCAGGAGAGGAAGACCAAGAGTCACCTCTGCTGCGGAGGATAAGTTCATCCGAGTCACCAGCCTCAGAAATGGCAGGTTAACAGCAGCTCAGATTAGAGACCAGGTCAATGCCACACAGAGTTCTAGCAGCAGACACATCTCTACAACAACTGTTAAGAGGAGACTATGTGCAGCAGGTCTTCATGGTAAAATAGCTGCTAGGAAACCACTGCTAAGGACAGGCAACAAGCAGAAGAGACTTGTTTGGGCTAAAGAACAGCAGCATGCTATTCCATCCTGTTTGCGTTTAGTTGGACCATCATTTATTTATCAACAGGACAATGACCCCAAACACACCTTCAGGCTGTGTAAGGGCTATTTGACCAAGAAGGAGAGTGATGGGCTGCTACGCCAAATAACCTGGCCTCCACAGTCACCAGACCTGAACCCAATCGAGATGGTTTGGGGTGAGCTGGACCGCAGAGTGAAGGCAAAAGGGCCAACAAGTGCTAAGCATCTCTGGGAACTCCTTCAAGACTGTTGGAATACCATTTCAGGTGACTACCTCTTGAAGCTCATCAAGAGAATGCCAAGAGTGTGCAAAGCAGTAATAAAATCAAAAGGTGGCTACTTTGAAGAACCTAGAATATAAGACATATTTTCAGTTGTTTCACACTTTTTTTTATAAAAACTTCAGTTTATAATTCCACATGTGTTAATTCATAGTTTTGATGCCTTCAGTGTGAATCTACAATTTTCATAGTCATGAAAATGCAGAAAACTCTTTGAATGAGATGGTGTGTCCAAACTTTTGGTCTGTTTTTGGTAAGTTTTCCCCAATAAACTTAAAATTTCACTCTAATATTTAGAAAGTTTCATTCTATTCCAGCAACTCCCTCATGGTGCATTTTTTTCTTTGTCAATGAATGTACAGTCATTCATTGACAAAGAAAAAAAAATGCACCATGAAGGAGTTGCTGGAATAGAATGAAACTTTCTAAATATTAGAGTAAAATTTTAAGTTTATTGGGGAAAACTGTAAAATTGAAAAGAAGCTCTAGGATCCTGATGGGCCAACTTTAGCCTGGATACAAGATGAGTTACGGTTGGGCATGGAGGCATACATTTGCCCAAAGCTGGGCCTGTAGATCCTTCACATGCATAGGCTGCCGGAGCTGGTTTCCCAGCTGGCCCCACTCGTGCTCGATGAGCAGTAAGGCTGGAGACTGGGCAGGCCAAGGAAGTGTTGTAATCATCATTGTAATCAATGATGCTGTGCGCTCCCGTGCGCATGATTGATGCCGCTCCAGGACATATGGCCCGCTCACAGACCGTATGTCTCGGAGGGCATACGGTCGTGTGAAAGGGGCCTTAGTGTCCCCCGTATCAGTACTAGTGGTGACTGTCATATGAGATGGCTCTCCAGATCATCACACCAGCACTTGGGGCTGTGTGTAGCTCCACAGCAAAGGCAGGATTGAAGTGCTCGCCACCAGGCCTCCATACTCAAATCCAATCACTGTCGAACCCAAACAGATTCATTGACAAACATGATTCCAGTCCAAAAGGTTCCTGTCTGTAGCAGTTCACTGCAAATGAAGGTGATGACTGGCTGTCAATGGCAGGACACAAAATGGGCACATGTGTACAGGGATATACTTTCTGCCCAGATTCAACCCAGTGAAGCAAGGTTGATCAGATGATGCTTCACAGTACAAATGGACAAAGTCTGAAAACATACTTCGAAAGCAACCCAAGCAAAAAAGTGGAATATTCTGCAATGGCAGAGTCAATCACCAGATCTCAACACAATCAAGCATGCATTTCACTTGCTTAAGACAAAACAAAGGGGTTTGGGGTTGTCTCACTTCAGCAAATGGCATTTATTATGTAGAGAAAAGTAATACAAGCCACATACTAATGTATTGTGATTGTCCATATTTCTTCCCTTTCTGGCTAGACTCATTTTTCCACATTATACACTTCATGTTTCCATGGTTACAAACCACCCTGCAATCCAGCTGAGGAGGCCGTACTTGCACCCTTTTTCCTAGAATGTGCAAGCACGATCACAGCTGCTGGATTGTAGAGTGGTCATAACCAAGGAAAGGAGCAGTGTATAACGTGGAAAAATGAGTCTAGCCAGAAACGGAAGAAATATGGACAATCAGAATACATTAGTAAGTGCCTTGTATTAACTTTCTCTACATGAAAAATGTCATTTGCTAAAATGAGACAACCCCTTTAAGGCAGAAAGACTCACAAACCAGCAACAACTGAAGACAGCGACAGTAAGGGTCTGGCTAAGCATCACAAAGGAGGAAACCCAACGTTTGGTGAAGTCCATGGGTTCAGGTAGTCGTTGCCTAATGTTAATTTTTCCAATTACTTTTGATTCCCTGAAATGAGGAGACTTTGTAGAAAAAGTTTACAATTCCTAAACATTTCACAGGATATTTTTCTTCAAACTATGGAATTAAACCTGAAAGTCTACACTTCAATTGCAACTCAGTTGTTTCATTTCAAACCCAATGTGGTGGCCTGCAGAGCCCAAATCATGAGCATTGTGTCACCGTCCAAACATTTCTGGACCTAACTTTTATATTGAGTGGGTAGTGGGGTAAATATACCCTATTATGGCCTTTTATATTGTACTATCCCAGTGAGATTCTCCTGTTAAAGTACTACCCCCATCATCATAAAACTTTACAGTAACACTCAGTAGCACTCAAACGAATAGTTTCAAAATCTACAGGATTTTTTTTTTTTTATAGTTGATTTTTATATCCCATGATGCATAACTTCCAATAGCCTTTTTTTTAATATATATTAAAATGGCTCAGCCATGGTGATTTTTATAAACTTTCGACTACTGTCTGATAATTGGGCACCTACCAAGCACCAGTGATGTCGGATTAAAGTAATTTTACTGTACTGATTAGAATATTTGTCATTTTTGGTGGCTTTGCAGTTTTATTACTAAGGTTATCACACATTTGAAGGCGCTATAACCTTCTGCACTCTTCCCATAAGGCACAGAATAATTCTCCATTGTTTTTCTGCAGATAACCACTATTTCCTATTGCTATGAATTATGAGGCCGCTCTGCTCACTAGACAAGAATTGGGGGAGGAGGGGCGCTTTGTATATAAAAAATGGACGCATGCAAGCAGCAATGTTATTCCCTCAACGCCTTCACAATAGCTGCAAGATGTGAAATACAGTAAGCCTGATAGATTCACATTTCATATGACTGCTCGGCTTCATTCCCTGGTAACAAGCTACATTACATAGTCCTGAATGGGAGAGGGACAAAGGATGCGAGCGCGGCCGGGAAGGTTTATTTCCTGGAGCCGCGGATGGTCTGGGTGCTGGGATTTAGCCAGATGCAAATGCTGCTTTCTGAAATGCAGCGTATCTGACAGTTTACTCTGGCACTACTTCCCCATCCTCTGCGACTCCTGCAGAATGTCAATGAGACCTTATAAAAGAGCCTGTCACAGATCTCTGGACTCCGGTCCAATGACCAGGATCTCAAGGCCCAGGGGAGAAAATAAAGCAGTAAATTAAGAACTGTTGGTTGTAATGTACTTTCATAGCTTTTAGGCAAATGTATTTATTTATTTTTTAACTGCAATGTGGCCCCCACCCTCAGACAGGGTAATTCCCATCCACACTATGGACACAACACTTTCAGCTATTTCCATGTCTCTCAGGCTAAAGCGGTTGGTGAAATTCTAAAAATATATACCGTAGTTACCAACAGTTCTGAATTTGCAGGGACCAATCCTGCACATTTGGGCCGTCTTGGGCTGAAAATGGATGGGCCAGTCTTGCACATTTAAGGCCTCTTTCACATAAGGGAGTTTTCCATCCAGATGCAATGTGTGTTGCAAACAGACAGCATCAGGACTGAATACTGACCCATTCATATCAATGGATGCAGGAGCGGACTGGGAACTTAAAGTGGCCTTGGAAAAAATACTAAAAGTGGCCCCGTTTTATAGTCAGGTCCAAATTGAAGGAAGGCAGGACCAGCAATACCACATTGTAGCACATTATACCACCTCAACAGAGCCAAATACCACAGTCCATCACAAAATACATCCCCAAAAACTTCAACTGGGAGGCCATGAGGAAGGCCCAGGCGGCTCCTTGGGCATCGGCCCACCGGGAAATTTCCCTGTAAGGTCTATAGCCAATCGGTCCCTGAATGGATGTATATCAGTGATCACCTCTGTATTCAGGAAAATTCACAGCATGTTCTAAATTGTCTGTTTTTCCCTAGCTTCATAGAAGTGAGTGGGTGTTATTCTAGTTTATTTATTTCACTCACATATATAGTGGTGACATATTCCGCAGCACATCATAGACATTAGCATCAAACTGTCCCCAATGAGGCTCACTATCTAAGTTCCCTATCAGTATGTCTTTGGAGTAGGGAGGAACCCACAGAAACACAGGGAGAACATACAGACTCCATGCAGATGTTGTCCTTGGTCTGATTCAAACCTAGGACCCCAGCGCTGCAAGTTTTATTTCACATGCATCAAAAACTGATTGCATCCGCGCGGGAAAAAAACAAAAACCTAAAGAACTTAACAGATTTGCAGAAAACACTAAAGCCAAGTGAAGGAAAACTCAGGGAAGAACGTCAGTTTTTGCATTGCTGTGTGAGTGAGGCTATGGGTTCATGCACAGGAACGTATTTGTTTGCCTCTTAGCCACATCATAAGTCACTCACCTCGCAGCAGGCGGCCCTCTGGTCCCCATCCGTGGACTATGTACACACCTCAGCAGCTGGGTCCATAGGGCACAAGATGCTAGTGGTCATATGACTTACCCATGTCAATGCTTTACACACTGTCCTGGATGGATCCTCTATTGCGCTTGCGCTGTACACAACGTTTCATTTACTGTTCAGCAAATGAACAGAAGAGGACAGTTTATGCCCAGCATAGAAAGCAGTGACATAGGTACATCACGTCGCCACTGCCATCTTGCACCCTATGGGCACGTCGGCCAAGGGTTGGTCCGTTTAGATCCTAGCGGCGTTCCTACGCTAACACGTATATAGGCTGAGGAAGGATTTTGATTTTAGGGGGAACCTGTTCAGCTGCTAACATAGTCGGCTGCACAGTCTGTTATTCTTTAACCCACAGAGGATTAACCTTACGTAATCCCATTCCCTAATGAGTCAAAAAGAAAATAAACTGTCAATAAACTGAACGACATAATTGCATTATTATAGTCTTACAGCTGAAACACTAATTTCGCCTAGACTGATGCTGCGGATAGCTCTGCATAATCCTTCTAAATGGCGCTCTGATAATAGCTGGCAATTTCGGCAATGCAATTTAGATTTCACTTTATAAGAACAATGGATTAAACATTGTCAAAAAAACAAAAAGAAAAGTTTTACAGACCTTTGAAAAATGTGACGCCGTCAATTACAAGACTGAATTATACAGTTAGCCATTTACTGGCTGTAATAGCAGGTGGCAGGTATGGACACCCATTAATCCTCACAGTAGGTGCAAATATTTTTAAAGGGGGAAATGCAACCAAAACTGATATTTGCTCCAATGAAGTGATCTTGGGACATATGGACCAGAACACCAACAAAGTCTAGAATAACAAAGCTGTATTAGAAACCTTCCAAATAAAGCACCCTTAGGTCCCTTTCAGACAAGTGAGTCCTACACATCCGACTCGCAGCGTGAGTATGCGGCAGCTCCCATTCTGACCGTGTTGCATAGCATTATATTGATTTATGATACTATGTAACCATTACAGTTCTGGAATGTATTCGATAACAGTGACATAATGTTGTCAGTATTACCCAATACATTCCAGAACTGTAAGGGTTACATAGCATTTTTAATCAGTATAATGCTATGTGACCCCATCAGTGCCGGGAGGTCAGAATAGGTGTTCTCCCTGACAAACACTGCGAGTCCGATGCATGGAACTCGCTTGAGGGAAAGGGGCTTTAAAAGGGTTGTCCAACTTTGGACAATCCCTTTATGCATAGTTGACTAAAGCCCCCAAATTTTCAGGATCTGTCCCTGCAAATGAATATGTGGGCCACATCCATACATGGGTGTGTTTGGGGCAGGGCTTACATGCCACAAATTTACCAATGACAATGTTGGTAAGTATGTTTTGAACAGAAGGGTACCTTGACTAGCTAGGTGTCAGGTGCGTAACACCGTGTGATCATCTAACGGCTGAGTTACCCTGCTGACAAAAAGGTGGACAATCCCTTTAACAGTACTTTATTATGAAAGTTTCTAGTACAATGGTATAAACTGTGGTATAAACATTTATCATAAACCTGACTATGATAACCAGGCACACTGCCGGATGCTGCTCTCCGATTTATGACTAGGCGTAGTCCATGCCCCTGGCTGGTGTAGATATCAATGTTCTTCTACTCCAGAGAACTGTTGACTGTTTCCAGTGACAACTACCAGAGACGTGAATGCAGTATTAAAATAATACAAATGTTATACAATTAGGTTATATCAACAAAGAAGCTGGAAAACCATAAAACATGAAGCCATCCATTGAGCTTGTCATAGGGTGGTCAGATGTCCAGCTTTGGGCCAGATAGTCCAGCTTCCTGACTCTTGGAAGTCCCCATTTTCTGTGCCGGGGTGCAATCAGACAGCAGCATTATACTGTCTGAGTGCGCTGCACCACAGACTCGCTCTCAGTCACTAAAGCTAGCCCACCAACCCACTCTGTGACTGGAGTGACTACTGATCAGGACCTGCTCTTTATCTGCTGAAGGACCTGTCATGACATTACCATCAAATGATCAGTGCATGAGGGGGCAGAGCTCAGAAGTAAAGAGGATAGGATATTGTATAAGACAAGGATGTAAAACTTGTCCTCCAGATGTAAAAGTACAACTTTCATCATGCCTGGACAGCCTACAGCTATCAGGGCATGCTGGGAGTTGTAGTTTTACAAGAACTGGAGGGCCACAAGTTTGACATTCCTGGTGTAGAACCTGTGATGCTATGTGACACGAGGGGCAGAGGTTATATAGAGGAGAAGAATGAGTAAAAGTTATAAGTTCAATGTTTTGGCTCCTTCTAAAGAGCCAAGAACAGTCTGGTAGTTGTAGTTTGTTGCTCTGATATTCTACAGTAATAGTCTGTACATGTTAGGAATTGTAGTTCTCTTCTCTGACAGCCAACAATAACAGCTGTGGGTGAAGTACACTGTCCACCCTAAAGCCAGACATCCGCCTCAGTAGCCTCATGTCCAGGGGCCCTGCAGCCAGCACTGTATTGGGGAATGAAGGGGGCCAGTAAGTCCAGTAATATACACCATTATCATCCATACATGAGGGATATTGCATTATATTCAGTAATATACACCACTTTAGCAGTATATCTAGTAATATACACCATTATCATCCATACATGGGGGATATAGCAGTATGTCCAGTAATATACACCATTATCATTCATACACAGGGGATATAGCAGTATGTCCGGAAATATACACCATTATCATCCATACATGGGGGATATAGCAGTATGTCCAGAAATATACACCATTACCATCCATACATGGGGGATATAGCAGTATGTCCGGAAATATACACCATTACCATCCATACATGGGGATATAGCAGTATGTCCGGAAATATACACCATTACCATCCATACATGGGGATATAGCAGTATGTCCGGAAATATACACCATTACCATCCATACATGGGGGATATAGCAGTATGTCCGGAAATATACACCATTACCATCCATACATGGGGATATAGCAGTATGCCCAGTAATATACACCACTATCACCAACACGTCTAGTGTTATATGGATTACGGTTTCCATTCGGTGTATTGTAGTATCGTGCCCCACTGTCCTGGGTATGATGTCCTCCTATTTGAGGTTATGAAAGTGGTCACCCTACATGCCCCTTACACCAGATCTTTTGTACTCTGGGAGGTCCAAATCTAGGTCAACTGTTCATGAGGTTAGGAAGGTTGATAGAAGTGAAAATCCTGGTGTATCCCAGCCAAGAGTCAAACATCATTGTATCCTAAGCCTACAAAGTCTGGAAAACTGGGACAAGACGCAATCCTGCCTCATGACTAATGGTGCGGCCTGACAACACCCAGATTATAGGACGGGCCACACACCAATTATAAATACCTACAGAGATAAACAGGAACATTGCTCATGGCAACCAGACAGATGCTTGCAGTTTTTCACATCGCACTAAGATCCACTTTGAGCTATTGTCTGGAGATAAAGTTCAGGCATTTCTTCTTTCTGCATCTCCGGAGATTCAGGATCTGCAGGACACATGCACCCCATCGTGTAAAACACAGACGTCGTTTATATCACAGGGAAACCCAATCATATTCCACACAGACCTGTTATTACGGCAGCAGCAGTAGTGGTCAGACTGGACAAGCTTAAGGTGAACTCCACCATACAATGCAACATGAACGAAAAACCTAAATGATGATCATATGCATTCATATTCAGACTGACGACGAATGTATGGACAGCCCTTGGCCTGATGCAACCTTGCCCATTTAGTCTTCTTCTATGCATATCCGATTCTGGGAAAGCTGGGTGCCATTTAGTTCTAGAAACATATATAGCTAAAGGGGTTGTCCCATCGAGCCATTAAGAAGGTGAGATGGGACTAGGTGCAGACCACCAGGTTGCTGGGAAACAGTGCCGGCAGTGTATGTGAGCTGCAGAAACAGCATAGCACAGCAAGCCATGCGGTCTACCTTACATGGAACACAAATGTTACTGAGAAATGGCTGATCACTTTAATAGGAATGAGCTGCAATACCAGACACGGCCCATAAATGAGAGGAGCGCTGTTCCTTAAAGAGAGGCTTCACCAAGAAATTTCCACTTCAGCAGACAATGTCAGCTGAATGTAATTATACATTTCACTTTGCAATCCATTGCTTCATTCTGGGGAAAAAATATTTTTATCTGCTCATTTACATATGGATTAAGTGCACCGAGGGTGCACCCAAGCCATTCTATGCACCCTTGCTCCTCTTTCCTCTGCTACCCCTTCCCTCTCATTCCTGACTCACAAGGTCAGATCTACATACTGTAGTTATTTCACCTGGCCCTATCAATTAAAGGGAGTCTGTCACCTCATTTCATCTATATAACAGCAGTGCCCCATGGAAGATTGCATACACATCCCAGACTTACCTGTGTGCACTGTGTGTCTGTATTACATGTCACATCCCAGACATACCTGTGTGCACTGTGTGTCTGTATTACATGACCAGAAAAAGCACTTTTATTCTGCAGGAAAACAGCTCCCAAGTGCCCGGATGAAAGTGAAACTAAAAACAGCTTTCTCTCCTGACTCGATTTCTAACAGCTATATCTTCTGATATACTAGGTATAATGCTGTGATTTTGGCATTTTTGAATTCCAGCTTTCAAAGAAGGTCAGAACCATATTTCTATCTGCTACTAATGCCAAGATATGAGCAGCTAAAGCAGCCCTCCCCTCTTCAGTCTGGTTTGCTTTGGGCACTTGCAGCAGCAGAGCTGGACACTTGGGAGCCGTTTTCCTGCAGAATAAAAGTGCTTTTCCTGGACATGTAATACAGAGTGCACACAGGTATGTCTGGGATGTGTCTGCAATCTTCTGTGGGGCACTGCTGTTAGTTATATAGGTGAGAATGAGGTGACAGACTCCCTTTAAGGATGGAGAGGTTGGAAGAGAAAGAAGGGTGCACAGAGCAGCTTGGGCCTGCCCACAGTGCACTTAATTGCTAATTTGCATATGGATTAAAAGTACTTTTTTCCACCAGATTGAAGCGACAGATCACTAAGTGAAAGGTATGATGACAGTAAGCTGAGCTAGATCTACAAGACACTGGGCTTGTGTTTTAACAGCAAATTTCCTGGTTACAGATTTCCTTTAAAGGGATTATCTGAGACAAGATATTGATGACCTACCATCAATATTAGATCTGGGTGGGGTCTAACACCAGGGACCACTGCTGACCAGCTGTTAGAAGAGGCCGGGGGCTTGGGGTCTGATCTGCAATACGAAGCACAGCCACTATACAATGTATGCCGAGGTGCGGGGTAAGCTGCTGGGAGGCGCTCAGGTGAGTGCCGCGGCTTCCTAAAACAGCTGATCGGTGGCGGCATCAGGAATCAAACCCCCGCCAATGTGATAATGACGACCTATCCTGAAGATAGGTCGTCATTATCTTTTCCAGGAAAAATTTTTTTGCAAATCTGGGACAACCCTTTTATTCTTAAAAGTCTCAAGAGATTCCTAATTTGATGGGGCTATGGTACAATCACTTCACAGGCATTGTACCACCATCTGTCCTGGAGAGCTGAAATTAAAGAACCCCAGAGAGAGGGGTGGCCACTGGATTTCATGATTCTGTAGAGGCTTATCAACAGAGGTCGTCATGATGCCCTCATAAGGTCGAGTTCCCCTTTAAATGAAGTTGTGTATCAGTGTAACGTCCATTTAATACAGATTACTTTTGTAACTTGTCTCTACAAGGTTTCCTGGAACTGAACAGATGCTTAAACAACCGAAGCAGTATTTGCTCTGACGTTGAACACAATAGTGCTGACAGGCCTCTCATCTGTCATAGAGCCACATGTACTGCTTCCGACACAGCATTCACATGTGATATGACCTACATACCACGTACGTTATGCACGGCTGTTCACATATTACATAAAAAAAATAATGTAAAAAAAACACGACCCTACCCAATATAATGAAAAAGAAAAAAAAAATACAGTTTAGTTAGCCATTTTAATGTCAGAACAAGATTACAATGATACAGATGCATACTGATCAGTTTTGTCCCTGTTGACAATGAATGGGGACAAAACTGAACCAGTTTCATTCGGGTTTTGAGATCCTCTACCGGATCTCAAAACCAGAATTGAAAAAGTAGCCTAAGCCAGTTCACGCAAGCGTTCGAAGGGGTTGTCCGCTTTTGTTATATTGATGACCTATTCTCAGGATGGGTCATCTATATCAGATCGGCGGGGGTCTGACAGCCAGAACTCGCCCTGGAGGTCTCAACTTTTTACCAATTTTAATGGAAACATTGCAATACTTCACCTTTCCTATGGGGACAATGAAGGGACAATTGAACACAACTTGTATTTGATTACTAAGCTGGGGTGCGATCAGTGTATTACCCATAAAACAAAAGTAACTATCCAAAGCTGAAAACACCTTAATGGGGTTTTCTGGGACCCAGGGTGTCCTACAAACCCACCTTAGGCTAGTTTAACACAAGCGGCAAAATTTTCCAGCAGGCTGTTCCTAGGATAGCTGATACTACCGTTCTCTGATTGAGCCCATTGCAAGCAGCAGTTTTTGTCCAGCCGAATTCTAGCCCTAATGCCAGAAACAGGCCGAATCCCCATTGGGTCCCATTAAAGTCAATGAGGCCTGGCGATACTCCGGCCCTTTTTAGCTGTGCTGGATACAATGAACTCCTGCAGGCTGTTCCTCTGCCAGAAGATTTTATTGATCGTCTGAAACTAGCCTACATTAGATATATCTTGCATGTAGAATAATTGCGGTCATTTATCAACTTGGTGTAGAGTAGAACTGGCTTAGGTGCCCATAGCAACCAATCAGATTCCACTTTTCATTTTCCAAAGGAGCTGTCAAAAATGAAAGGTGGCATCTGATTGGTTGCTATGGGCAACTAAGCCAGTTCTACTTTACACCAGTTTGATAATTGACCCCAAAAGTTTCTAAAATACTTTCCGTCTCAAAGTTGTGATATGAGTAATTAAGGTGGGCTTGCGGGGCCTGTTGGGTCCTGGACAAACCTCTTTAAAGGAAAATATCACTTATCACTTCTGGAGCAATTGCCCATAGCAAGCAATTATGTTATCGATTTCATTAAAGGCTATTAGCCATAGCTGGTTGCTATGGTCAACCCAGCATTTGCGCTAGTTATTATAAATCCCTATCATATTCCATAAAAAAAAAAAAAAAATAATAATATATATATATATATATATATATATATATATATATGTATGAATAAAAACTCCAAAAACAGACTCTGTATACAATGAGAAAGTCGAGTGGTGCAGGTCAGAACCTCTCATCCTACAAAACCTCACGTCAATCCGATCGGAAGAAAAAGTCGCTCTAGTCTCCCACAACAATCATTGAGAATTTTTATTGTGTCTGCATGGAGATCATAAATATAAAAGCAGAGTTGTGACTGGTGGCTACAAGCGTCAAGACCGTTTTTTTTCTGCCACCGTCTTGATACGCGAGGCCTAATAGGTCTCCTACATTAGCGGCTATAGGTTGCTATTGTTACTGAACAGTTCAGGCATTTGCATCAGGTTTTTAAATAAACCAGACTGTTTCGCAAGAACTATTTGTGATGACGCCAAGATGGTCTCCAGTCTTCATATACCGAAGCATTGAGCATCAGGCCAAACAAATTTCACCCATGGCCGCCTCACCACACATCCTTAAAATCAAACTTAATAACGATGTGCGGGCCTGAAAGCGATTACATCAGTCGCCTTCCATAAAACCCACAGCGCGCTTGACTGCATGAATAGGTACTTGCAGCACATAATAACTACTCTTCACATGCAGGTAATGATGCCTTCTGGAGATTAAGCACGCCTTCCGTGTACACTTTGAAGAGGCCACGCAAGCAACATGCATCTTTCATAAGATGAGAAGCCGCCAAGTTCAAACACTGCTTTATCTGAAATATTTTATTGGAAACCACTGAAAGTCAATCAAAAGGCAGTCAATGTGTCCCTCACAAATAGGAAAGAAAAAAAAAATATAAAAAAATTCAACCAAAGGGAGTTTAAAACCATAAACTATCAAAAAGGATTATTAGGGTGGAGTTGGCAGTGTATCCTACTAGCTTCCAGTCAAATGCATCCCATCTCAGTTGACTTTACTCGTTTTGTGGACCACCTTCTACACAATCACAATGCTGGTGACAAATGCAAACTGTACGAGGACGAACGATCGTATTAACAATCTTTCCTCTTCAAGTCTCTCCACATAACAGATCCTGCTGTCACATATACAGTTGTAATTATGCAGTTTTGTACCCTAAAAAAACGCATCCAGAAAGTGCCAACATGTGCATGTGGTTTTTCAGGCTTTTTTTGGGGCATTTTTGACTAAACAGTGCACTTGAGCCCCTGATATGCTTTGCTCTGTAGAGTAGTACTGCAAAAAAACAAAAACACACCATGGCCAAACACTATGCCCATTACCAGCTGATCAGTGTGGGGCTCATGTACATGAAAGTATTTCCTTCCTGTGTCTGTTCCTTTTTTTTTTTTTTTTTTTTTGCGGATCGTATGCGGAACCATTAATTTCAATGGGGCTGCAAAAAAATGGAAGTTATTCTGTGAGCATTCTGTTTCCATATGTCCGTTCGGCAAAAAAATAGAACATGTCCTATTATTGTCCGCATTACGGAATGCACACGTACATCATCAATATTTTTTTGCTGATCAGTGTTTTGGGGACCGCAAAATAAATACGGTCATGTGCATGAGCCCTCAAAAGTATAGAAAGATTACAGCTGGATTACGTACAGCTGATTAGCACACAGTATTCCAGCTGCTGATTGTACTGGGACTTCCTGCTTGGAGAGGGGCAGAGAGAGCTGCACATAAACCTTTATATAATCTGAAAGGCTCGTAACAATAGCAGCAGATTATGTTCACTGTTGTGAAGATATGTCATATACCTGATGAAATTGTGTTGCTTATTGCAGCCTCTATAGCAACAGACTACAAGAGGACTCATCAGGCACACTTTATAACTTGTTGCTAAGGAAACCATGAGACGCAACGGGCAATACTGCACTTAACATATGGCAAGGCTGAACCTTCACTTTACACAAGTTCCCAAGTGTTAACATTTATTAGCCATGGAAGTGGTCATCCTAGAATACATTTTATGCAGCGTCTTCTTAACTACATAGGTGAAGGTTGCAATATGGATGCAAGTGGACATCCTTCGTAGCATGTTACCTAGGGTGAAAGTGAAGATCCCCTGTAAAGGGGCTGTATAAGTGTCCGCTTGCATCCTTCAGAAACACAACCATTCCTTTCTATAGCCGGTTTCCATCGCTGCAGTGGAGCCCCATTCACGAGTGGTTCTGCTTCTTGGACAAAAGTAGATCCGATTCTGAACAACCCCATTATGTTGGGTCTTTCACAAGCAATTGGTAGCTTTCATGCAGTTACAAATAATCATCCTAGACTTGTTATGGAGCTGAATGGATGACCAGAGACCTCTTATCCATGAAACACTTTTTTTTTTTTATTTCACACTAAACGGAAATGCCCAAAAACACATTCAGAGCATAAACCTCAAAAGTGACTAATGCGAAATAATGCAGACATGCTCCACCTGGCATAAAACTCATTGCCCTTGAACTGCCTTATGGTACAGGCTCTTTATATGCAAAGTCTATGTTCCCCCTGCGTCCGCGCTGTTAAAAATCTGCTAGGTGTGAATATTTATATGGCAGCATATTGTATTAATCACAGATGAATAGGACATTAGATAAGAAGCGGGTACAAGGACGGATTTATATGGTCACATGGGGCAGGAAGGTTGCTAGGGGAGACATTTTTAGATGAGACAATGGCTGCCAATGACTGTGCTTTGGGTTGGGGCTACAAGGATGGTAAATGTAGGCATACAGCTTTGGTGCTGGCCTATCACCCTTGAAAACAAAAGGATCGGGAATGTTACAATTCAACAAGCCTGACACTTCTTCATCTGATCACTGGTGTTGGGGGAAGAGTCTGGAGGCCCCTATTTAAAAAAAAACAAAGAAAAAACATTCCCTGCTTCTGAACTGAAAGTGTACTATGCCACTAAATAGTATAAAAATTTTTAAAAAAAATCATGTCAATGAGGCCCTATGAATAAGTACAGCTCATGCTTTCCTAATGCATTTGCCGAACATAGCTTTCAAAAGTGAACACACCTTTAGGGCCGATTCACATGACCGTATGAACGGGTCCGCATCTGTTCCGCAAAAAAAATAGAGCACGTCCTATTCTTGTTAGTAAGAATAGGCATTTTCTGTATAGGGCTGGCTGTGCGAGGGCCGATATTCGCGTCATGCAGATCCGCAATTTGTGGACCCTAAAACACTCACGGCTGTCTGAATGAGCCATTAAAGGGGTTGTCCAGTACATTTACATTGATGTTCTATCCTTCGGATATTAAAGTACTGCAGTAAGGCTAGGCCCAACTGTTAAAGGGATGCATCTACATACAGAGGCGAGTACAGATAGTGGGGATGTGGAAAACTAAATGGACCTTCATTTTCAATTTTGCTATAAAGTCTCATGGTTACTTGTTGCATCTCTTCTTTGGGTATTCTCTCTATGTGGCATCACTTTTGAATCATTTCTGTGCTGTGACATCATTGTGTGCAATACATATGACATCATACCTATGATCGATTTACAGGCAGTGTATTTCTATGAAACACAAAAGAGGCGCACCATAGAGCAGTAACGTAGGCAATAGGTAAAATTCAACTCCAAATGGAGGCTCACCTTAAACGGTTGTGCAGAGTTTAGGCACAACTCTAATGAAGGCTTGTCGATGGGTAATTGTAACCCTCGTGGGTCGATGGTATGCAACCTGGGATAGATGAAACCTTTCCGCAAGGGGGTGCCTGGATTCCCCACAGAAGGTGATTGTATCCAAGAGAAGAGGAAGTTACAGCAGTAATTTGTACCTGATGAAGGGGTTATATACCCCGAAACGCGTTGTACTTTCTGCTACAAATAAAGATTAGAGCTCCTGTCTACATAATCGATTGGTTCTTTGCGCCCTGGGATTTATCTTCCTCTTCTCATTTTTGTATCAATTACTGAGCTTTCTCTCTACTGGGACACCAGAGGGAGAATGGGCACAGTCTAGAGACAAACAGATGAAGTCAAAGTGGAGTTGAACCACTCCAAGTTTAGATGCATGGCCCCATGGTCTCTTCTTATGCAAACCTCGCAGGTATTCAAGGGACAAAGCGAAATTACCAGAACAAAGAAATAGCTAAATATAAATAAAAAAAAAAATAAAAATTAATAATAATAATAATAATAATTATATATATATATATATATATATATATATATATAAATAAATAAATATAATCTCAGACCAGGCACCTTTTGGAGGATTTTTTGAACATCAGTTTAAAACGCTTCCTGTCCTTTTAATTTCATTCTTCCAATCTCAACTTGCCCAAAATTGCAGCAATTAAGCTCCACAATAAGTTACATGGTTTAAGGGCGTCTCTAACATATAAAATGCTATTTGCAAATAAATTTAAGCATTCTGCTGTGCAGTAATCTTGAAAGTCACGTCTCGGAAGATGATCCAATTTGGCCTCCAAGAAAAAAAGAAACAAAAACAAATAAAACCGACCAGACTGCCTTTGGTCGTATACTGCTTGTGATTCCCAACGGTCAATTTAATAAAGCCTGCAATAATGTCAGCATCACGGATGAAATAAAATAAAGCAAAAAGGCTACAAAAAAAAATATATATATACGGTATATATATAAAAATTCCCTGTAAAACTGGAAACTTGTAATTAAGTTACTTTAAGGAGACAACTTGTTCCAAGACGGTGTTTTAAACCTCCTACTAAGGTTATCTACTAGAACAGACTTATTACTTTAACCCTCCCAACATCTTCCATTTCATGGTGGTGGAGGAAAGCAGGAACACAATTAAAAACGATGCTTTGCATGAACAATCACAGATATCAATAGGGACTCCATTCATCAGATTGGGGATAGTCAACCTTTTGCAAGGACCATAAAGCAAAACCAAGTCTCACTACAACAGATAAAGGTTGTACGACTACAACCATTGTGCAACATGAAGCTCTTTTTGAAAAAAGAAAAAAAAAAACCTACTGAATAACCAATTACATGATATAAAGACTGAAAAGATGGACAAGGTTGTTTTATATTGGGGCAGGTGCGCTAAGCACATAGGAAGGTTGTTCAAAAAGTTCAGATTCCGACCTGCTTCTGGCTTAGGCTGGGTTCACATCATTGTTTATTATTTCCTTCTTCTGATCCATCAAAACAATCTTGTTTTTTAAGCATCCGTTATGCTAATTTACGCACATTTGGCATCCATTTTGACCATTTCCGTCTGAGATCCGTTATTTTACTCCTGCATGGAGTAATTTTTTTGCAGCATTAAAAAATACAGCACAGCCGCAACGTGTGCCTGCATCCTTAATGTGGGTCACTGCTAGTCTCCAAGAACCCACAGATGGCTTCAAAGGGGCTTGATATTTCCTCGCCAGTTTAAGATTAAAATGCAAAAAAATAAAAAATCTGAATGGTACTGACCGAGGCAACAGCTTACTGGCACCATCCTAGAGATTATATTCAGCCCCATAAAATGTAGTTGTTACAAAGCCTTTCAACATTAGCAGATGGCTACATCTGCTCTACTTACGCAGTGGAGTGGAGACACTAGTAAGGACATGTTCTCCTGGAATATCATAAAGCTTCTTCTATAAAGTGCTTTAAGCTTTGAGCATACATCCCAGAAGAGAGATTTTCTTTATTTCCTGGAACCGTGTCAAGTATGCGAAGCTGGAATTATACAGCGAAACGATGTGTTAATTGCAACATCCCTTGTGTATGTGACCTGAAGATAAACCCCAAAAGGACAGGGCTCTTCTGGAGGAGACCAAGACAATGTCCCAGAACCACATTCCAGACAAGAAGAAAAAAAATTGAAAAATAGAAAGAAAAAAAAAGAAAGCTAGAGATAAGAAAATGTAATCAGCACTTCATTTTTGCTTCAGAGTTGACCAGCTTAATTATACAGTATATTGGAGACAGCTGCGGAGGCAGGAATTGGTAAATGATGGATTCGGGCAAGAAAGACGCATGCATAGACAACCATACAAAACCTGTCAGCTGAAAGGAAAGGTCATTTAATAAAAAAAAAAAAAAAAAAAAAACATACAATATACGGCCACCGTCTATCCATATAGATCACTCACAGTGTGTAAGCGGGCGCCACAATGAGACACTTGCGGACAACCTCGAAAGCAGCCCTCTCCATGCTCAACCCAATTACATGAAAACATTGACTCGAGTAAATTTTGGTGTTTTCCTCAAAACAAAAGCTGGATTTTAGAAGCCACCCTGAATGACAGATGGCAGCTGTCACAATGAATGCACATTAGTGGGAGTCAACACGGTTTTCTTTATTTTAACAACGCTAGAGAAAAAGCTGTACTCTAATGGGACAGTCTTTCATGGAACCGACTCGCTGTGAAATGCAGAATCATGTAAAAACAAAACTGATAAACTATGGATTTCATGAAAAATATATAATCTAAAACAGATAACATGCAATATAGAGTCAGGAATAGGAATCCAAGTGAATATGAAAGGTCTGTAGTAGGTAGTAGCTTTTTTTGCAAAAATGATAACAGGTGTAGCCATCCCCAGGGATAGATTGGCCAACCCTACAAGCATGCAGGGGCGGATTGGCTATAGACCTTAGAGGGAAATTTCCCACTGGAGCAATGACCATGGGGCCGTCTGAGTCCCCCTCACGGCCGGCGGAAGTTTTTGGGGATGTATTTTGAGCTTCTGGCGGTAGTATTTTGTGATGGACTGTGGTATTTGGCTCTGTTGCTGTGGTATAATGTGCCACAATATAGTATTGTTGGCCCTGCCTTCCATCAATTTGGACCCCCTTTTAATATTTTTCCAGGGCCACTTTAAGTTCCCAACCCCGCCCCTGGCTACAAGGAAATTTCCCAGTCGGGGCCACTTGTGACCTCCTCATTCCACAAGGTATGTAACAATCAGATACTTTCAACATTAATGATAGGAGCATCAGGTACCGGGTACTACAGATGTTCTCCTGAATTCAACTGTATTACCATTATCAGGATGGTGATACAGATGAATATTGCTGTGAGCCCATGGCTTCCTGCCCCACCTTTCATCCCTCCTGTGGCCTGCACTGCATATGGTATGGCTAGAAGTGGACCCTGTTTTGTAATGGGCAGGGCCAGCAATACCATAGAGTGGCATATTATAACACCCCAACAGAGCCAAATACCACAGTCCATCACAGAATACTACCAGCAGCACAAAATACATCCCCAAAACCTTCCACTGGCCGGCTGTGAGGAGGACTCAGGAGCCCCCTGGGCATCGGTCCACCGGGAAATTTCCCTGTAAGGTCTATGGCCAATGAACCCCAAGAGTCAGTACCGAATGACTGCAGCATCAAACTACACAGTTTCTGTAACTATGGAAACACATAGGTCAATGTGGGAGCTGTATGCACAAAACGGAAGGAGATCTAATCAAGACTAAGTCGCTTCAATCTTTATTTAAAATTAACACACACACACACAAAAAAAACACTTTGCAAAGGTGAACAAGGCCTAATAATGTACAAGTAATACATAAAGCCAAGGCGGATAGCTGCAGCACAATACAATATTAACAAATAAAAGCCAAGAATACATAGGTTTCTGCTCACTCATAGGATATTCCTGAAAAAAATAAATTACAGTACTCTGAAAGTAGACTAAATTGCTGACATTCTTGTAACCTTGAACAGGACTATTCTCCTGGTGGCTTCAGCATATACAAAAAATGAAATAGATTTGAGACCAGAGTCTCCGAGTGCTAGTAAATTATATTCCGCCAGGGCAATGGATTGAATTTAACTGAACACTTAGGGGTAATTTAATATATTACAGCTGCATTTAGCGCATGTCCTCTATTGTATCGGATAGGCGGTGTCCACAATGGTTCAAGCTCTGAATTTTGGAGCCAGTCAGTGAATGGTAATAGGCAGCTGAAGTGAAAATAAAATTTTCTTGAAAACCCTCTTAGTGGGAACTGTATATAGGTTGATTCCAAAGCAATCTCCCACCACTGGCCAATGCAGCCATGGAGGATTTTTGGACAAGTCCTTTATTATAGTCCCTTTACACAGGACAACTATCTAGCAGATTGTCGGGAAGGAAATATTCCTTCCCTACAATCTGCTGATCAGTAGCGAAGGAGACCAATGCAGATCTCCTCCAGCGTATGGGAAGGAGCAATCACTAATGCCATGACTCCTCCCCATACTGTCTCATTGTTTCCCAGCAGCATATCGCTTCTGCCACTGTGAACACGATCTTTTGTGCTGCACAAAAGGAACAATTATTGGAGGTGCATTTACACCGCAAGATCGTCACTAACAAGCATTACTAGAGTATTACAATTGTAGGACCTTGTAATGGGTCCATTAGTCCTAGGCCAACCCTAACTACTGTCAACACTTGCATTTGGGGACCACTGACTTTGCTTGAAAACAACAAATGAACTATCCAAGCTTTTCAAATTAGCCTGTAAGCAATTTTTTGGCAAAATTCAGGCATTATTCCCCATCTAAAAACATATGTGCTATTGTCCATTTCTTAACAAAATTCAATGACCACTTTAAATAGACAATTAAGACTAGAAATGCACCATTTTTGGATTAATGCATTGGATGAAGGCTGATAACTGATTTTGACTAGAGACAAGCAAATCAGTGTTAGAGATTGAATGGGGTTCCTTGGGCCCACCAGAGGAGATTATTATAGGGGCCCAGGAGCTGTACCCGCACCATCACTCGTGGGTGCCAGCTGGCACATCTCTTATTGCCGGCATCGGTTAACTTCGATGCTGACAGAGGCATCTACCCCATCCTTCCCCTGCAATGTGATCAAGACCTGAGGAGGGGTTGCTATGATAGCCAGAGGCCTAAAAATGGCCCTCGGACCTGCCTAGCCATTATATTACATTTATTGTAACTGACACAATACATTGCATAATTCACTGAGGATAAGCAACGCAGTAACCTTCTATGCCCACTACACACTGTTAATCCGGAACAGCAGATCAGCAGGGTAGTGTGTCGGACTCCTACAATGTGATACTGACAGCCTATCCTGAGGACAGGTCGTCCATACTGAAATACTGGACAACCCCTTTAAAAACAGAGAAACATGCAGACAATAGGAGCGGGTTTACATGCTTCAATTTTGCAGGGGAGGACTGGCCATATACCTTACAGGGAAATTTTTCCAGTGGAAAGCCCATGCTCAGGGGGCCACCCAAACCCTCCTGACAGCCGCTGGCCAGGTACCTAACAATCTGACGTTCTCTGCATTAATTAATGCTAGGAGCCCAGGCCCCCCCCCCCTAAATTAAACTGTATCACCATTGTCAGTATGGTCATAGGGCAGTATTTTATGCTGCACTGTGGTATTTGGTTTTGCTGGGATAGTATTTTGTGACGCTCTACACTATTGCTGAGCCTGCCTACTTGAGGCCTTTGTTGCCCCACCTTCTGTCAATTTGGACTCGCCTACAACTTGGGGCCACTTTTAGGTTCTGAAACCAATCTAAGAAGCATTTGCAAACTGCACTGAATTTCACAAAAACGCATGACCGTCTAGACTTTGACCGCGCTGCAGTCACTAGGCACGCCCTTCCGCTTGCTGGAACCAGCTTTGCTGCTCAGATGTTCTAGTCTATACAATATACACTAATCTAGTAACTACAAGAAAAATCCCAAAGGCATAAACTGCAGGATGCATTAAATCTACAGAATTTATTTAACTCTCCAGACAAAGCTAATTTTAAACGTAGCCGCGGGCTATGTAAGAAGATTGATCTACGATGATCAGCACAGTCTAATTATGATCAAAACATTATAGCTCCAAATATATTACCGTACTTAGGATAGGTGTCACGAGGAGGTGGATTAAAGAGCCGTTTCAAGAGGCCCCACAGATGCTGATTGCTTACGGATGTTAAAAAAAAAAAAAAAAAAAAAAAGCATTTTTATTCGCAGCGCCGTTTCAAGCACTCTCCCGTTTATCCTGATATTCCTTGTGCATGAATATAAAGCAAGAGCTACAGTGGTCACTGACATAGATGAACACCTGATCCTGTGCCAGTGTTCGCTGTAATCCCACCATTCTATTCACAAGCCAGAAATAATTGGGAAGCCTGTGTCACCTCATGTCCAGCTTGTACACCATTGGGGACAATTTTCTTTATTATTGCATTGTACTCATTTTGAGCTAAAAATAATTTTTTAAATTGGTCTTTATTACAAAAATGGAATCCTTTTTTTCTGTACATAGCCGAGATGCTTTACTAGCAGATTCTGAAGTTTCTCTCTGCTCCGTCAGACAGGGAGCTGACGGACTCCTCATCTCTGCGCTCTGATATTATAAATACTCATTATAGCTCCGATCTTATCTTACTGATGAGAATGTGGCTTAAATAAGTGTTTATGACCTCTTAGTAAATTATAGATATGGTTTATTAGATGACTGGTACAAACTTAAAGTGAAAGTACCAGTCACAGCTTAACCCTTTGTGACAGAACGGCTCAATATTTTTTAATAAAGACCAATTGAAAAAAAAATATTTTTAGCCCAAAATTAGTAAAGTGCAATCATTAAAAAAAATTGCTCCCCGAAGGTGTCCATAGCCTTTAACCCTCAATGAGTGGCTCTGATCGTCCTTTGGCCGACTACCGTAGCATTACTTGGTGGCCATTCTAATAAATAACTATAATGATTTGTGATACATTGATTATAATGCATGGACAGGTTAGGTCCACCTTCCATTCTGGCTCAAAGAAGGGGGATCACACGCAGGACCCCCCCTCTATGGCTTCCATTGTTAAAGGGGTTGTGTACATGTTAGCGCTAATAAGCAACATAAAAAAACTGCTTTAAAAAAAAAAACAGAATGACCAATAGAGACATAAAAGGATGAAAGCTGCAACACAAGTAAATTAACATGAGGGGAGATGTCTCCCGGCAAATTAATGGATTTTCAATAGCGGCTCAGCTTTCATTTGCTCTTCTACCCAATTATTCTAAATATTTTAGTCTGACCAGCGCGATCAACCTTTGCACACAATTCATGCACCCAGCAGAAAGTCAGAACCATGCAAGGCATCGTACAGCGCGAAGAAACAGCACGGTGGCACTTAAAGCTGCTAATGAGCAGCGCATGAAATATTTCTCTTCAGAGCAAGTCTTCGCTGTTGAAATACATTCCATTAGGTTAATAGCTCACGTTAATAGCTAATTTATGACAATACAAACCACCCACCTACATTAGGTTTTTAACAAATACTTGCAGGTATTCTGCACGAAAATATGGACCACCTACAGCTAGGAGCACCCGGGCCGGGAGGACTTGGCGCTTATTTCCTCTCTTGCTCCTTCCACAATCTGCAGGTTGATTTCCTCACTCACACACCCCTCGGCTTCTAAGTTAGGGCTAATTCACATGACCATACGGCTGTGGTGCCTAGATTGCGGAACGCAATCCACGGACGCCAGCCAAGTGAACTCCGTGGTGCGGACACCTTGACTTCAATGGGACAACGATCCACAAGATACGGCAACATAGGGCATGTTCTATGTCTTGTGGAGAGCAGGCACGGATCGGAAGCCCATGGAAACACTCAAGTGCTTCCATGGACTTTTGGGTCCGTGCCACTGCACCGCAAAAGGTAGGACATGTCCTATCTTTTGCCATATTTTTCAGATCGTGGATTCATTTAAGTCAATGGTTCCACACCACAGAACAGAGTGCACATGGCCAGTGCATGTCCGCAGCACAGGTATGGCGACCATACGGTCGTGTGAATGAGCCCTTAGGACCTTTGGAGTGATGATACCAGTTTCGCACCACCATTTAAAAATGAGAGGTGGTCAACATGCATATCCATAAGGGTTTATTTTGTCTCACAGTAGGCCATGGATATCTGATCGGTGGGGTCCAACACCCCCTAATAATCAGCTGTTTTGCAGTAACTCCAGCACAATACAGCTCCAACCATTGTGCATAGTGTAGTTGGTTGGCTACTCCCATTCTCTTGAATCCACCCACGACCCAGAGAGCTGTAGTTCCCGCTCCAGAGCCACTAAAGAACAGCTGATTGGTGAGAGTGCAGGGTGTTGGACTCCTGCTGATGAGATATACAAAGGACTGGAAAAAACTCATTTAAAGTGGTTGTGAAAGAATGGAAGAGTTTTTGGCAAAGCCTCCCCCCACCCCACTTGGCAGGACCTGTAAAGGAAAGAGGACTTATCTGCTTCCCAGTGCTGGCTCCCCACCTCTTCCTCCAGGCCTGCGATACTCCACTCTCTCAATGTTAATATCTGGTTCGACATCACTGGCCGCAGTGGTGACCGGCTCGCCTTATGTCATGACAAACTGTCACATGACGCAAGGGGAGCCGACTCTGGCGGGCCAGCAATTGGTTGCAGCCAAGTCAAAACAGGTGTTGCCAGCAAGGGAGCATCACAGGTCTGAAGAAGGAGCGGGTCTAGTAAAGTGGGTGGGCAGGGCGGTTGGGTTTGCCAATGCCCCCCATTCTTGCACAACCCCTTTAAGTATGATTTCCATCATAAACTCTACAACTAAAATCTCAAAATTCTCTAACTTATAAGTGGCGTTAGAAAGACAGGTTTTCTTCCTTCTGGAGGAATACCCCAAGCCCTATACTCTCCACACTGGCTAGATCTCTGCAAGAACCAGCTATGGTCTTCTGAAAGGCCACATGATTCTAGAAATGCAAGTCAAGGATTTTAGGAAAATAATCACACTCCTGACTAAAGAACTTCTTACAAGTTTCCAATTCAAGCTGCTTATATATTTTTTTTTACACGGTGTTTAATTCTGAGAAACCGCCGTACCACGGTTCTTCCCATCAGCATCTTTTTCTACTATCACATTACTTAATGATCACCCTGCAAACATTCTTAGGTCAAGCTGAATCTTTATAAATGTTTTCTTGGCAAGTTGATTAAGTTATTTTGTCATTGGCTTATCTTCATGATTTATACATCCCACACAGTGCCAAGATGAAGACTTCCTGCACAAGAGGGAAAAAGGATATTGGCTTGATGTAACGATTCCCCTGTCATAATGATTATACAGCAATCAGAGATCACAGGGAAATGTTAGCTCTTACAAAAAGTTTAAGACGCAAAGAACACTAAAATCAGCAATAGCTGCAACTGGTCAATGCAGGAAATTGCATCCACTACATTTTAAAGGAACGGTATAATTAAAATAAAATAACCAACACCACTTGTGTCCTCCTCTACAAGTCCCACGTTTTATACCAAATTACCGTTCAACCCTCGGAACATATTTCTCACATAAATCCTACTGGGATTAGAACATGTAATAAATGTTGTTTTGGCTGATTTGTTACAAACTGGGGGGCCGCATGCTGCACCTGTCTGCATTGAAGACCAAGCAAGGTGCCACCATCTTCTGACAAAGCTACATCACCTTCAGCCTATTACATGGAGAACAAGGAAATCAAAAATTTCTAGATTACTATAAGCCTTCTCAACTTGGGTTATGCAAATTTCCATTCCATCCCATTTTTTAGGTGTCCCTTTAAGGTGGTGTCATTTATTACCCCAAGGCAATACAGATACAGCTCTGGAGAAGATCATATGCCCTTACAATCTCAAGGGCTAAGGAGACAAAGCTAGCACTATCCAGGGGCAATGATGCTGGACTTCCAATGGTTTAATGATGCGTCAAGTTCTTTCCATGATATACATGAGAAAAAATTGGGATAATGCGTTCTCTGCTGCTAATCAGATTTTGTTTCAGTGGCCATCCAAAGGTCCAGTGACTGAATATGAAGATTGAAGGAGCCTTCAGTCACATCAGATAGGCTTATCTTTGTCAAGCATTCGCTTGCAAAGACAGAATATGTACAAGCCATTGTGCAATATATATATGTACACAGATACATCCAAGACTAACGTCTTCTACATAGTAACTGAATTTCCTGGTGGCTGAGGAGGACGTTTTTATGGTAAATTACTGTTTAATTATAAGGTAGAAAAAAAAAAAACGGGTCAGATTATGTCTTTGCTGGTCGTGTAAACCAAACGCCCTTCATTTCTCTGTAACCCAGCGTTACATACTATACAGTAACACATTTATTCAATTTATACATATAATGCATCAAGACTAACAATACAAACATCAGTCATGGCCAAATGCCAATGGCTCCCCTGACATTAATTCCATTAGATAGCATCCATGAATCACTGATAGGCAGAAGCAGAACTAGTTTCAGGACCCTACACACAAATTACAAAGGGAACAATGGCGATTGTTGTGTTCTATGTTAAGGTAAAGGTCCTTTTACACGGGCCGATTATCGGCCGAAAAATCGTTCCTAGGAACACTAGTGCCGATAATCGGCCCGTGTAAAAGTGGCCCTAATCAGCCGACGAACGAGCAAAACGCTCGTTCGTCGGCTGATTGGATCTTTTGGTTTCTACAAAAGATCCAATCTGTCGGGCGCACATCACATGTGCGCCTGACAGTATGGAGCTTCCTGGCCGCACGAGTGATACAGCGATCACTCGTGCGGCCCGGCGCTCGATTCATCGGGCCGTGTAAAGGCTCCCTGCCCGAGCGCCGATATCGCTGATCGGCGCTCGGGCAGGGAGACACATCGGCCCGTCTAAAAGGGCCTTTAGACTCTGCCATGCTTGGTCACACTCTTAATGTTCTGTGAGCGGATACATGGGGAAATCTGCAATTTGCTTGGATGGTAATATTTGACTATGAGGGTCTCTTGGCCCAAAGACTGACTCATTTATAGCCTAAAGATTTAGGTTTAACAGTTAAAATTCAGAAAAATTGAGATATGAGCTGTTTGGTGGAGTACTCATACTGCAGAACTGATTAAGCTTTTCCTGGTCCAGTTTGATACATCTTGTAAAGAATACTCCTTCAGGGTGTTTGAACATCAGGAAGAGGGTCCCTGTTCAGGATTCAACTCTACGAGTTAGAGTGCCACTTACAAGCCTAGCTAAATCCATATATTAACTTGCCAGATAAGACGAGCAAGTACCCCAAAAACAGTCGCCTGCAAATATATATATGGCTTGGGTATTTTCCCTTTGCATGCTTGGAAAAATGTTAAGCACTGACTCACAGGGAGTCGCTTCCAACAGGTTTCACTAATGAAATGGTTCTCTCTCTAGGTGCCCATACACAGAAGACTTTGACAGGCCACAATGCAGCCGATCAATCGTCCATAGGATTGTTCGTACAAACAATGAAACCTGCAACAACACATACTAAACTGGTCGAGCAGAAAGGCTGACATTTTCCAACCTGATGGACCAAATTTTCTGTTATTGGCCATCAACACGAATTTTCAAAATGACGGTCATCCAAAATATGCAAAAATCAGACATTTCAGCCAACTTATCTTGCGTATAGGTGGCTTTCCAACTTCAATCCAAAAAAAAATAGGTAGTTCGTGTAAGACAACACCTTTGATTCAGGTTGCTCTTGTTTTTAGGTTTCTCTCTCTGAGGGCATCTAAAAGAGGTTATTGTTTATGCCAAACTGGCCAAGTGCCTCTGTTCACCAGCTGATTTTCAGTAGATGTAATCAGATACACTCACGTAAAACGGCTTCTATAAAAGATTCAACAAGTTAAGTACAAATGAACGGCTCAGATTTCCAGTTTCTGGTTTAATGGTGAAAAGTGATGAAATCCAACCACATTCCTATAAAGTTGTTCTGCTGAATAAAATTTATCCAGTGAGGTCATATTAAGCTTTCATTACCATTTTTTTTAAAAAACATTTATACAGACATAAAAACTGGCAGACCAAAACATCAAAAAAAAAAAAAAAAAAAAAAAAAAAAAAAAGATTCCTTTAGTTGCCCTACCAGCAACCATCTTCTACCCTAACTTTGTTGCGTCAATGTGCCCTAATCAGGCTCTGGTTTCTGTAGTGAGGCAACCCATTTAACAGAAAGACAGGAGATGAAATTTGTACGAGTTTTACCAGCTGGACAACACAGTTTCTAAATGTGGCATCTGATACCACAGGCAATCAGCTGTCATTGCCAAATTAAGTTGCCGACGGCCATACATTCAAATTAAAAAAGGATACTACATAATAGATGGATGAATTGAGCTCCTCAAGGCAAGGGCTGCTCTTTCCAGGTTTCTTCTCTCTATGACATCCATCAGTCCTCATAAGTTACATGGTAAATGGTTGTCCTGACAGAATAACCCCATTACGATTATAGTAAGTATCAAAAATGTCAAATTTTTGTAGAATTTTTCCATGTATGTTGATTGTGTCTTGATACTGGGGAACATGAAAACCCTGGTCATTTTGGGAGCAAGCTGAGCTATATATGATCAGCTCAAAAATATGTTTTATGTTCTTGAAGCTTTTCTTCAGTAGCTTAAAGTTCAATAGATAAGAAGGGGGCACACGGCAGTAGAAACTATGCATGAGCCAGACTGGAGAGCATCTGCCTCGCAGTGTGACCAGGTGCACCAGCATGCACTTTGCACTGTGACCAAACACCGGGGGAAGGGCGGCTAGCAATTTGCTCAAGACATGCCCATTAAGACCCCTTCCTTTACCTTGAAAGCTCACGTCGGCCACAGAATTGTTGCTGGCATAGACACCTGCTACCAATCAAAAGCTTTATGCTCTTCTAGTGCCCCCTGGGAGTTTAGTTATCAATGACCAGAAAGGTCAAGAGCCAGTAGGAAGGGGGGTCCACACTGCTGCTTTTGTTGGCCATTATAGATTAACCTTTACCCTGCTGAGGCAATTGCGCAATCTTGGAAGGGTCACGTGTTCACAGCCTGCATAACACTTTTATATTGAAGCAGCATACTTCTAAAGGCGTCAAAATATCTAACATGAATTCCCAACATTACAATTAGTTATGAGCTGGATCACTGAATATGTGCTTGTGAAGGCTGATATTTCAGCTTTGTGATTTGCTGATTTAGTCAGAATTCCTTTGGTACAGATTTCCTTTAATACTTACATTATGGGTGCGTCTATTAGAACATTTTGTAATTTTTTTTCTTGTTTGGGTGTTCCCGAAATTTAGAAACTCCAGGACTGTGGACATAGTATTCAACTATGTAGTACATAAGTATGCCTAATTTATCTCCATGCACCTTCCTGGCCCCACCATTGGTCCAATTTTAAGTTTGCTGCAGTGATACGATCTTCATGTGATGTCACATGACATCAGACGCACAGACGCCACAGTGCAGTTTTCCTAGATTTAGAGCAATCTATGAAAACTGTAGGCTTTTACACTTTAGATGATCGTTTCAAACTCATAATTTGAAATAACTAGGCCCCAGTGCAAAGTCTTCTTATGTGGCAGAGAGGCTTTGGGCTCCCTCAGGCACAGGCATAGTTGCTGCCTCTGACCTCCCAATTTGATTGGAGGCAAGGAGCACAAAGACCTCCAATACCCACAAGGCCTAAGGATTTCTCATTGGGCTTGGCCCCAATCAAGAGCGATACGGCTGGCCATAAACTCTTATATAATAGTAAATGTCCCGGTCAATGATTGTCAAGAATCAAGAGTAAAATTGGAAACTGTATTAGGCTAAAGCACTGAATGTTATAAAAATTGTCCTGAGTCGGAAGTATGTAGATAACACTACTATATTCCATCCTATAAATTAATGTTCGACCTTTTAAACAGACCTTGAAACATAAATTTAGGACTATAACTAAACCAGTGCCTCATCTGCAGACAGCCGTTTCATGCGACTGTCCCTCAGTGAACTGGCTTAAAGGGGTTGATTGGGTTCAAAGCTCAACCCGGAGATATACCCATCTTCACCACTCTGGCCCCCTGATATGATCATCGGAGCATTTCAGTGCAGGGCAAAGGCATTTTTTGGAGATCCGGTACCCGCACCTATCAGACAATAGGGGCATATCCTAGCAGAATGCCCCCATTGTCTGTGATGGGAATAGCCCTTTAACTGGGTGAGAGGCCTTCATCAAGCCAGGTCTCAGCTCTGTAGTGACGGGCAATCACCCCAAAACAGCTGTCCGAAGACAAGGTACTGGATTAGCTATAAATTATGTTCCCAAATCCTGGGCCGTCTGTGTAATTTACAGATGTGTTGGGTGGTCCTCAGAATTTTAAAATAATTTTAGAAAATCATTAAAGCATAATGCTACAGTTTATAATACTTTATGCTTTATATTTTGCCATTTTGGGTATCACGCTATAGCTCTGCTCTGATACAACAGGTGCACTAACATTTTCCTTTCCTTCTGGCTCCTCGCTGCTTTTCCTCTGCCCCACCTTTGGCTGTGGCCTGTACTCTGACCTGGACATCATTATTAGAAGCTGCGGGTTGTATGGCAATGCTTCAGACTCCGTTGGAGGTGATGGTCAGAAGAATGTGCAGTCTCACAAAAGAGGAATGTTCTGCTGCCAGAACAAACACTTAAAATCTGCAGAGAACAAAAGTTATTTTACCAGATGTCTTTACGGCTCAATATTTTAATGTAGCAAAAGAGTATCTGTCCTTCCGTTATCTCACATTATCCAGAATTGGGTCAAACCAACCATGAGGACATGAACTCAGACAAAGTAAAAAAATAAATGAAGTCTCCCATGGTACCCCATTATGCATACTTGCCAGCTCTACCCGGGATGCTCCTGGAAAGAGTTGACATATCTCCTAAGTGTCACAGAGGCCTCTCAGTTTCTCCTAGAAGACAGCCCTCAGTATACTTTTCTATGTGAAGCACAAGGATGCTGTGTCTTAAGACTCAGCCCCAAAGTTCAAGCATACACTTGAGGGTTGGCGCCATGCAGTGAAAAGAGGACGCGGTTTATGACATGTTGGTGTCGAACTCGCAGACAGATAAAAGTTGGAAAGTATGCAGTTAGGTCTATGGTTGCTGTGGGAAATACTACTGTCCAACTAGTGAGCCCAAAACTGTAGTTGATAACCAGTAGTCTCAGTCCAACAGAAGCAGATGGTGAACATTGGGTGATTGCACTTTTACTAGCCAAATCCAACTAGATGTTTCCTTTACAGAGCCTCTACTATGACTGGGGGGACGTAGTTACTCCAAAATCGCAAAAATGACCTGCACTTACTCTACTTACTCTAATATTCTCAAAATATTCTAGGACTGCAAGTGCCCTATTTGGTAAATCTGCCCTATTAAACACTTTCATTAAAGGGGTATTCCTTTGTTGATGGTTAACCACCTATTCATAAGATAGGGGCTAACTATTAGAGCAGTGGGGGTCCTATTGCTGGGACTCCAACTAATCACTAGAACAGAGCTCCACTCTTCCATAGAGATGAAGGGTGCAGCAGTGCGCATACCTGACCTCCTGGTCTGTTCATTTTAGGGCCCCCCTGGGATACAGATTCCCTGTTCTTGTGACTGGTGGAGGTCTTACCACTGGGATGCCCATCGGTCTAATAGTTATCCCCAATTGGGTGGACAGGGGGTAACCTGACATAACTGGAATACCCTTGACTATAATGACTATATGACTATAATGGAACGCACGCTCAGTTAATAACAAACTGTCTTTCATCCATGACCTCTTCATCTCACACAAACTTTCCCTTCTGGGTATCACAGAAACATGGCTGACACCCTCTGACACTGCCTCCCCTGCTGCTCTCTCTTATAGCGGATTTCATTTCACCCACACCCCACGCCCTGGCTGCAAACATGGTGGAGGAGTTGGTCTGCTTCTGTCTGGAAACTGCTCCTACAGCCCAATTCCACCACCACCCTTAACTCTCACTTCATTTGAAGTACACTCTGTTCGCATCTACTCTCCCTCCAACCTGCAAGTAGCTGTTATCTACCGCCCCCCAGGCCCAGCCACCATCTTTCTTGACCATTTTAATACCTGGCTCCTACATTTTCTTTCTGCCGACATTCCCACTATCATCATGGGTGACTTCAACATCCCTATCGACACTTGCAACTCGACCGCCTCCAAACTTCTGGCACTCGCTTCCTCCTTCGGCCTCTCCCAGTGGTCTTCCGCTCCCACCCACAGAGATGGTCATACTCTAGATCTGATCTTTACTCGCCTCTGCTCCTTATCTAACCTTTCTAATTCGCCACTCCCCTATCTGACCACAACTTACTCACCTTCTCTTCTCTGGTCTCTTCTGCTGCTCCTCCGGTCCACACACTAGCACACCCCTGCAGGAACCTTAAACATCTCGACTTTCACCTACTTTCGGAATCTCTTTCACCTCTCTCCAACATTCATTCCCTCAAAGACCCCGATGCTTGCCACCACTCTGTATAACACCACAATAGCTACAGCCCTGGACTCTGTTGCCCCCCTCACACTCCACAAATCCCGGAAAATCAACAGACAACCCTGGCACACAGACCTGACCAAGAAACTCAGACAAGCTTCCAGAGCTGCTGAGCGGCAATGGAAGAAATCCCATTCTAAGGATCACTTCACCACATACAAGCAATCCCTCCTCATTTTCAAATCATCACTCTCTGATGCAAAACAGGCCTACTTCTCATCTCTAATATCTTCTCTGTCCCACAACCCCAAACAACTGTTCAACACTTTTAACTCTCTTCTCCGTCCACCGGCGCCCCCACCTTCACCTCTTATCTCAGCAGAGGACTTTGCCACATATTTCAAACAAAAGATCGTCAACATCAGAGAAGGCTTCAGTGCACAGTCCCCTCAGCCCCTTTACATAACTGCTCAGTACTCTTCCACCAAAACCTGCTTCTCCACAATTACAGAAGAATACCTTTCCACCCTACTCTCCAGATCACATCTCACCACCTGCGCACTTGACCCAATCCCATCCCACCTCATTCCCAACCTCTCCTCAGTGTTCATCCAGCCCTAACTCATCTCTTCAACCTATCACTGACCTCTGGTGTCTTCCCCTCTGGTTTTAAACACGCTACAATTAAACCCATCCTTAAAAAACCCTCACTCGACCCATCTTCTCTGTCCAGCTATCGCCCCATATCACTTCTGCCATATGCCTCAAAGCTACTTGAGCAACATGTCCATTCAGAACTGTCCTCTCACCTCTCCTCCTGCTCACTCTTTGACCACCTACAGTCAGGCTTCCGACCCCACCACTCGACTGAAACTGCCCTTACTAAAGTCACCAACGATCTGCTAGCAGCCAAAACCAAAAAACATTACTCTGTTCTCCACCTCCTTGACCTGTCCTCTGCCTTTGACACCGTCGACCACTCCCTTCTACTACAAACTCTCTCGTCTCTTGGCATCACTGACCTGGCCCTCTCATGGATTGCATCATACCTCACCGACCGGACATTTAGCGTCTGCCACTCTCACGCCACCTCCTCCTCCATTCCCTCTCTGTTGGTGTCCCACAAGGCTCAGTCCTAGGTCCCCTGCTCTTCTCTATCTATACCTTTGGCCTGGGACAGCTCATAGAGTCCCATGGCTTTCAGTATCACTTTTATGCTGATGACACACAAATCTACCTCTCTGGTCCAGACATCACCACCTTACTATCCAGAGTCCCACAATGCCTATCTTCAATATCCTCTTTCTTTTCCTCACGCTTTCTAAAACTTAACATGGATAAAACAGAATTTATCATCTTTCCCACCATCTTGCACAGCCCTCCCAACAGACCTATCTATCACCATCAACGACTGCACACTCTCCCCCGTTAAACAGGTCTGCTGCCTTGGAGTGACCTTGGATTCTGCACTCTCCTTCAGACCACACATCCAAGCCCTTTCCACCACCTGCCGCCTCCAACTCAAAAATATCTCCCGTATCCGTGCGTTCCTCAACTATGAGTCTGCCAAAGTACTAATACATGCCCTCATCATCTCCCGCCTAGACTACTGCAACATTCTCCTCTGTGGCCTTCCATCTAGCCCCCTAGCCCCCCTCCAATCTATCCTCAACTCTGCTGCCCGACTAATCCACCTCTCACCCGGTTACTCCTCTGCCTCTCCCCTTTGCCAATCCCTTCACTGGCTCCCCATTCCCCAGAGAATTCAGTTTAAAATACTAACAAATACATACAAGGCCGTCCACAACCTGTCCCCTCCCTACATCTCAGAACTACTCTCCCGATACATCCCCACACGTAATCTCCGATCCTCACAAGACCTCCTTCTCTCCTCCACTCTTATCAACTCTTGACACAATCGCCTCCAGGATTTCTCCCGCGCAGCCCCAATACTCTGGAACTCTGTACCCCAACATATCAGACTCTCACCTACAGTGGAATCCTTCAAAAGAAATCTGAAAACCTACCTCTTCAGACAAGCCTACAACCTGTGACCCTGCTGCTGCTACACTGCCATGACCAGCTTTACCCTCACCTACTGTGTCCTCCCATACCGCATAGATTGTAAGCCTTCACGGGCAGGGCCCTCTCTCCTTCTGTACCAGTCTGTAACTTGTTTGTCCTAGAGCAATTGTCTAGACTATGTATGTAAACCCCTTTCAACATGTACAGCGCTGTGGAATGAATGGCGCTTTAATAATAAATAATAATAATAATAATAATAATAATAATAATGACAGCACCTTTCTACATCTGGATCTATGAAGTAGAGATGCTACTTATTACAGATGCATTTTATAAATGTGCCTAAACCCTGGCCAAGCAGTAGGCCACATCCACTTTTCATTCCACCAACATGCATGGTGCAAATGGCTCTAAATTCAGGCACCACTTGTTAAAGAGGTAGCCAGAGATAAGGAAAAGTGGGGCACAAGGCAGAGGATGTGAAAAAAATAAAATAAGCATTACTTACCCGTTACCACACCAGTTGTTTTAGTGCTGGAGGCGGCATTTGTAGTGGATAACCAGTAGTCTCAGTCCAACAGAAGCAGATGGTGAACATTGGGTGATTGCACTTTTACTAGCTAAATCCAACTAGATTTTTCCTTTACGGAGCCTCTACTATGACTGGGGGGACGTAGTTACTCCGAAATCGCAAAAATGACCTGCACTTACTCTACTATGTACCATTCCAGTAGGATTGCATTGATTTGTAAAGCGTGTAATGGTGCAGTTGACGGACACTTGTGTGTGAAGCAATAATGGCAAGACAATGGAGACACCATCACAGAAGAATACTGCCCTGACTGGGGTGAAGGACTCAGTGGCATGGGATTGTGCATCCTGAGCTGTATAAACTGCTAGTGCTGCGCATCACATTCCATAGTAGATTCAGCCATTTTATGCTCAATAGGCCTCAATATTACTACCGGTATATACTTATCTACTGTACATTTGTGTTGCTAAGCTTGGAACATTTAGGCTGCACCCCCAGACAAGGCAAAAACCCTAGATACTGCCAACTTATGGGTGGGTTGATATAAGTTCCACCCATTTTCAGGCTGGGACAATCCAAAATTGTTTCTGAAAATTTGAGACAATCCTAGCAAATGTGACACTATTGACAACTATGAAGGTGAAATGACTTAAAAGGGTTTATCCAAGACCTATAATGCCCCTCCCCCAAATGCCCGGGTCCCTCACACAGATTGTACTGACATTGCTCCCCGGCACCCACGTCACTTCTGATGCCGGCACAGCTGCTGCATCTCCCAGTCACACAGATGAAAACATTCGGCAGCGGGGGTTGGGGGGTGTTGGTCTGTCAATACCAGGCCGCAACGGGAACGAGCCTCCCTAGCGTCACCAGCGATGCTAGGAAGGCTCCCACTGCCTGGCTAATCCACCTACACCCCCGTTACAACTATGCCTCATCTCTGCCAATCCATTTGCTGGTTCCCTGTAGCTCAGAGAATCCAGTACAAAACACTATGACGTACAAGGCCGTTCACAACCTGTCCCTGCCATATACCTGTGACCTAATCTCCCGGTACCTTCCCACACCTAATCTCCGATCCTCACAAGAACTCCTTCTCTGCTCTCATTGGCTCTTCCTTCAATCGCCTCCAAGATTTCTACCATGCATATCAGACTGCCATGTAAACCTTCAGAAGAAACCTGAAAACCCACTTCAGACAAGAATACATCCAACAGTAAGGGCTCATTCAGACGACCGTATTACGTATTATGCTACGGGTGCCACCCGGCATGTGTTCCGCAACGCTCAGAACCCACAGCCAGGTGCCCCATTGAAAATGCTTATACTTGTCCGCTATTGCAGACAAGTATAGGACACGTTTTATTTTTTTATGCGGAGCCGCGGCACGGAGCTGGCTCCGCGCGGCGGCTAACCGCTCTCAGAGGTGAATGGGGCTGCATCTATTCCGTAATATTGCGGACCCATTTACACGGTCGTGTGAATGGGCCCTTATCCTGCTGTTGCTATACTGCCGTACGAGCAGCTTCTTCCCGCATCTACTGTATCCTTCACCCACCCCTTTTCAGTTAAACCCCCACCACCTTGTTGGGCTAGGCACAGATATTTTCTCTAAAAATAGAGAAGCCATGTAATATACTTTGGTAGAATTTATACCAAAATCATCGTGCATTTCTATTAGTAAATGTAGACCAATATTCTGCTTTCTTAGCATTTCATCGAGGGCCTGGTAATGTTAACAAAGCATCCTCTTCTATCCTGCTGCATAAAAAATATTGCAGCCCATGTATAATTTACAGCCAAACCCCATACATCTTTTTTGGGATGTATAAATATCTTCAATTATACATTTCAGTTATTTAGAGACTGTACTCTCTGTTTTATTGTCTTTCATTTATTAATGACCTGGCGTCTATAGATTCTCTTCTGTCATTTATAATACTTTATACTTTGCCGGGTCTAGGGATAAACAACGCTGTAGACTTTAGCTGCCGTTCATAAGGCAGCAATTTGACTTTTTTAGTCAAAGGGGATTTTCTCATATATACTGGTACCTCATATCTCATATGTTCTGGTACCCCCGAAAAACAGCGGATTTTGTCAGGAGCAGGGTAAATGTATTACATGGCGGCTATTTAGCTGTGGAGTCCACTAGAACGAGGGCACCTGATAGTGGATGCCTGCCTCCTCTATGACATCCATATGATCCAATAAGGCCTATAGATAGGGTGCCAGTGGGAAAGTTCTATGTGCAGCACCGGATATTTGTCACGGACGACACTGGCCCACACTTCTCAAAATATTCTAGGACTGCAAGTGCCCTATTTGGTAAATCTGCCCCATTAAACACTTTCATTAAAGGGGTATTCCATTGTTGATGGTTAACCCCCTATTCATAGGATAGGGGATAACTATTAGAGCAGTGGGGGTCCTATTGCTGGGACTCCAACTAATCACTAGAACAGAGCTCCACTCTTCCATAGAGATGAAGGGTGCAGCAGTGCGCATACCTGACCTCCTGGTCTGTTCATTTTAGGGCCCCCCTGGGATACAGATTCCCTGTTCTCGTGACTGGTGGAGGTCTTACCACTGGGATGCCCATCGATCTAATAGTTATCCCCAATTGTGTGGACAGGGGGTAACCTGACACAACTGGAATACCCTTGGCTATAATGACAGCACCTTTCTACATCTGGATCTATGAAGTAGAGATGCTACTTATTACAGATGCATTTTATAAATGTGCCTAAACCCTGGCCAAGCAGTAGGCCACATCCACTTTTCACTCCACCAACATGCATGGTGCAAATGGCTCTAAATTCAGGCACCACTTGTTAAAGAGGTAGCCAGAGATGAGGAAAAGTGGGGCACAAGGCAGGGGATGTGAAAAAAAATATAATAAGCATTACTTACCCGTTACCACACCAGTTGTTTTAGTGCTGGAGGTGGCATTTGTGAGAGTGCTACATCTTCAAGACTGAGCGTAGTCTTGGCAGTGCAGTGTAATTACAAATGCTTGTTCCATTCACTTGAATAGGATGACCACTTGTAATTACACTGCGCCGTTGTTGAAAGTGAGACGATGCGCTGAGTAATCTTGCAGAGGAAGCAGCCCTAGCAGGAGTGCCCCCTTTTCTTCAAACAGCTGATCGGCAGGGGTGCCGGGAATCAGAGTATCTATCCTGAGGATAGGTCATCAATATGTACTGGCTGCAAAACCCCTTTAACAAGTCTGTATGTTTTGGAGTGTGGGAGGAAACCCATGAAAACACGGGTAGAACATACAAACTACATGCAGATATTGCCCTTGGAACACAGAACCACCGAGCCACCATGCTGAACAATTTTATGCTGTTTGAAGGGTTCCCCTATGATAAACTGATCACAGGGCGTCCCACTGTTAAGGCTGCCAGAGATGACCTGTATTTTGAGATGTTCAATTTCCAGGGAGCACTACCACAGGAGAAAAAGTATTACACAGTGCCCACTGTAATGAATGCGTCAGGTCCTCCAGAATGTGAAAAGTCCTTTATAACTGCTCTGGCTCCTGAAAATGCGGGAAACCCTTCTAACAACTCAGTATTCCATAACAGAGTATCTGACAAGATATTACCTTGTGCACTGCAAATTGTGCTCCAACCCAAGTGTCCAACAAGGCTAAAATCCAAGAGTCCATTGTACCTGTCTTAGGACATATGGTATCAGGCCAGCCCTTTATGTTCATGTTTAAGAGCTCCAAGAACAGAGGAACAAAAGGGAGTCTCCTCGGCACTATTAAATTAGTTCCTTAGTAAGAAGGATGACATCTCCAGATGACATCTCATGAAGCACAGCTGTGCTCGGTTCAGTGAATGGATATCTATATAGATAGACCTATTGTGAAATTCAGTCCTAAGGTACTCCACAATTAGAGTATTCTCCTAAGGCAGTGGTGGCGAACCTATGGCACGGGTGCCAGAGGCGGCACTCAGAGCCCTCTCTGTTGGCACCCACACCCTGTAAAAAGTCTATTGTGTACCAATATACCTTAGACTTTTCCTGCCATTCATCAGCACAGGTTGCACTATGAATGACACGAGCTGCTCACTGAATGCAGGCAGGCTATTATAGCTAAATGATAAAGTACATGGAAGATATACCGTATTGGACTGTAGTATTCAGGTTAAATTGCTGTGTTGGCACTTTGCAGTAAATATGTGGGTTTTGGTTTACAGTTTGGGCACTCGGTCTCTAAAAGGTTTGCCATCGCTGTCCTAAGGGGAGGCAATTATTAATCTTGCAAGAAACTGCTGTCACATTTTTTCTGTATTTGCTGTTTCGGGCGTTACTGAATCTGAGTTGTGGGCGGCAGATGCCAGCAATATTTTAGATATGGCTTTGATTGAAGCAGTGAGCTAAACAGTCAATCACAGGAACCACTTGTTTGGGCGACACCCCATAGACAGGTGCATCTGCTTACTCATCTCTAACACTGTTCCATACAAAGTATAAGTTATGGTCATATCATATTGAAGACTCAAAGTAACCTACAGAAATCTTCCATAGAAAACATGATGTTTACCACTCAGGAGGTCAATGTTGGTGAGAAACCGAAAATATAGAGAACATAAAAATAAGTTTAGTAATGTGCTCTTCCATAGGAGTGGTTATAGGAATATTTACTGCAATGGATCTCTGCAAAACCCACACATGTCCATGAAAAGCGGTGGCACATGCCCATAGTGTTCTCCATTAAAAAAAAGAGGTAGAGAACCACCTTGGTCTAAAAAAAAAAAAACAGACATACTCAACAAAAAAAAAAAACCCTGGAAGGACCAATTGACACCAGTGTTAGCAGAGCCCAAGATGTAACGCAAGGGAGTCCAAAGATAGACCTTCTAATCTTACCAAAAAAGTTACACTATACCCAGACTATGATGACGAATAGTTGATAACCACATACATCATGACTGGAATAAGTCAGATTTGTTGAAACTTTGTGAGATTAAGACAACGACAACTGTGGTGATCACCAAGAGTCATCAACCCGGAAAAGAGTCCTAAATCCACAGTTCACATATGACTGAACTATGATCGGATCTTCACAGAACCAGAGTGTGCAGGCTAAGCTCCGCTCGTAAATGTACACCTGCAGCAATAACCTCTTATCTCTTGGCCGATTATCAGGCCTTCCTTACTGTTTAGTAAATACTCGCATAGCATTTAGAAATATTCTAGATTCCTTAGGGTTCGGCCGCACGGTCAGGTTCCTGCATGCAGTTTTGGAAGCCAAATTCAGGAGTGGTTCATAAAAGGAAAGTATAAAGGACAGATAAACAGTTGCTCCTCTTTTTTAATTCACTCCTGGTTTTGGCTTCCAAAACTGCATGTACAAATCTGACCGTGTGGTCGTACCCTTTGAGTCCAGAGCTGAGCGCTCATGCAGGGTATTCTCAGAAATTTCTTCAAAATTCCTTTGGCAAATCTGTTCATGTAGAAATCTCCAGATGAGCTAACTGTAGGCCCCACCAGACAGGGATGTGCCTAGTATGCTTTCAATTTTGAACGCACAGAGGAATCAAGAAATAAATACATCAGAATAAATGGGGTCATTTATCAAACTGGTGTAAAGTAGATCTGGCTTAGTTGCCCATAGCAACCAATCAGATTCCTCCTTTCATTTTCCAAAGGAGTTGTCCAAAATGGTAGGTGGAATGCTATTGGTTGCTATGGTCAACTAAGCCAGTTCTACTTTACACCAGTTTGATAAATGACCTAGTTTTTTTTTTGTGAATAAGGCCAGAGTGACAAAGCCTTGATATGGCCACATTTTCACGTCCAATCAGCTCTACTGAAGAGAAACCAAGATCACCACATGTTTTTATGTGTGATCCATGTCTGTTTCAGCTGAACCCCAAGGTTCCAGCTGCAGGATATGATCATGTTAACTTGTAGGCCAGTTTCATAGAACTTTATATCTACACAGTCATATAATAAAAGCAAAAATATACAGTTCCTACTCAGATCATTCATCAAAGACAGACCCGGTGTATTTGGAGGCCATGCCACAAGCTTCAAATATAATTTATATGTCATTTTTTAATATACATAGACTACAATGTCATCTCTCTTCAGCTACTGAAGATAGCATAACAATATTTTGGATATCCATTATCTAAAAAGTTATAAAAAAAAAAAAAAAAAAAAAGAGAAAACTTCTGAACATCTGAACTTCTGAGGAAGCCAACCTGCCCCTGAGATGCGAGTACTCCCCAACCGAGGACCAGCATGAAGAATATGCAATCACATTGTATTGTTTTCATGTTTATCTCAAAACAGGAACATGTTCCGTGAGTCATAGAAATCATTAATTCTATTCAGCGGGGAAAATAGCATCCATTCTTAAGCTGCCAGCCAGGCATTTGCCTTCCCAATTCTTCACAATGGCAAAAAAAAAAAAAAAAAAAATACAAAAATTACATTCAAGTATTCTGCAACTCCTGACTTATCGATGTACGGCAGCCGCCTCTAACAATTTAGAACGCAGGAAGAAAAAAAATATAGTGCCAATTACTGGCCCTGGATGTTGATGGCAATTATATCACCAAGGATCCTGACAATAAGAGAGGCGCTTGTTTCCGCACAGCTGTTTGGTGAAGTTCAGCGTCTTAAACTATAGATCCAAAAACATTCCCAAAGGACCACCTAGCAGATTAGATAGGTAGTGCCCACTGAGATGTACCAGCCAGCAAAACATCGATTTGCATGAAAGACAGAATTGTGTATATTCCGAAGATGGGAGGTTATGATTACAGGGGTTGCGTAGTGTAAGAATATTGATGAAGTATCTCAGGATAGGTCACCAATATCAGATCGGCGGGGGTCCGACTCCCAGCACCCCCGCCGATCAGTTGTTTTAGTAGGTAGCAGTGTTTGTGCATCTGTTGCTTCCACTTCATACCTGCGCCTCTCGTTTGTAGAGGTGGCACAGTGTAATTACACAAACAAGACAACACGCAGGTAATTTTGAAGCGGAACCTCCTAAAACAGCTGATCAACGGTTGATGAAGTATCCTCAGGATAGGTCATTAAATGGGGATGAGGGAACTTCTGTTGTCAAGTTCAGTGTACAAGGTTGGGGTTCGGGTTATCTAAGAATTCCGTTATTGATTCTGCTACCACGGTCTATAACTTATGGTCCATGGTAGCGGAATCCATAACGGAATTCTAAGATAACCCGAACCCTGTATGCGGAACTTAAAAACAGAAGTTCGCTCATACCTATTAATGACCTATCTTAAGGATACTTCATTAGTATCTTTCCACTACACAACCCCTTTCAGATATACAAGTGCATCTCAATAAATTAGAATATCAAAAAGTGAACTTTCAAATGTTTATTTCTGTTAATGTTAATGATTATGGCTTACAGCCAAGGAAAACCCAAAAGTCATTATCTCCTGCAAAGGCTTCCTAAGCCTTTAAAAAGGTCCCTTAGTCTGGTTCAGTAGGGGACACAATCATGGGGAAGACTACTGACTTGACAGATGTCCAGAAGGCTGTCAGACACACTCCACAAGGAAGGTAAGCCACAAAAGGTAATTGCTAAAGAAGCTGGCTGTATCAAAGCATATTAATGGAAAGTTGAGTGGAAGGAAAAAGGGTGGTAGAAAAAGGTGCACAAGCAACAGGGAGAACCGAAGCCTTGATAGGATCGTTAAGAAAAGGCCTTTCCTAAATTTGGGGTAGATTCACAAGGATTGGACTGCTGCTGGAGTCAGTGCTTCAAGAGCCACCACACACAGACGTATCCAGGACATGGGCAACAAGTGTCGCATTCCATGTGTCAAGCCGCTCATGACCAATAGACAACGCCAGAAGCATCTTACCTGGGCCAAAGAGAAAAATAACTGGACTGTTCTCAGTGGTCAAAGGTGTTGTTCTCAGATGAAAGTAAGTGTTGCATTTCATTTGGAAATCAAGGTCCCAGAGTCTGGAGGAAGAGTGGAGAAGCACTCAATCCAAGTTGCTTGAGCTCTAGTGTGAAGTTTCCACAGTCAGTGATGGTTTGGGAAGCCATGTCATCTGCTGGTGTAGGTCCACTGTGTTTTATCAAGACCAAAGTCAGTGCAGGCCGTCTACCAGGAAATTTTAGAGCACTTCATGCTTCCCTCTGCCGACAAGCTTTTTGGAGATGGAATTTTTATTTTCCAGCAGGACTTGGCACCTATCCACACTGCCAAAAGTACCAATAACTGGTTTAATAACCACAGTATCACTGTGCTTGATTGGCCAGCAAACTCGCCTGACCTTAACCTCATAGAGAATCTATGGGATATTGTCAAGAGAAAGATGAGAACATTTTTTGAGATAATGACTTTTGGGTATTCCTTGGCTGTAAGCCATAATCATTAACATTAACAGAAATAAACACTTGAAAAAGTTCACTCTTTTTGTAATGACTCCATATAATATATGTTTCACTTTTTGAATTAAATTACTGAAAAAAACAAACTTTTTGATGATATTCTATTGAGATGCACTTAAAGCTGCACAGCCACCCAATGGGATGAATGATTTAGAATTTTTAAAAATTAAGCAACTCTGCACAGTCTTGTGTGTATCTTTTTGTGTATACAGCTCCTATGCATGCTTATATGCCTCTATGGTGGCACATTTACAATTGATATTTCACTGTTGGCAGGACAAAGGGCACAAGATCACACCGCACACAGGGTTTATACAATTGAAGGTCATGGTGACTTCTTCAAAATGTTGCCGTAAACTAAATTTTCAAACCTGCTCCCTTTATTTATATTCTAGACACCTTTGTCCTCAATGAATGAGGAATAGACAGTTTTTTTTTAAAGGCATCTCATGAAATGAAGCAGGGTCACCAAGCATAATGGGTCCAGCTTTTGAAACCCATGGCAATTGGCTGTTATGCCAGGGAAAATTGCAATCATCCATCCATTTTTTTCTTCTACAGGAGAAATGTACATGGAGGTCATTCAATTGCTCTCCACCGAGCACAGAACTCCCTCTATGACATCCATATTCATAAAAAGGGTCCAACTTCTGAAACCCATGGCGATTGGCTGTTATGCCAAGGAAATTTGCAACCATCCATTTTTCCCTACAGTGGCCACTACAGGTGTTACATGGTGGTCTTTCAACGGCTCTCAACAGGGCCCTATGTATAATGTCCATAGCTCAAAAAAAGGCTTACAGAAAGGGGCCAACTTAGTGAGCCAACTAAAACTAATGTTATGCATTAGCCAAGTCTCTGGAGAGAAAAATAAAATGTAATAATGCCTGGCTGACTTTAATAATTTTCAGACATGTTCATGTCACAATCTAATCAACAGACTATTGTTTTACTTCGCAGGTGCTAGCAAGTGAATAGAAGAAGAGAGAGACTGAGGACAACTTGAACATTTTCTCTACTTTCCCAATATAATTAGATCTTAAGGCAAAGAGAGCGAAGTGTCTTCATCTGGTCTCCATAGACCCATAATATATATGTAGATAAGACTCATTCTGTGTACAAGTAGCTGTTCTGAGTAAATCCCAGGGGCCCTGAAGCCAACTGACTACTGTTACTCAAGGTCCATAAGGAACTTCAAGGAAGCACAATTGCAACTAAAATCCTACTCGGTGGAGCCCCATCAAAGTCTGGTAATAGGGGGGCAACTTAAATTTACTGAAGTCTGCTTTCTCTAAAAGAAAGGTGAATTCAGTAGAGGTCTCAGAAGCGGAAAACCTATTAACGGGTTTGTCCATGACTACTAAAACATGGCTGCTTTCTTTTAAAAACAGCACCACAGACGTCCACGGTTGTCGGGGACATTGCAGCTCAGTCCTGTTCAGTTCAATGGAGAAGAGTTGGAATACCAGATACAACTCACAGTCTTTGAAGAGAGTAGCTATGTTTTTTCTAATCCTGGACAAACCCTTTAAATTGCACTACAGAATAGGAATTATTAGAGTAGACGATTCTGCCTAAAGCTCCTCATTGTTTTAAAGAGGTTTCCAGTCTACCAATAATGATGACCCACTCTCAGGATAGGCCATTAATATCCAGTCAGAGGGGGTTTGAAACCCACACCTCCATCAATCAGTTATATCCTACAGCCTCCGATAGTGGAACTAGAACTTTCAACGGAACAGGAAGGGCAGCTCCGTTCAAAGTGTAGTGGCCGTGCTGGGTTACTGCAGCTCAGCTCTCATTCACTTTAATAGGAGATGAATTGCAGTAACCCAACATAGCCACTAAACTTTGAATAGAGTAGGAAGTACAAATCCATTTAAAGTGCTAGCATTGGACACCCACTGATTGGATATTGCTGGTCTATCTTGAGGATAGGTCACCCATATCAGTAACCTGGAAAACAAGGACTGGAACTGTTTATTAGGAAACAATTGAGGGGCTTTACATGAAAAGATCCATTCTGTTCTCAAGCACCAGGTGGAGGTCAGAGTCCAGACCACCTTGTAGTCCACCACCTGAAATTGAGCACACTGTCAGACTAAAGACTTTGAAGACATATCGTACATATAGGAAGCTGCTACCAGACCTCAGCAGACTGATGGACAAGGTAGACCGTGAGGAACATGAGCTGGCCAACTCTGTAGAAAAAAAAATTCCACAAGCCTTGGTGGAAGCAAATGGATAAATACCTCAGTACTAGGTCAGTGACATAAGTCATCAGTCTCACCAGATTTTCTAGTTTGTATACCTTCAAAACAGCAGTCATAAAAGTTTATGAACCAGAATATCTGGTAGGGATGCTGCTCTCTCCCATAATTGTCCCGAAGAATGTAAAAACTTTCCTGAGGGCAAAACACAAAAACAGCAACACAAATCTGGATGGGACATCACCAGCGTATGACACTCTGAAGCCTCACTACTAGGGGCTATTTGCCCTACGTCTGCTTAATACGATGAGTACGTTTTAATCACAGATAAGGCAGCAATGAAGAGAAGCTGTAATGTAATTACTACATCCCTTAATGACTTCATCAATTATGTCACTTTAGACCTAAACCACTGGTGTGGAAAGAGATTTTTCAGTCATCCTGCCCTCAAAGCAGACAATGTATAATTTAAGGGCCTGTTTTAGGATGCTTAGGCTCTTATAAGAGATTTTTGGGAACAGATCTCCATTCTTGGGAGTAGTTTTTGTCTCTGGAGGACCTGTCCTGCCCTGTATTAAATAGACAACCTTTGTTGTGAATGGGAGTTTTGTAATGCTTCATTTCTCCTGTGGTGGCGCTGCAGGGGATTTAAACACTTCTAGATTTCCTCATAGAGATGATTATTGGTGGTCCCAGCCACTTGTGATTTACTTATAGTCAAGGGACCCTTCCAACATGTTGTTTAAAGTAGAGAACCCCTTTTAACATATGCCCCAAACAGAAATACGAGAAGGGATTTCCTTTCGTACAGAACCCTTTAAGCCCTGAGATGCCTACAGTCAGGTCCTTCCTTTTTTCTATTTTCCAGCATACTGAACAGTATAAGACAATGATACACCTGAAGAAATACACAATAAAGCGGAGAATTATGTACACAAATTAGACGTCTCTGACGCGGTTTATTACAGTCTTACCGCTCCCAAATGTGCAACATTAACAGCAGCAAAAAACAATCGGGTTTATTACAATTTTAAGCATCAACTTCCCATTTCCTGTCACATAAACCAACACAACGGGAGACGTGAAGGGGCGCCGTAATTAAAACACAACCGTGTCAAATATACACTGTAGTGAGATAAAAGTAAATGACATCATCAGGTAAATCACATCAAGAGGGGAAAATGCAGCAGATGACATTTAATGCAGACGTATGGTGAGATACCTGCAGGCTTATCATGGGGCTTGGAAGCTTATTAATTAGAGCTGTGATGACGAGGAGTCGTGAGCAGAGAGGTCTGTGACTGAACGCACAGACTATCACTGCATGAAGAGCCTGTGTGCAACGTATGACGACGTAAAGAAGAACATACTATGGGCCCAAGATCTCCTCCAGGAACATGTACAGGTTATCTTCCAACTTCTGCAGGGCACAACTGTGGCATATTCGGCTGCATGCTGTAACATGGAGGCAATGGAAGGAAGCAACGCTTCTAGGGTAGAATACGGTCTTCGTGAAAGTACGATATGGCGGAACTTGAAATGTGTAGTTTGTAATACAGAAGAATAAGGAGTCATGTGACTCTGTGCAGGGTCCATGCAGTGGAAATGGAAAATGCAGTGTCTGATCGTGGGGGCCTGAGCTTTGGGGCCCCAGCTGATCACTAGAAGAGGGGGCAGTGTTCTCTGCGGCAGGAGTACAAATGCTCGGCTATCGTACAGAGCGGTGGACAAGAGCGTGTTACTGCTGCTCCATTCAAATTGGGAATGTAAGCTGCGACGAACAGACACATACTGTGGACAGGTGATAAGACGCTGTCATGGGACATCCCCTTTAAACTTTTATTGACAGTTAGGCTGCATTCACACGACCGTGTGTGTTTTGCGGTCCGCAAAACCCGGATCGCCAAAAAATATGGATGACGTCCATTTGACATCCGTGTTGAATCCGTTTTTTTGCGGATCCATTTTAACAATACCTGTCCTTGTCCACAAAACAGACAAGAATAGGAGGACATAAGGATGTGGACAGCACAAAGTGTGTTGTTCGCTTTTTTTTTGGACCCACTGAAATGAATGGGTCCGCAACAAATCTGCAAAAAAAAAAAAAAAAAAACAGGGAACGGAAACAAAATACATTTGTGTGCATGAGGCCTTAGAACTATGGTCACACATTATATGTTAAATGGATGTCATAAACGTGACGCAAGCATTGCCTTAAAGATATTGCTTCTTTTCATCATCTCTATTGAATTCCCCGTTAGGGTACGGCCACACCGCCAGGTTTACGGATGCAGTTTTGGGAGCCAAAAATCAGGAGTGGATCATAAAAGAAGAGAAATCTGGTATTGGTTTCCAAAGCTGGCCGTACCCTTACATTACAAGTAACTGACAGGGGTGGGGGTCTCCATTAAACACAGTCAAGCGAAGGACGACCGCAAAATGTGTGACACTGGAATTAGTGGAGACAGTCGTAACGAGCACTGTACTGCTCGGATCCCCTGCGCACTACTTTTATTTTGGGAAAAGGGGGGTGATTTGAACTTTTGTTTTTTAAAAAATTTAAAAAAAAAAAAACTAATTTTTTTACACTTTTTTTTTTTTATAGTTCCCATAGGGAACTATTACAAGCAATCGTCTGATTGCTTATATCATAGACTCCAGTGCATTAGCATTGGAGTCTATGATGATTTTAATGCTTTCCTATTACACAGAAGGGCTCCATAGGAAAGTCTATGCAGCAGCCTCCTGTCATTCACTATGACAAGGGCTGCTGCATACATACTCCGGTTCCCCCGATCGCCACACGGGGGAGCCGGAGTAACACCGGAAACGCGCGCTTCCGGTGTTTTAAGCCCTCGGATGCTGTGGTCAGGATTGATCAGGCATTACTGCCGGTCGCGGACATGAGCCGTGGGTGTCTGCTGTATAAATCAGCAGTTCACCTGCGGCCATGACGCCCGCTCCGTTCAGCCATCTTTAAACATGCGCCCAGCGCCGTACTAGTACAGCGCTGGGTGCGAAGGGGTTAAGGGAGCTATGCCATGAAAACAACTAATCCTTCACCCATAGGATAGGCTGCACAGTGATGGTTAACCTGCGACACTCTGGCTTTGGTGAAACTACGACTCCCAGCATGTTTCATTCATTTCTCTGGAGTTCTGAGAACAGCCAAGCAAGTGCCAATCTTGGGAGTCGTAGTTTTACCACAGCTGGAGTGCCGGAGGTTAGCCATCACAGGGATAGGGGATAAACGTCTGATAGGCACCGGTGTGACTACTGGGGTCCCTGCCAATCACGAGAGCAGGGACCTGTGCTCCCTGTTTGAATGGAGCAGCAGACATGCATAAAAGTTCACCACTCCATTCAACTCTATTGGACACAAGCGGGAGTACAGGCGCTTGGCTATCTCGGCAGCCCCACTCAAACAGGGAGGAACGGGCCCCTGTTCTCATGATTGGCACGCCCCCAGTGGTCAGTCCCCTGCTGATCACACACTTATCCCCTATCCTGTGGTTAAGGGATAAGTTGTCTTCGTGGGACAACCACTTTTCACTGTAGCTACTAGGTGAAACCAGCAGGGGTTACGTCCGACAGGACCCCCCCCATGATCATCCAGTTTCTGGGTTACCCAAAATCTGTCCAAACACGAACAAAGGGGTCATTTGATACCCCCTGCACTGCCAGAGGATGTGCCTAATTTATGGTGAGGTACAGGTCTGGTCATAAATTAGGTGGAGTAGATTTCAAGCATCATTAACCCGTTTCCCGGCGTAAACGATAGTAAATTTGCTGGGGCTCATTTCTTTGGGCCCTACCACTCCCTAGTGTGGAGGTTGCCATGAAAACGGGGGCTTGCAACTTGTTTTATGCCAAACTGCCGTTAGTAAATGACCCCCAATACCTTTATCCGCAGATGTCCAACGCCTCCTCCTGACTGGGAGATTAAATCATAGCACTGAGAACCACATAAAAGCATAAAATCACATGAACTGGATTTCATATTATAGTGCGTGATATCAGGATGTCATAACCTGTTATATTATGGTAAATGGCCCAAAATGCCATCTAAACCAGAGAAGAAACTTCTGAATAATTTACAATTTTCCAACTCCTGGGGATTATACAGTGTCCTCCAACTTCAATCCGTCCTCGCTGTCCAGCAGTTGAATAGCGTCAGCAATCATTCATGTATCCCCACACACAATGAATGGCCGCCCTCCCCAGACACAGGCTCTAAGCTGGGAGAGTCACCGGGGATTTCACACAAACACCAGGGTGACCGCCCGCAACGGTCAGACTGAAGCGTGCAGCACCTTATAAGAATGGCCAGCGGGGGGAGGGGCGGACAAGCATTCTCAGGGCTGAAATCACACTTGTGATATAATTGCAGTTTTGACGGCAGCCTACAATAATTGCTGCCTCCTCCGCGCGCTCTCTTCTCCGTGTCGCTGCCTAGCGCAAAAACACCGGCTAATAGACACATCCTCTGCAGCCCCCGACTTATCAGGAGATGCCACTTCTACCAATTTACACTGGATCAACAGGGCGCAGTGCCAATATAATCAATACAATGGTCAATATAAGCAGTCATTCCTATATAGTCACACGGAACGTGGCGCACTAATGACACCAATCACCGCCATTTATGCCAAAAGCCAGCGCACCCGGGTGACAGGGCTACACCGGCCGTAGATGCTTTCATATTTAAAGGGGGTCGGCACGCATCAGACATTGACGGCATATTGCAAGGATAAGAGTGTGTCACAGAGGTAGGACCTGCGCCTATACCCAGAACGGGGTCCCCAAAGTGAAAGAGAGCGCACCGTGCATGACCGTTCCAAAAATACCTGAGCGGGCGCACTTGGCCACATTCGTAAGTCCCATAATGGCGAATGGAGAGCATACTGCGCATGGCAATTCCAAAAATACCTGAGCAGGCGCAACGTTCAGAAGTCCCATAATGGCGAATGAAGAGCGTAAACCTCTCTATGAGACAGCGCTTGGCTATTTTCAGGACTCCCACAGAATGAATGAAGGGTGACTGCGCTTGCGCAGTGCGCTCTACTTCAGGTGGGACCTTTATGGACATACCCACCTCTGGTACCCGCACCTCTCTGAGAGTGATCACCTATCCAAAGGATATGAGATCCATTATCGGAAATAGGAATAACCCTTTAAGTACGTTCCAAAGAGTGCGGCATTATCGGAGATAGGAATAGCCCTTTAAGTCCGTATAGCCCTTGGATGAACTAGACAGACATGTGACTTTTTTTTTTTCCAACTGACCGCACTGTTATGGAACACGCGTAACGTCAACGGACCGCCTAAGCGTCCATTTTCTGCAATATATAATTCCATGATAAATCAGCACGATGGTTTATTCAGATTTAAGCTGCCTCTTTTTTATGCAACATTGAGATCTGCAAAAAGCCAGAGCAAGGTGATACAGATAACTTCCTGATGATACATGGTGTCTGCACTGATCAGCATACACAGGGCAACTACATGAAAGTAGCAGAGCTGAACACCCATGTGGGTAGTAATTAACAGGGAAAGTTCTCAGCACAGGGGAGACTATTGCAGGGGCAGCATGGTCTCCAGAGGGGGTGTCCCCCTCCATCCATCCAGGGGAAGGTGTCCTTACCTTGTGTGTTGTGCTGGTTGTTCTCCATGACACAGGGGTCTGCACTGTTCAGCTCAGCCAGTCTCCTGTTGGTGGCCGTCAGCTCAGATCTCAGGTTAGTCACCTCCTGGCTCGCGGACTGTATGGCCCCATCTATTCTGAGGGCCAGCTGCTTGTTATCCTCCATCATTTGCAGGATGTTGGCCTGGGGAGAGAGGAGACAGAGAGCAGCATGGTGGGTACGAGGCGCACACACACCGGGAGCTGTGCAAGGCAACGAGTCCACTGAAGGAATGAGCAGCACCGCAGGAGACACAGCACCTCCTCTCCAAAGGACACGGCGCACATGACACGCTCGCTTTAAATGGAACCTACCACTGCGAAATGGGGGAGCACGCATTTCGTTTTCTGAACATTGCAGCCGTAAAGCGTTGTCTGCTGCATTTCTGTGACATGGAATGACGTGAAGGTCCCTAAAGAAATATGTTACATTGTATCCCAGAACTGAGGGCCATAAAATGAATACCTCGTATAACACAGCCTTTACTTGTCCCCCCTCCTGAGTGGTAATATTGGCTGCTTCCTCTCTTTCCCTTGTAAATCACGGCTACAAACTCATGAGCACAGTTTCTTGGCTTCGTTTCTCCCGTGTTCATTATTTATTCAATGCTGAGTCCCCAAGACAAACCATTTCCCAGGCTGGGGAGGGGGAGCGCGGGAGGCACAAGGACCCGGGGAGGCGGAAGGCTCGGGGTCCTTCTGGCTGCCTCAGAGGGACGCATTCGTTCGCAATGTCTCATGGACGGGTTCTGGCGCTGGGTGCAGGGATATTTCAGTGATGGCTGCCACTTTTAATGTGGGGACTACAGACAGATGTAATATGGGCGCAGGCAGTGTCTGTCCCGGGAGAGCTGAGTGTGGTCATTGTCTGACTGGCATACTTTATCATTCATAGTGTTATGGAACTAATGCTGGGCGCACTCTGGCTGGCACTGATAATGGGAGCACTCTGGCTGGCACTGATAATGGGAGCACTCTGGTTTGCACTGATAATGGGGGCGTTCTGGTGGGCACTGATAATGGGGGCGCTCTGGTGGGCACTGATAATGGGAGAGCTCTGTCTAGCACTGATAATGGGAGCACTCTGGCTGGCACTGATAATGGGAGCACTCTGGTTGGCACTGATAATGGGAGCACTCTGGCTGACACTGATAATGGGAGCACTCTGGTTGGCACTGATAATGGGGGCGCTCTGGTGGGCACTGATAATGGGAGAGCTCTGTCTAGCACTGATAATGGGAGCACTCTGGCTGGCACTGATAATAGGAGCACTCTGGTTGACACTGATAATGGGAACACTCTGGCTGGCACTGATAATGGGAGCACTCTGGCATTGATAATGGGAGCACTCTGGTTGGCACTGATAATGGGAGCACTCTGGTTGACACTGATAATGGGAGCACTCTGGCATTGATAATGGGAGCACTCTGGCATTGATAATGGGAGCACTCTGGTTGGCACTGATAATGGGAGCACTCTGGTTGACACTGATAATGGGAGAGCTCTGGTTGGCACTGATAATGGGGGCGCTCTGGCCGGCACTGATAATGGGAGCACTCTGGCTGGCACTAATGAGAGCATGCTTGCTGGCGCTGGTAATGGAAGCTCTTTGGCGACATCATGTTTGAATGAGCTTAAAGGGTTTCTGTCATCAGAATTTAGCCTACAAAACCGAGTGTCATTTGCAAATCGCAAATGACACCTGATGACAGAAAGCCTTCTTTTATAGAAATCTGTACGGTACTTTTTGTTAAAATTGCGTTTTTATAATATGCTAATTAGGCCCCCTAGGTGCAGTAGGCGTGAACCCTGCACCTAGGAGCGGCCGTAATAACGCCCCTTACCCCTCCTCCCTTGGGTTGATTGACAGGGCCGGGCAGCCATCTCTTTCGTCTCCCGGCCCTGTACGATCGCGAACTCCCGCGCCTGCGCATTGCGATAAGCAATCTGCGCACGCGCGTTGAGAGCCGGCGGCCGCCCGGGTCCCGGCTTCATCAATGCGCATGCGCGGATTGCTTATCGCAATGCGCAGGCGCGGGAGTTCGCGATCGTACAGGGCCGGGAGACGAAAGAGATGGCTGCCCGGCCCTGTCAATCAACCCAAGGGAGGAGGGGTAAGGGGCGTTATTACGGCCGCTCCTAGGTGCAGGGTTCATGCCTACTGCACCTAGGGGGCCTAATTAGCATATTATAAAAACGCAATTTTAACAAAAAGTACCATACAGTTTTCTATAAAAGAAGGCTTTCTGTCATCAGGTGTCATTTGCGATTTGCAAATGACACTCGGTTTTGTAGGCTAAATTCTGATGACAGAAACCCTTTAAAGGGAACCTGTCAGCTCTGAAACACCCCCTAAACTATAGTAAGCGGGGTATGTTGTAAGTCATGTCGAGTCTGGTTATGTAAGTTTTATCTTCATACTCACTTCCATTCTGACGTTGTGCTCTGACAAACCAGCAGTAAAATGCACTCAGTGGACTCCAGTGCTCAATCACATAATGGAGTGGACTCAAAGAAGAGTCCTCTCAATGTACAGTCATGGCCAAAAGTTTTGAGAATGATACAAATATTAATTTTTACAAAGTCTACTGCTTCAGTTATTATAATGGCAATTTGCATATACTCCAGAATGTTATAAAGAGTGATCAGCTTAACAGCATTTACTTGCAAAGTCAATATTTGCCTAGAAAATGAACTTTATCCCCCAAAACACATTTCAACATCATTGCAGCCCTGCCTTAAAAGGACCAGCTAACATCGTTTCAGTGATTGCTCCATTAACACAGGTGTGGGTGTTGATGAGGACAGGGCTGGAGATCAATCTGTCATGATTAAGTAAGAATGACACCACTGGACACTTTAAAAGGAGGCTGGTGCTTGGCATCATTGTTTCTCTTCTGTTAACCATGGTTATCTCTAAAGAAACACGTGCTGTCATCATTGCACTGCACAAAAATGGCCTAACAAGGAAGAGTATCGCAGCTAGAAAGATTGCACCTCAGTCAACAATCTATCACATCATCAGGAACTTCAAGGAGAGAGGTTCCATTGTTGCCAAAAAGGCTCCAGGGCGCCCAAGAAAGACCAGCAAGCGCCAGGACCATCTCTTAAAAGTGTTTCAGCTGCGGGATCGGGCTACCAGCAGTGCAGAGCTTGCTCAGGAATGGCAGCAGGCAGGTGTGAGTGCATCTGCACGCACTGTGAGGCGGAGACTCTTGGAGCAAGGCCTGGTCTCAAGGAGGGCAGCAAAGAAGCCACTTCTCTCCAGAAAAAACATCAGGGACAGACTGATATTCTGCAAAAGGTACAGAGAGTGGACTGCTGAGGACTGGGGAAAAGTCATTTTCTCTGATGAATCCCCTTTTCGATTGTTTGGGACATCTGGAAAACAGCTTATTTGGAGAAGACAAGGTGAGCGCTACCACCAGTCTTGTCTCATGCCAACTGTAAAGCATCCTGAAACCATTCATGTGTGGGGTTGCTTCTCAGCCAAGGGAATCGGCTCTCTCACAGTCTTGCCTAAAAACACAGCCATGAATAAAGAATGGTACCAGAATGTCCTCCGAGAGCAACTTCTCCCAACCGTCCAAGAGCAGTTTGGCGATCAACAATGCCTTTTCCAGCATGATGGAGCACCTTGCCATAAAGCAAAGGTGATAACTAAATGGCTCAGGGAACAAAACATAGAGATTTTGGGTCCATGGCCTGGAAACTCCCCAGATCTTAATCCCATTGAGAACTTGTGGTCAATCATCAAGAGACGGGTGGACAAACAAAAACCTACAAATTCTGACAAAATGCAAGCATTGATTGTGCAAGAATGGACTGCTATCAGTCAGGATTTGGTCCAGAAGTTGATTGAGAGCATGCCAGGGAGAATTGCAGAGGTCCTGAAGAAGAAGGGTCAACACTGCAAATATTGACTTGCTGCATTAACTCATTCTAACTGTCAATATAAGCTTTTGTTACTCATAATATGATTGCAATTATATTTCTGTATATGATAAAAACATCTGACAAACACACATAAAAACCAGAGGGCAGCAGATCATGTGAAAATATAATATTTGTGTCATTCTCAAAACTTTTGGCCATGACTGTATTTTACTGCTGGTTTGTGGGAGCACAGCGTCAGAATGGAAGTGAGTATGAAGATAAAACTTACATAATCGGATTCAGCATCACTTACACTATACACCCCTTCCTCTAGTGCAGGGGGTGTTTCGGAGCTGACAGGTTCCCTTTAAGTCTATATTACTATACTCCTAATTCCTAAGGGACAATCATCAGCTGCACCAGGAATTTGGAGGTGGGACAGATTTTTAGATTGGGGTCCAGGAGTTTTGGGATGCAACCCTGGATCTTTCTCGGATGTGACATTATCCTGGACTAAATGTCATGGGAAAGCTGCAGTTTTTGATTTAGTGCCATCGCTGACTTTTTATGTGGCAATGCCACCCACTACTGCCCCCTGTTCATGCAGCATTATAGTACAGCAAGTTTTCCTATGCAGCCAGACACCATTGCTTCTGCCAATTAGATTTGACCTGAATTCTGTTTCAAGCTGCCAGTAGTATGTATGGAAAAAATGTGATAAAAGTAAAACATGAGAATCAGACATAATATGTTAAATGATAGTCTCTCATCATACATGCTGCGCTATGTACTTTAGTACCAACCCACCTATTGATGTCCATACAAATTTGATAGCTGGCAGCCAAAAGCTCCATAGGTCGCCATCTGTCCCTCCCAACTCCCCCATACGCCCGCACACTGTCACAACTTCTAACAGTAGATATGGTTGGTAGCAGTTGAAGGATGGATGTGAGCATGTGTGACCACCTCAGCAATGTCACTGAGGTGGACAGAGAAATAAGGAAGAGATCAGACAGCAGGTGGCACTATTCTGATACATTTTGTTGAATAACTCAGTGGCTATACTAATTTTTTAATTACATGCAATTACAAAAGTATTTAGATCCAGGTGCTGGTTTGAAAAATGTTTATGGGACAACCCCTTTAAAACCCCACAAAATTGAGTGACTCATCTGACAGTCACAGTCTGAGCCAATTCCCAGTATACTGCCAGGTACAAGTCTCCAACAGTTGTCAGAGGGTAAGAGAGAACCTGGTCAGGGTGCCATGTTACATAATGCCCCTCTTCTGCCAGTGATCCTTGTGAGTCAGATTTTATGTAGGAATGAGGGACTGAACCAGGAGACGTATCAAAACTTGCCATAGCAACCAATGAGATTCCACCTTTAATTTTCCAAAGGATCTCTGAAAAGTGAAAGGTGGATTCTGATTGGTTGCTATGGGCAACTAAGCCAGTTTTGATAAATCTTTTTCCCTGGCACAATTTCTGCTCGAGTCGTCATCTCACATCTTGCATACGTAGATGATAATTTCATGCTCACACCCATGTTGGTCACATCCATCTGTAACACGTCTGGAGACGTCTCCTGCTGACATTCGTATAGATTTCCCGCATGTTTCCATCTACACAACAATTTTCTGCATGTGCGAACACTGGTTGTTATAAGATGGAAAGACGTCAAGCAGAAATTAGAGGCTGCGGCTAGAATGTGTGTACGTGATAATAATAATGACTTCTACTGGTTTACATCCTAATAGTTATATACAAATATGATGTGTTATCTGCCCATTTACATGGGACTTCTGGTAAATCTGCTCTGTTATCTTAAAGGGCATCTGTCAGCAGATTTGTACCTATGACAATGGCTGACCTGTTACATGTGCACTTGACAGCTGAAGACATCTGTGTTGGTCCCATGTTCATGTGTGTCTGCATTAATGAGAAAAATGATGTTTTAATATATGCAAATGAGCCTCTAGGAGCAATGGGGGTGTTACCATTACACCTAGAGGCTCAGCTCTCTCTGCATATACTGTGCCCTCTGCACTTTGACAGCACCAGGCAGTGAAAATGTGATCAACACCTGGACCTGCCAATCAAAGTGCAGAGGGCGTGGCACTTGCAGAGAGAGCAGAGCATCTAGGTGTAACGACAACGCCCCCGTTGCTATTAGAGGCTCATTTGCATATATTAAAACATATTTTTTGCATTTTATGCGCGAACTGATTCATATCAATGGGGCCGCAAGAAATGCAGACAGCGCACTGTGCGCAGCCTGCATCTGTATGTCCGCTCCGCTGCCCCACAAAAAAGATAGAACATGTCCTATTCTTGTCTGCATTGTTACAATGGGGCACACGAAAAGGGCGGGGTACACACAGACCACATTTGTATGTTGCTGATCTGTGATTAGTGGACTGCAAAATGGATACGGTCGTGTGAATGCCCCCATAGACTGTGAAATGAAACACCCCCAACTGGAAACAGCCAGATGGACCTTTACTGCAGACTGCTGGCAATTCATTCATAAAGCCGCAGGGGCAGTGGCGTAGCTTATAGGGGTCGCAGCGGTCGCAGTTGCGACCGGGCCCCTAAGCCAGGGGGGCCCCGAAGGGCCCCCCTTGCCACTTGCAGGGCCGCACCGCCAATTAGCCAGGTGCGGCGCGGCCCTGCACACAGATAGGGGGCAGAGGGAGATGAGCGCTTCCATTGTGGAAGCGCTCATCTCCATAGTCATCTGTATCGCCGTCCTCAGGACGGCGATACAGATGCCTGTATTGTACTGGGGCAGGGGAGGGAGAGGCGTCTCCCCTGCCCGTTCCTCTGATAGGCTGCAGGCACTGGGCCTGCAGCCTATCAGAGGCCGGCTCAGGCGGCGCGATGACGTCATCGCGCCGCCTGAGCCGTACATCGCGGGACACAGGCCGGAAGAGGCCTGCATCGCATCGCTATCAGCACCATGGAGGTAAGTATAAAGTGTTATTTTTTTTTTTATTATTTTTTTTTTAATTGTAGCAGTCACCGACCGTAGCCTAATTGGGGGCACTGGGGGCATTTTTACTGGCACATGGGGCACTGGGGGCATTTTACTGGCACATGGGGTCATTTTTACTGGCACATGGGGGCACTGGGGGCATTTTACTGGCACATGGGGGCACTGGGGCATTTTTACTGGCACATGGTGGGGGCACTGGTGGGGGCATTTTTACTGGCACATGGGGGCACTGTGGGCATTTTTACTGGCACATGGGGGCACTGTGGGGCATTTTTACTGGCACATGGGGGCACTGTGGGCAATTTTTACTGGCACATGGGGCACTGTGGGCTTTACTGGCACATGGGGGCACTGTGGGCATTTTACTGGCACATGGGGGCACTGGGGGCATTTTTACTGGTACATGGGGGCGCTGGGGGCATTTTACTGGCACATGGGGGCACTGGGGGCATTTTACTGGCACATGGGGGGCAGTGTGGGCATTTTTACTGGCACATGGGGGCACTGTGGGAATTTTAACTGGCACATGGGGCACTGTGGGCATTTTTACTGGCACATGGGGGCACTGTGGGCATTTTACTGGCACATGGGGGCACTGTGGGCATTTTTACTGGCACATGGGGGCACTGGGGCATTTTTTACTGGCACAGTGGGGGCACTGGGGCATTTTTACTGGCACATGGGGCACTGGGGGGCATTTTACTGGCACATGGGGGCACTGGGGGCATTTTTACTGGCACATGGGGCATGGTTTACTGGCACATGGGGGCACTGGGGGCATTTTACTGGCACGGGGCATTTTTTACTGGCACATGGGGGCACTGGGGGCATTTTTACTGGCACATGGGGGCACTGAGGGCATTTTTTACTGGGCACATGGGGGCACTGGGGGCATTTTTAAACTGGCACATGGGGGGACGGCACTTGGGGGCATTTTTACTGGCACATGGGGGCATTTTTTACTGGCACGGGTGGCACTGGGCATTTTTACTGGACAGGGGGCATGGGGCATTTCTTATGGCACATGGGGGCACTGGGGCATTTCTTACATGGCACATGATTTTGAGGGGGAATCATGGGGGGAACTTCTGGGCGCATTATTGGGGGCATTTTCTTACTGGCACATAATTGGGGGGACATCTATGGGGTGGGGAAGCACTTCTTACTGGCACATTGAAGCATTATTACTTCTGGGCACAGTGGGGACATTAGTACTGTGGGGGGCACTATTACTGTGGGGGGCACCCTGGCACAGTATCGAGCGCAGTTATTTCTGGGGGACGTTATGTTCACACTATTAACGGGACACTATTCTTGCTGGGCGCAGTTATTTTAGGACACTGTGTGCCAATAATTATTGAAGGGCACTATCTGTGTGGTACTCAGTGGCACAGTACTGGGGGTGGTAGGATGATTTGTCCAGAAGATGGGAGGATGATGGAAAGTAGTAAACTAAGATTTTTTTCTGTCAAAACTGCAGAGATGAGAAATGGCTGAAAAATGGCGTCTGGTCTGAAAGGAGGAGATGAGGAAAGAGAAGATCTACATCAGAGAGACGTCACTGGATGTAAGAGGTATGGGGAGCTGTATTATACTGGATGTAAGAGGTATGGGGCGCTGTATTATACTGGATGTAAGAGGTATGAGGCGCTGTATTAGGCGGGGGGGGGGGGGCCCAAGCTGAACTCTTGCACCAGGGCCCATGAGCCTTTAGCTACGCCCTGCGCAGGGGGCAGTGTACTTTACCTAGTGTCGCTGCTCCTTTGTTGTGGTGAAGATCCCAGAGTTTAGACCCCACCAATCTGACATTGAGACCATAGCCAAAACGCCATCAATGCTGGAAAAAACCTTTAAGGCCGGATTCAGATGGCTATAGCATCCATACACATGAGAGTGAAGTAGGCAAAAACTGCTGATTTTGGCAGGGCCGACTGACAATCTTAGGCTACATTTACACAACTGTATGTATTTTGCTGTCGGTGTGACATCTGGATTTTTTGCGGATTCTTCGACTTCAATGGGTCCATGGTCCACATTTGTACCCAAGAATAGGAAATGTTTTATCTTTTTCGTAACGGACACGGATGAATGTGGGAAGCTTATGTTAGACGTCTGTGTGCTTTCCACATCCGTACGTCCGTTCAGCAAGTGATAGAACATGTCCTGTTCTTGGGTACAAATGTGGGGCATGGACTCATTGAAGTCGAAGAATCCGCAAAAAATCCGTATGGACTGCAAAATACATACCTTCGTGTGAATGTACCCTTATGTGTATGTGAGTGTGCCAACTCTTTACCGACAGATGATGTCAGGACGGACAATGATGGGGTGTGTCGAATATCAACACCTGAACCGTTTGATTTCAAGGAAGAACACATGCATTCTCTGCCAAACTGAGCGTGCATGTGTATGAGGGAGATGGGAAAAGACCATTTTTGGAGGTGTATGGGCACCTTTATGGCCAAAATACTTGGACCCCCTGTGAATGTTACTTAGATCACCATCAGACACAATGGAGAACTACAGGAGGTCCGGGAATTGCAGTCAAAATACTGATGCTAAGAGGCGGCCACATTAGAACAAGATATTGGTCTCACACAGAAGGCCACGCACACTCTTTCCCTGTGCCGGCTTACTGCTGTGTGATGTTTTTTTTATTTTGCCAAAACCAGTATCGATTTGAACTGGAGAAAGTGGTGTAAAACTTTCCTTCACCCCCCCAGCCCCATTGAATCCAGTCCCAAAGAAGATTCTGCAACTGGAGTTCCGTCCTCCATCATGATGCCTGGACAATGCCGCCCCAATGAGTCAAATAACACATTCAGCTCTGCTTGGTCTATAAGAATAGAGCTTATCTAGATACATGTCCTATTCAGGGAGGGGGAGGGGGGGGGGTCTATTGGCCCCATTCTGCATTCATGGCTTTTTTGTCTAGTTGCTGGGGGTAACCTTTTGAAAGACTGGTGGAATGCAGAAGATCCCACCACCACCAGCAGCACCTCATGTCTCTCCTTCCCCAGTTACCGCCATACACTCTAAGCCTATGCCGACTATATAGGATGGGGCAGATACAGTCTTTAGTAACCTGTATAAGAGTCAATGCACACGATCAGGATTACGTGCGGAAAATCCGGTCCGTAGGTCATGTACATTATATTCTATGACAATTTGAAATTCTCAATGCACACGATGCAGATTTTTTTAGTGCGGATTTTGACCTGCGGTGCGGATTTTACAATCCGCAGCATGTCAATTTATTTTATTTTTCCTGTCCGGATTTCATGAGGATTTTCTCCATTCACTTGAAAAAAAATCCACACGCAAATCCGCACCAATGTTCACTGAGAACACCTGCGGATTTCAGTGCGGATTGTCCACAGATAAATCCTGATCGTGTGCATTTACCCTAAGAGTGGGCAGAGATTTTTTTCCTAAAGTTACACAAAGTAAATGTTGCTTTTAGCCTTTTTTAGTTTTTGCCCATGTCGTGTGTTTTAGCTACTGACTAGAGATGAGAGAATATTAAAATGCTCGGTACTCGGTACGAACTTTTCCAAAAGTTTGTATATTCGTACCGAATAACGAATCCTATTGAAGTCAATGGGAGATTTGAGCATTTTTGCGGGGGACCCAAGTTCTTCGCAGGCAAGGTTGCCTAAACACCTAAAAACCTCTGAAAGTGATGGAAACACCACGGAAATGGATAGGTAACATCAGGGGCAGCATGCATGGAGCAGGCACAGTGCAAGGAGCGACAGGACCTTGTCCGATAAAGCGTACACTATTGCTACGTATAATTTACTCTATACGCTGTTGCGTATGAATTCAAGACAGTGAAACCATTACCACTTGCAAGCTGTAGTGTAGTCTTTAAAAAGACTTTTGGGTCACAAATGCAGTTCCCTGCCTAATAGAAACGAATATTCTCCTATTTTGTACGCTTTCGCTATCCCTATCACACGCACACTCTTTCCCTCTCCTAAAACCACAAGGTGTGTGATCCGAGCCCCAGGCGTACGCATATATATAATAGCACGTCACTTGATGCAGGCAGCCAATCACTCCTAGACACGTAGAAAAGGTAGTAGGTCATGGCAGGAGGTCCCCCAGGCTTCCCTGCATGTTTATTGGCTAAGAAATAAGCGCTAAACATGCAGGGAGGAGTTAAAAAAAAAACGAATTTCACACGCTACTCGGCCGAGTAACGAATACTTACGAATACGCAAATATCCGTGCGGATAATGAATCTTTACGAATATATTCGCTCATCTCTACTACTGACATTTTTTACAGGAAAGTATGTGCCAATTTAATGTCACTACCTCCATGGAGCTGTATGGGGAAAATGCATTGATGCAAAAAACACCATTAAAGAAGAACTCCCGCAAAACTTTTTATTCTCTGACCTGTTAGAAAGGTGCATGATATAATCTGTATTTAATGTAATCCTCTTATCAGAGGCTGTAATTGTGAGTTATCCCCTCTCTTCTTATTGTAGCTGGGTCATGTGACCAACTCCCTGACCTCCAGCTGACCCTGGACAGGAAGCCAGTCACTTCTCTATTCATTCCTATGAGCATGTAAGTGAGGCTCCCATAGGAATGCATAGAAAATTCCTGTCCACACATAATGTGCTGTGTGAGTTGGTGGGTCTAATTGCTGGTCACATGACACAGATGAGAAACATCAGGGAGCTATAACTCAAAAATTCAGCCACTAGTAAGAAAATGACATTCACTACAGATTACATCATGTACATTTCTAGCAGGACATGGAATAAAAATTTTTGCGGGAGTTCTTCTTTAAAAAAAACAATCCGTTTTTTTTTGAAGATTACAAAAAGTGATATGTCTGGGCCTTGGCAGGCCCAAATTCACTGCATCATAGTGATTTATGATACTGGGAGGTCCAGCCTGACTATGAGTCTACTGTACAGGACATGGCTATGATGCATTGAGTTCAGGTCAGCCAAGTAGTGGTTGATCTAGGAAAGACCGCCATCACAATAACTGTTCTTCCCGGACCACACACACAGTCATCTGAAACAGGTTTAATGGCACATCCAGGGGGGTAGCTATAGGGGAAGCAGGAGAAGCGGCTGCTTTGGGGCCCAGACTCACAAGGGGCCCCCTCAGGAGGAATACTAAAAGATTTTATTGTCAGGCCCCCCTCAACAGTATTATACAATGACATTATATACAGTATATACGTGTAGAAAACAGACAGAGCGGCTGCTGGGCCTCGTCTGAGAGAACAGTTTTGACCAGCCACAGGAGTGGGGGATGCGTGAGTTGGGGGTTGCGAAAAAGTTGCTGAGGGGGGGCCCCCGTCTAAAATTTGCTGTGGGGCCCGGTCAGTTGTAGTTACGCCACTGGGCACATCCATAGGCGGCAGAAAAATCTGCAGGTGTAACACGGTCTTACTCTACATGTGCATGGAAGGGACTGTTCCTCAACAACCCATCACCTTTTCTAACACTGCCGTTCATCTCTATGCAGAGGGGTTGGGGATCGGAACAGAGATTTGGGCCACTATGGGTAAGGCTTCATGCGCAGGACTGTATTTTTCATCCGTGTGCTGTTTGTTTGTTTTTTTTGGCTGATAGCACACTGACCCATTCACTTGCATGGGGCCATGCACACATCCATATTTTTTGTGGCCAATCCACAAATTATAGAACAAGTCTTATTCTTGTTCGTATTCCGAATGAGAATATCCCTTTCTATTGGTGAGAATGAGAAAAATGTGGAAGGCACAAAGAAGTTATCCATATATTGTGGATCTGTTGTTTGTGGACCAAAATACAGACACTGCTGTGTGCATGAGGCCTTATGAAAATTAAAAGATGGTTGTCACGGGACAAACTCTTTAAAGGGGCTATGCCATGACTGATGTAAAAAAATGAACATCAGACATCATATAGGACATGATAATCTCTTTCTAACAAAGCTAGAACCAGTCCTGTACCTCACATGGGTCCAGAGCTCTCCGCATTCACTGAACCAATTGCTCTGCTAGATTATATTCAGCCTGGCATCTCAGGGGTGTGTCCTTTCTGCTGCAGCTCTCTCCCTGTAACTCCCGCAGCTTCTAACAGAACATATGGCTGGAAAGCAAACAGAAACAATGCAACAGCACAAATAACAAAGTAAATACAACTGTGCCATACTCACTATAGAAAATGTACTAATGCTACGTTATAAATGTGAGATTCTTGGCAATTTTGTATAAAATTATTTGTGCCTGTCCACCCCGTCAAGGCGATCTCTTTAGGACAGGAACCTTCACTAAATACTACCTCCATAATGACATGCAGGTTCCACATGCATGTTGAGCCCACACTATATTATACCTCTTGGGTGCCACAATGGCCTCCATTAAATTCAGGGAATGCAGGTTCCACATGCATCCTCAGCCCACTCTGTATTATACCTCTCCTGGTGCCAAATGGCCTCCAATAAATGCAGGGAGAGTAGGACACAGTTTTATACTTGCACTAATTTAAATCAGCCTGTGGGGTAGACAGGCTAGTTAGGAATGCATGACCAATGGAGTCAACCACACCTCCAATGCAGACTGCAAAGACAGAAATGGGGGTTAGTACGGCCCGTATGGAACCAGCAGAGGTTATATTTAGTGTAAGTTCCTGTCCTAAAGAGATCGCCTTGCCAGTGGCGGACAGGCACAAATAATTTTGTACAAAATTCTCACCAAGAATCTCACATTTATAGCATGGCATTAGCATTAGTACATTCTCTATAGTGAGTAGGGCACTACTGTATTTACTTTATTATTTGTGTTTGCTGCATTGTTTATTTTGCTTTCGTGCTTCTAGCCATGGGACTTTCACCTGCGCACTGGGATGTGCTGACTGACCTCTATTTTTTCTTTTCTTTGCAGAACACGTAGCCAACACGTAGCCGGTGACAGTTGAAGAATTAAACTGAGCGCATTCGACCAGCTCGGTGAGATGGACAAAAAGTAAGGAAAGGAACAAACAGCAGGTGGCGCTATACAGATACATTTTGTTGAATAGCTCACTGGCTATACTAAATTATTAATTACATGCAATTACAAAAGTATTCAGATCCAGGTGCGGGGTTCGAAAAATCTAGAATATGCTTTGTGACACAACCCTGTGCAGTGGCGTACATAGTGAAGTAAGGGCCCCATAGCAAGGATCAAACCAGGCCCCCCACACAGGACAGAAGGGTTTCCGCCTAAACCCTTTTCAATGACTCTTGGGCCATTTTTTCCACTACCTCATTTGCTAAAAGTTGTTCCGTTAGAGTGTAGAGTCCTGACCAAGTTTTCAACCCCAGTAGAGGAGGAGATAATCCCAACTAAGACTGGGCCCCCTCTTGCCCTGGGCCCCATAGCAGTCGCATGGTCTGCCACTATGGTAGTTACGTAGTTACGCTCCTGCCCCTGTGGCTTAAAACTGTTTTTTTTCATTAGGCCCCTGCATCACTGATTGTTGCTCTCTACCGCATTCTTTTTGAGACCACTCAAAAATGCATTGAAAAGTGGTCTTCTAGGAGATGGTCAATAGGCATAATATATTGTAGGAGAACTGTTCTGGATAAGGGGTTGATATTCTCAAAGAGGTGTCCTTTTGGAGATATTTCACTGCATATAATATCATATAGTAAAAATGATTACCTAGGCCTAATACCTAGCCATGAAATCTACCTTAACGTAAATTTTCATCGGTGATTAGCAATGTCTACAGTCACCACATGTCATGGCATGTCCACACTGCCCATTTACACTACTACTGTACTATTACATGTCCGGGGCCATTGAGACACTAGGCATAGGAGCTTTGGTGAAATCTCAACCCCTTTACTCCCTATTACTCCCCCTATGAATTCGGTAACTAATGACAGAAAAGAGGAACTGCCAGGATAGGACTGGTCACATATCTAAACAGGATTAGAAAAAACTTGGCTGCTTTCTTCCAAAAGCTGTGGCATCCCTGACCACAGGTTGTGTCTGGTATGGCACAACCCCATTTACTTCACTGGAGCTGAGTTGTAATACCAGACGCAACCCAGGATTTGCCCTAAATATCATATAGGTGGGGGTCCATATCAAAAGAATGGGATCCCCATGATCCCTATCCCACCCGGTCTAGTGGCTGCTAGCACTTCCAGGTGAAATTGTGTCGCTCTCTCAGTTGGGTGGAGAAAACAGCACACATGGGCTATCTTCTCATGGCTGGATGCGACTGAATTTGACCTTCCAAAAATGGGGTCAAGTGAGAGTCCCCCATGAGAAAGGAGTGATACCCCCCACCCATGTCTAATAATGGAAAACCACTTTAATGACATGACATGGTCGATTAACCACCTCCTCCCCCACTGACATATTTGGTCAGCATCTTACTGTGCTAGTATACAGTCCCATATGGAAATTTACTAAAGGAAATGACAGACACCCTACAAGACCATAAAAGAGAATAGTTGAAAGACGCACCTGATACCATTTAGACCACTAGTGGAATGCAACAGCCATATCCGACCCTTGATCCATCCAGGTCACCCGTATAATATCCACAAAGCGAGTAACAGCAGCATCTCCACAAAATCACATTTTATTCTTCACGGTCCATCCAAAACATGAGCAAAAAAAACGCCAATAAAGTGCAACGTTTCGGTTACAGAGTAACCTTTCTCAAGCATAAATATGAAATGAATGGTCAAAGTATAAATAGTGACCATAATACCACCCACATATCCATTAACCAATCCTAAAGTGCATTTAATAATTATTATATCTCCCCTTACTACAAAACCAACCTATGGCCACATAACACGTCATACTGATAATCATCAAAGATCGGGACAGTATCACGTGGGAGGATGACGTGCATTAGCAGGTGAATACTAATTAGAGACATGCGCAATGAGAATAGAGGAACGCCGGGACCATGCGTACAGGATGGGAAGATGCAGCCACCTCCCACATTGAAATACCTTTGGCCACAATGCAGGTGAATCTTTGATGAATATCAGTATGACGTGTTATGTGGCCATAGGTTGGTTTTGTAGTAAGGGGGGATATAATGATTATTGAATGCACTTTAGGATTGGTTAATGGATATGTGGGTGGTATTATGGTCACTATTTATACTTTGACCATTCACTTCATATTTTTGCTTGAGAAAGGTTACTATGTAACCGAAACGTTGCACTTTATTGGCGTTTTTTTGCACATGTTCTGGAAGGACCGTGAAGAATAAAATGTGATTTTGTGGAGATGCTGCTGTTACTCGCTTTGTGGATACCCTACAAGACCAGAGATCTGCCATTTGCATGTAGTGCCAGAAAACATCCACGGATCGGAATGTTCAGACAATGACCTTTACACATGATGGAGGAAGAAGGAACATCCATGATTAATAATTTCCCACCTTGACATTTCATCTTTTATAAATAAAGCTAATTTTCAGCAGAAAATGTGAAGCCATTTTGGATGCCCTCAAAAAGATCCACATGATAGATGGTTTATTCTTACAATTGTCTGACAGAGATAGATGACTCTTTGTAACTTTAGATATTCTCTCCTACTGTTCTTCCTCTGAGCAGCAGGCGGAAGTCGTTGGAAAGATGCCACACTTCCTGGACATACTTCTTGACCAAGTTCCTCACAAGAACTTGTGGCACCTCTCCAGCCTCCATGTGAGCACTGTGGTTTATTTCCATCCTCACGTTTGAAGGCAGCTCAGATTTTGCATACCATTGTACAGTAGTTGTTTCCTCTTAAAGGGGTTTTTCCAGTTTTAGGTCACTATGGTGCAATAACTTAAGGTTAAGGTTATTTAAGGTTCTTTACCTTTCTAATATACTTCAGGTTTCAGTTCCTTACCATTTACAAGATACTTGGTTGCTGTCAGTGAATTATACTATTCTTGTTTGCATAAAGAGGTAGAAAAAGGGTATATAGCTGGTCCTGCTCTCAGCTGAGATAGGGGATATTATTGCATCCAGTCTAGGCATAAATACAAGCTGTTGCTGCCCTGATTACCTTGCCCAGCTTCCCAGCCTGCTTGCCAGCAAGACCTCTCCTCCTTTGCCCATAGGACTTGCGTTTAAAGGGCACCCTCATCTTCCCCAGCCAATGTCTGGCAACCCTGGGGTACTTAAGTACCTTCCCATGTGGGACATTGCCTGAGCAACAGGTTCCTTAGCTTGCTAGTTCCTGTGAAAGTGTGCTGTAATTGTTTATCTGCCCGTGTACTGACCTCTACCTGTTTACTAGACTGTAACTCTCTGCTGCCTGACCTAAATGTGCCTGACCTCTGTATTGACCCACGCTGCCTGCCCTGACCTCGAACAGTTTACTGTTAAAGGGGTTGTCCGAGTTATGAAAAAAATATAGCACTGTAAATCTGATGGGCAGAAATATATAATTAAGCTAAGCAGGTTTTAGACGAAAAAAATCTATATTTCCTCATTTCCCTGGTTCTCTTCTGGCCTTTGTTTACCTGCAGTAACAACAATCTCTGCCCCTCCCCCTGCTCTGCAAAGGGAGTGAATACAAGTGCTGAGTGACGTGTCTGCCTGCTAGAATACTCAGCAGCCTGTACAATGACACTGCTGATACAGTACACACAGGAACTTCCCCTACCTTTCTTGTGCAATACTCTGCATAACTCCTCTGTTAGCCTCCATTTGTCTCCTCACTTCCTGCAGCTACTGTAGTAAACCCTTCAGCCTTCAGTCTGTGCTGGCTGAAGGGGTTACGGTTTTATCTGAAAAAATCCAGGGAGAGAGTGGCCGGCAGCTCAGGCAGAGCAGGGGGCGTGGCCAGCACATTGACGTTTCGTGTATAGACTCTTATCTGCTTGTGCACGAACTTAAGCAGAGCAGGGAGGAAAGCTGACATCACAGGTTATGTGACCCTGAGTGAAATCTGAGAAACCAGCAGCTTTGGAGCACAAAGTGCATGGCAAAGCTGTTATATTTAACTAGTTAGAAACATACAAAGAACAAAAAAATAACTTGGATGACCCCTTTAAGCTCTTACTCTGCCTGCCTTGATCTCGGCCTGCCTGACTACAGTTTTTCCTGACCCCTCCTGTGCCTCTGACCCCCATGGGTCAGCTGTTAACCACAAAAAAGAACACAAAAGTGTTCTCATTCGCTGGCAGCGAACTAATATCTTGAAAATGATGAATATAAGCACAAAATATATTAGACAGTTGTGGAACTTTTCATTTTTAAGTGATTATTTATGTAAAGCTGGAAAATACATTTACCATATGCATATACTGTATTTGCCATTATGTTCATTATAGACATTCATTTTTCTAGATGTTACATTTGAATGATATTTATGCATTTGCAGCCTCTCTGGGTTTCCTGACATGTACTGCCTGAGCTGGGGCTAGGCCGTCACATATGGCAGGATAACTCCAGCTGCCGTTGACCATCATCCTGCACGATCCACGATATTTATTCACTAACAGCTGGATTACAGAAGATTTCCCTGATCTATACCAGGAACATAGCAGTGGATACAGACGAGTATAGGAACATCGACCAAGGTTATTAGTCTGGTGCAAATTCTCCTCACCAGTCAATGGATTGATTCCTAATTGATATATCTGCCACTAACATTGTGTGCCGTGCTATTCCCAGATTGCCATTACTTTTCAGTCTGTAGAGAATCTTACATCTCATGAATGCAGATCCACTGGTCCCTCCATAATAGGCTTCAGCGCTGACTGAGGCAACACATATGTACTGTGTGCAGTGGGTGAGGGTGTCATATGTAGTTACGCTGAGGAGTCTCATTTCCAGTGGCTCTCTACTGTGGCTAATAAAGGGGTATTTACCAGGGAACCCCTGATATGTATCTACAGTGCCTTGCGAAAGTATTCGGCCCCCTGGAACTTTTCAACCTTTTGCCACATTTCAGGCTTCAAACAAAAAGATATAACATTTTACATTTTTGGTGAAGAATCAACAACAAGTGGATCACAATTGTGAAGTGGAACGAAATTTATTGGATCATTTAAAAGTTTTTGTAATAATAAAACTGAAAAGTGGGGCGTGCAAAATTATTTGGCCCCCTTGCATTAATACTTTGTTGCGCCACCTTTTGCTGCGATTACAGCTGAAAGTCGCTTGGGGTATGTCTCTATCAGTTTTGCACATCTAGAGGCTGAAATTCTTGCCCATTCTTCCTTGCAAAACAGCTCGAGCTCTTTGAGGTTGGATGGAGAGCGTTTGTGAACAGCAGTTTTCAGCTCTTTCCACATATTCTCAATTGGATTCAGGTCTGGACTTTGACTTGGCCATTCTAAGACCTGGATACGTTTATTTTTGAACCATTCCATTGTAGATTTTGCTTTATGTTTGGGATCATTGTCTTGTTGGAAGATAAATCTCCGTCCTAGTCTCAGGTCTTTTGCAGACTCCAACAGGTTTTCATCCAGAATGGTCCTGTACTTGGCTCCATCCATCTTCCCATCAATTTTAACCATCTTCCCTGTCCCTGCTGATGAAAAGCAGGCCCAATCCATGATGCTGCCACCACCATGTTTGACAGTGGGGATGGTGTGATCAGGGTGATGAGCTGTGTTGCTTTTATGCCAAACATATAGTTTTGCATTGTTTCCAAAAAGTTTGATTTTGGTTTCATTTGACCAGAGCACCTTCTTTCCACATGTTTGGTGTGTCTCCCTGGTGGCTTGTGGCAAACTGTAAACGAGACTTTTTATGGATATCTTTGAGAAATGGCTTTCTTCTTGCCACTCTTCATAAAGGCCAGATTTGTGAAGTATTCGACTGATTGTTGTCCTATGGACAGACTCTCCCACCTCAGCTGTAGATCTCTGCAGTTCATCCAGAGTGATCATGGGCCTCTTGGCTGCATCTCTGATCAGTCTTCTCCTTGTTTGAGATGAACGTTTAGAGGGACGGCCGGGTCTTGGTAGATTTGCAGTGGTCTGATACTCCTTCCATTTCAATATGATCGCTTGCACAGTGCTCCTTGGGATGTTTAAAGCTTGGGAAATCTTTTGGTATCCAAATCCAGCTTTAAACTTCTCCACAACAGTATCACGGACCTGCCTGGTGTGTTCCTTGGTCTTCATGATGCAGAACCCTGAGACTATCACAGAGCAGGTGCATTTATACGGAGACTTGATTACACACAGGTGGATTCTATTTATCTTCATCAGTCATTTAGGACAACATTGGATCATTCAGAGATCCTCAATGAACTTCTGGAGTGAGTTTTCTGAACTGAAAGTAAATGGGACGAATAATTTTGCACGCCCAACTTTTCAGTTTTATTATTACATAAAAAGTTTAAATGATCCAATAAATTTCGTTCCATTTCACAATTGTGACCCACTTGTTGTTGATTCTTCACCAAAAATGAAAAATGTTATATCTTTTTGTTTGAAGCCTGAAATGTGGCAAAAGGTTGAAAAGTTCCAGGGGGCCGAATACTTTCGCAAGGCACTGTATATCTCCCATCCCTTGTAGATTTTAAGCCCTCCCGAGTCCTCTCTCCTTCTGTACCAGTTTGTAAGGCTAATTTCACACTTGCGATTTTGCCTGATCTGGCAGGGATCAGCAAAAACTCTTCCTTTACTGATAATACAACCATCTGCATCCGTTATGAACTAATCCGGTTTTATTGAAATGAAATGATGGATCCAGATCCTCTGCTGGATCTCAATACCGGAAAAGTGAAACGCAAGTGTGAAAGTAGCCTAACTCGTCTTGTTCATGCTTATGTCAATTGTTTTGCATTATGTATGTACTCCCCTTTTATCATATGTACAGCGCCAGGGAATGAATGGCGCTTTAATAATAAATGATAATAATAATTATAATAAAAAAATTCCCTAATATGGAGTAGGAAAAGGTTTCTATTTTATTTTTAAAAAGATAATCCTTATAATGTATGAGTTTTAAGGAGAGAAAAGCACCCAAAGTGTCCATCTATTAGCACATAATGCTACTAAACTCTGCTGTGTGGTGTAGTGGTGGAGTTACAGCAGTCGTTTTGTATCAACTATGGAGTAGTCACCCAGGTTTCATATACATACATAGTTCCAGTTCTTTGCTCCTCCTTATTTCACTCTAGTTCAACACATTGGAGGCAATTTATCACGTCCTATATTCCAGAATTCTGGCTTAAAAATGTTGCAAAGTAGGTGCTGTCTGGCTTGGAAAACATATTTTCAAAAACGATACCAGGAAATTCTTGTCTGGTCCGGTAGGGAACAGTGCACCACTAGTCTCCAACCACACCACTGCCCCTACCTACTTGGATGATCTTGCCTAAATGATGGCACCCAACTGGACGACATTCCCTACTCTGCTAAGTGTATAGGGCAGAGCCTATGGAAACAGAGAAGTTAGATAGGCCACAATCCAAAACCAGACAATAATAATCAGGACAGAACTGAAAGCAAGAACCAATCCAGTAACCAGCCAGAGTCCACACCAGAGATAAATGTCAGAACCAGAAAACCAGACCAGGTCAATACCAGAATGTCACGTAATCAGCAGGTGAAAGATGAAGTCAGGGACCAGGTCCAGGATCAGGAGTCCACACAGAAAGGATTTTTGACCTGGTACTTGTCTCTGACTTCATCTTTCACTGCTGATTATGTGACATTCTGGTATAAGAAATCACAGGCAACTGTGTCCACCAGTTTGCCTGTCTAAATACCCAACGATAACTAGCCCGGCTTGCCATGTGAGCCAAAGTAACATCAGCATGCAGGGAATGCCAGCACCAAACCAGATTGGCCTGATGCCCCTTCATGCTGATAGGCTGGACCATCCCGCAGTCCAGTCTGGTTGTCCTGGATGCAGAATGCTGCTGTAGTTTGGAGGCCGCACTCAATGTGGGACCACAGATAGGTAAGTACGTAATAATTCTGCTATAATGGGGTGGTGGGTGTCCTCTATCAGAACTATCATCTATTAGCTAGAGTGGAAAATGACTACAGAGTGTCTCTCTCTGTGGTGGGCATTACATGCAAAGCCTATTGATTTTAATGGGTACATGTAATACTTCATTTCCCCTGTAGTGGGAGCACTGCAGGTGAATAGACCATTTACTTTTGGATTATCCCACAGATTACAGCTGATCACTGGGGGACCTAGCAGCAGGACACCTAGTGATCAATTTATCATATGAAAAAAGTAGACCAAAGTAGACATGCCCTTTAAATCTTTATTCCTACAAGACTGGACAGTTCCTTTAAAATACCACCACATAACCTGGAAATAAATCCTATTCCTTAGCTCAGTGGGCCACCACAACAGGGGCTGGCTGGGTAAAATGTGATCCACAAAATAAGCAATGAATTCACTAAATATAGGGTCATCCTTAGAATGAACCGGCTGCCCAGGAATAACACTGTGACCTTGACAGATTCATAGGGTCAACTGGTCTGGAACGCTTACAGGTCATTAGGCTCCTAGGTTCTAACGAGGCAGTGAATTGTGGCACATACAGTGGGGTGGGATGTGCCCATAAGTCACTGGTCATCCATATAGGAAGAGTAATGAGCGGTGACCTGTTTAAGGGTCACCGGCTATTTAGACAGCTCAGTGTGGAATCCGGGTGACAGATGTCTGGGGCAGCTATATTGGTCTGAATGCACAGTGTATACAGTACCTAAGGAGTGTTGTGCTGACACGCAATATCAATACATGTAAATATTTGTATGCAAATTATTAATTTATGCAGTACCAACATATTTGCAGCCAGGAGATAGATTACAGTAACTCATTTATTTTAATTGACGTCGGTTTATCGCTCCAAGCTTGAAATGTAGAAATTTTGTATATTTTAGTTATAACCTGACTGTCTCAATTTGCACCAGGCTCTTTGCTAAACATCTTGACAGAAGGGTTATTCTGGATTCTAGGAAAGATGGGTGGCAGCCCCTGTCAGTCATAAAGGCCATATAAGCCAGAGGAGGGAGGGGGTGCGTATACCAGATATAGCACCTGGTAAGGAGCCGTACTGTGTCAGACAACAGCTGAAGAGGCCGCAGTCCTTTGTTCCTGGCTATGTTGGGGGGTCTGGTTGATTGGACCCCTTCCCCCCCACTAATCAGAGTGATGTGGTGATGAGAGCCTAATAGAAGGATTAATTTACAGTAATGTCATGTACAGAAGAAGACCCCTAAAGCTCTACAGTCATGGCCAAAAGTTTTGAGAATGATACAAATATTAATTTTTACAAAGTCTACTGCTTCAGTTTTTATAATGGCAATTTGCATATACTCCAGAATGTTATAAAGAGTGGTCAGCTTAACAGCAATTACTTGCAAAGTCAATATTTGCCTAGAAAATGAACTTTATCCCCCAAAACACATTTCAACATCATTGCAGCCCTGCCTTAAAAGGACCAGCTAACATCGTTTCAGTGATTGCTCCATTAACACAGGTGTGGGTGTTGATGAGGACAGGGCTGGAGATCAGTCTGTCATGATTAAGTAAGAATGACACCACTGGACACTTTAAAAGGAGGCTGGTGCTTGGCATCATTGTTTCTCTTCTGTTAACCATGGTTATCTCTAAAGAAACACGTGCAGTCATCATTGCACTGCACAAAAATGGCCTAACAGGGAAGAGTATCGCAGCTAGAAAGATTGCACCTCAGTCAACAATCTATCGCATCATCAAGAACTTCAAGGAGAGAGGTTCCATTGTTGCCAAAAAGGCTCCAGGGCGCCCAAGAAAGACCAGCAAGCGCCAGGACCATCTCTTAAAAGTGTTTCAGCTGCAGGATCGGGCTACCAGCAGTGCAGAGCTTGCTCAGGAATGGCAGCAGGCAGGTGTGAGTGCCTCTGCACGCACTGTGAGGCGGAAACTCTTGGAGCAAGGCCTGGTCTCAAGGAGGGCAGCAAAGAAGCCACGTCTCTCCAGAAAAAACATCAGGGACAGACTGATATTCTGCAAAAGGTACAGGGAGTGGACTGCTGAGGACTGGGGTAAAGTCATTTTCTCTGATGAATCCCCTTTTCAATTGTTTGAGACATCTGGAAAACAGCTTATTCGGAGAAGACGAGGTGAGCGCTACCACCAGTCTTGTCTCATGCCAACTGTAAAGCATCCTGAAACCATTCATGTTTGGGGTTGCTTCTCAGCCAAGGGAATCGGCTCTCTCACAGTCTTGCCTAAAAACACAGCCATGAATAAAGAATGGTACCAGAATGTCCTCCGAGAGCAACTTCTCCCAACCGTCCAAGAGCAGTTTGGCGATCAACAATGCCTTTTCCAGCATGATGGAGCACCTTGCCATAAAGCAAAGGTGATAACTAAATGGCTCAGGGAACAAAACATAGAGATTTTGGGTCCATGGCCTGGAAACTCCCCAGATCTTAATCCCATAGAGAACTTGTGGTCAATCATCAAGAGACAGGTGGACAAACAAAAACCTACAAATTCTGACAAAATGCAAGCATTGATTGTGCAAGAATCGACTGCTATCAGTCAGGATTTGGTCCAGAAGTTGATTGAGAGCATGCCAGGGAGAATTGCAGAGGTCCTGAAGAAGAAGGGTCAACACTGCAAATATTGACTTGCTGCATTAACTCATTCTAACTGTCAATATAAGCTTTTGTTACTCATAATATGATTGAAATTATATTTCTGTATGTGATAAAAACATCTGACAAACACACATAAAAAACCAGAGGGCAGCAGATCATGTGAAAATATAATATTTGTGTCATTCTCAAAACTTTTGGCCATGACTGTAGATCGCTATAAACTAGATATGAAATAGATAAATATAGAATAGATAAAGAGTCTGTCTATGTATCTATCTCATATCTATCTATCTATCTATCTATCTATCTATCTATCTATCTATCTATCTATCTATCTATCTATCTATCTCATATCTATCTATCTCATATCTATCTATCTATCTATCTATCTATCTATCTATCCATCTGTCTGTGTATGGGGTAATTTATCACGAGGGTAATAGTTGAAGTCAATTTTGCAGTCTGTGTTGGTGTACTTATCAGAAAATTTATTGAATGTTGCACATTGTTAACCTTCTTTAAAGGGTTTATCCAATACCATAAACTGTCCCCCCATATGCCAGGGCCCCTCACAGGGAATATACTTACCCCGCTCCCCTCCTGGTCCCCGCACTGCTGCTTCTCCCCGTGCGTGGGTGAAAACATCCAGTTTCAGGGGGAGCAGCCAATGGCAGACAAGGACAACAATGCTAGGGAGGCCCGTCACCGCCTGCCATTGGCTGCTCCCCCCCCCGACACTGTATGTTTTCATCCACACACAGGGAGAAGCAGCAGCGGCGGTGCGGGGAGCAGGAGCCGCGCAGGGAGCAGGGTAAGTATATTCCCTGTGAGGTGCCTGGCACATGGGGGGGCAGTTTATGGTATTGGAAAATCCCTTTAACCCCTTTACGCCCAGCGCCGTAATAGTATGGCGCTGCATGAAGGGGCTTGATGCCCAGCGCCATAGTACTGTGCTGTGCCCACTTGCCGGACCCCTGCTGAATGCGCCGGCATCGGTGAAAACACAGATGCTGGCGCATTAACCCTTCATTTGCTGCGGTCAATCGCCCAAAAAATAAAAAAATATGGCTCTCTAAAAATGGCAGCACAAAAACAAGATTTAATTCTGTTCAAAAATGCAGCTAATGTGTAAAACTTAACAAAAATAAAAATGTTAGACATATTGGGTATCACCGCATCCGTAACAACCTGTTCTAAAAAAATATCACATTATATTTCTCCTCAGGTGAACGCTGTAAAACATTTTTTTTAAACACTATGACAAAACAGCCATTTATTGGTCACCTACTTTCACAAAAAGTGTAATAGCAGGTGATCAAAAAGGTGTATTTACCCCAAAATGGTACCAATCAAACCATCATCCCGTCCCGCAAAAAATGAGACCCTACCTAAGACAATCACCAGAAAAATAAAAAAAATAGGACAGTTAGAAAATGGCAACACAAAAACAAGATTTAATTCTGTTCAAAAATTCATTTACTGTGCAAAATTTAACAAAAATAAAACTGTTAGACATATTGGGTATTGCCGCATCCATAACAACCTGCTCTATAAAAATATCACATGATTTGCCCCTTCGGGTGAATGCTGTAAACTTTTTTTTTTAAAACTATGCCAAAACAGCTATTTTTTTTTCACATTGACTCACAAAAGTGTAATACCAAGCGATCAAAAAGTCTTATGTACCCCAAAATGGTACCAATGAAACAGTCACCTCATCCCGCAAAAAATAAGACACCACATAAGACAATAACTAAAAAAAAATAAAAATCAATGGCTCCCACAAACCAATCCATCAAAATCTGTGCTGCAAAATCCATATGGCGCTGCTTCTGTTCTGAGTCCTGCCATGTGCCCCCACAGCAGTTTACCACCACATATGGGGTGTTGCCGTATTCAGGAGAAAATGGGGAACAAATTATGGGGTGCATTTCTCCTGTTACCCCTTATGAAAATGAAAAATTTGGGGCTAAAGCAACATTTTATCGGAAGAAATGAAACTTTTAATTTTCACAGCCAAGTGTTTCCAAATTCCGTAAAACGCTTAGGGGGTCAAAGTGGTCAGTACCCCCCTTAATATATTCTTTGAAGGGTGTAGTTTCCAAAATGGGGTCACTTTTTGAGGGTTTCCACTGTAGGGGTACGTCAGGGTCTCTCAATTACAAAATGGTGCCTAAAAACCATTCTAGCAAAATCTGCCTCCAAAATCCGTATGGCGCTCCTTTCCTTCTGACCACTGCCACAAACCCATAGAGACGTTTACCACCACATATGGGGTATTTCTGTAAACTGCAGAATCAGAGCAATGTATATTGAGGTTTAGTTTGCTTTTAACCCTTGCTGTGTTGCAAGAAAAAATTGATTAACATGAAAAATCTGCATAAAAATGAAATTTTTAAATTTCGCCTTTAATTATTGTAGAACACCTAAAGGGTTAAGTTTGTAACGTCAGTTTTAAATAATTTGAGGGATTTAGTTTCTAAAATGGGGTCATTTGTGGGTGGGTTCCATTATGTAAGCCCCTCAAAATCACTTTATATCTGAATTGGTGCTTAAAAAAAAGGTTTTGTAAATTTTGTTGAAAATTTGAAAAATGGCTTCTAAACTTCTAAGCTTTCTTACGTCCTAAAAAAGTAAAATGACATTTATAAAATGATGCCAACATAAAGTAGGAATACAGGGAATTTAAAATAATAACTATTTTTGGAGGTATTACTATGTATTTTGAAAGTACAGAAATTGAAATTTGCTAATTTTTCAAAATTTTTGCTAAATTTGGTATTTTGTTATGAATAAAAATGAAATACTTTGCCACAAATGTACTACTGTCGTGAAGCACAATATGTGACAAGAAAACAATCTCAGAATGGCCTGGATAAGTTAAAGCGTTCCAAAGTTATTACCATATAAAGTGACACATGTCAGATTAGCAAAAAATGGCCTGGGCAGGAAGGTGAAAACAGGCCCGGGGTTGAAGGGGTTAAACCTAAAATGTTTGTCTAAAAATGCTAATCTAGTTTTTTTTCATCACTCCCTTACTGGAGTAAGTTTGTTACTTTTTGTAACTCTTTAAAGTCACAGTGATGAATCTGGAATTAATCTTATCACGTTTCTATTGGGCAGCCAAAAATAGGCGAGCGTTGGCTTGGCTATTTCTGACAGCTACATAGAAATGAATGGGAGCGGTGGCCGCACGTGCTCTCCCATTCATTTCTATGGGAGCAGCGGAGACCTGGGTTCCCGGGGTCCTCCAGGCACAGTGCTCCCCGCTCTATTCTCGATATAGGTGTGGGTCCCAGCGGTAGGACCCGCACCTATCAGACAATCAGGGCATATCCTAGCGATGTGCCCCTATTGTCTAAGATGGGAATAGCCCTTTAACTTCATCCTGGACTATTAATATAAATGTTGTACTCCCACACAGAAAACAGGACAACCACTTGAGGGGTACTTACCCCAGGAAATCTGTCAGATTCATTCATTTTCTTAGGTTTCAAGTAAGGTTAAACCATTATAGGAACCTATTCCCTCCTGAGTTATCATTGTGGGATCATCATAACTTCATGATGAGAAAATAAATCTTGTGAGTGGAAGAAAATAACTTTCCTGGGAAATCTGTGCGGCAGTCCTGGACCATGGGAAATATGGACTGCACCTATTATTCATGCAATAAATTAAAGCCTAAGGGCATCTTCACATGACTGTAATATTAGTTTTTAATATATATGTATAAACACTTTATGACACAGAGCTTGAAACCCTCTATATACAATGCATCTGGAAAGTCTTCAGACCCTTTTACTGTTTTCACATTTTGTTATGTTGTGACCTAGTCCTAAAAAATCAATAATTAAATAAAAATCAAGCTTTTCCCCATCAATCTGTACTCAATATCCTATAATGAGAAATTGCAAACAAAATTTTAGAAATTTTTGCAAAAGTATTAAAATAAAAAAAAAATATTTTGCATGGTCATACCTGTAAGTATTCAGGATTTGAGGCGTACTCTTGTCTCCCCAAGGAGAGAGAGTACGCCTCAAATCCTGATAAGTTGTATTCAGTTATTAAGCAGTATGCACTCACCTTCTGCATCATCTTTAACCCCTTAAATCCCTGTACAGTAAATGTAAAGCGCATCTGGTAGGTAGTTTCTGCAAACCACTGGACAGTTAAGGCACATAGCTTATGTCATCGGCAGTGGGTGTCAGCTGTAACATACAGCTGACATCCTGCTGCAAAGGCTGGAATTGTGGAGAGCGCAGTTTCTTAAAGGGGTTGTCTGGCCATATATATTGATGACTTATCCTCAGGATAAGTCAACAATATGAGAACGTCAGGGGTCCAACATCCATCACCCCTGCCGATCGGATGTATGAAGAGGCTTCCTGTTCATTACGCTGCATTACACTGTAATACAAGTACTCGATCCATTCAAGTGAATGGAGCGAATGCTTTTAATTACAGTACGGCATTGCTCCACAGGAGACCACGCGTAGTGTATAGACCAGGAAGCGGCACTGTCAATGAAACGTCGTCTCCTCATCAAACAGTTAATCATCAGGGGCTGCTGCGTGTTTTAACCTCGCTGATCAGATATTGATGACCTATCCTGAGGATAGGTTATCAGTATATATGGCTGGACAACCCCTTTAACCTCTTATATAGTGACCATGACATCTATAACAAAGTATTGAGATGAACTTTTGTTATTGACCAAATACTTATTTTCCACCATAATTTGCAAATAAATTCTTTAAAAATCAGACAATGTGATTTTCTGGATTTGTTTTCTCATTTTGTCTCTCATAGTTGAGGTCTACCTATGATTTCAATTACAAGCCTCTCTCATCTTTTTAAGTGGGAGAACTTGCACAATTGGTGACTGACTAAATACTTTTTTTCCCCACTGTAACTAAATCATTTAAAATGATCACATTATTTAACCCACACGTTTAAAAAAAAAACATAAAGTAGCCAAAATAGTACCTGTGAAAACTGTCAATTCATCTTGCAAAAAAAAACAGAAAAAACAAGCCCTAATAACATTTGCTCCACAGAAAAATGAAGTAATGGCTCATGATTTTTTAAATGTTTTATTGTGCAAAAGTAGCAAAAAATAAAAAAACTATTACATATACTTTTGATTTCACTGTAATTGTACTGACCTACAGACTAAAGTTAACGTGCAATTTATACTGCAGTGAACTCTGTAAAAAACAAAACCACAAAGTTAAAACCCCAAAATGTTAAAATTGTTGCTTTTTCCCGGTCCCTGACCCTGTCTAGAATAGGAAGTTTTTCAATACATTATACCCCAAACGGTGGTATGAAAAATACAACTTGTCCTTGGCAGAAAATGAAAAAAGTTCTATTGAACTGTTGAAAAATTAAAAATGTTAACATGTCCTGAATGCCAAAATAGGCTGCGTTCTTAAGGGGTTAACAAGTCATAACAGCTCCAACAGCTTTTCAGAATTCTGAATGGCAGCAAAAGCCAGGATAGCACTTAAACACAGATAAAATTAAGAGATATTTGAAAGATTTCACTAATGTTAAATATAAATCATTATAATAATGTGATATTAAATCCAATGTAAAAATGTCATGTATTGTTTTTTCGGCCCTAATGTTCCTACACTGCGACTCTCTTCCTGACATCTTCTTGTCCCTGCCAGATCAAAACAGCTGCAGCCATCAACGATCACAGGTGTTAAATGATTCGTCACTTGCCACTTTTGGTCTGACGAGACCTGAAGCCATGGGGAAGAAAGCCATGGCATTGGAACACCAGCACTGTGAATAGGTGAGTGTATAGCTTTTTTTATTTTGGGACACATCACTTGCAGGGGTTAAGTTGGCTTCTAAGCCGGACAACCCATCTAATGATTTTTCTGTGTCATCTAGACATTGCACCTCTAGATAAAGATTAGTTGGTGGTCAGGGGTCCAGGAGGTAGAACTCTGGGTGAAATTGCTAGCTGCTGCACCTTTTCCTTGCAGTGACCACTATAGGAGAAATGTGGTATTACACCATGTTCATTCAAATGAATGTGCAACATTGTAATTCATAGTCTTATGCCTCATTCACACTTCAGTGTTTTGGTTAGTGATTTCCAACAGTGATTGTGAGCCAAAACCAGGATTGGAGCCTCCACAGACTTAAGGTATGGGCGAGATCTGCTCCTGTTCTGTGTTTAGAGCTGCACCTGGTTTTGGATCACAATTACTGATGGAAATCACTGAGCGAACACTGACTGTGTGAACGAGGCATTACTGTGTCCTGCAGAGATGGACCCTCTCTGTTCAGCAGTAGATCTTTCTGGTTAGTAGAGCAGATACCCCCCATCATCTATGATGATGTCCATAATGAGCATGGGGACATTCTCTTTAACAGAAGGTACCACCATGGGGTAATGCTGGATGCAGCTGAACAAAATGGTTATTGCTTGGAAAAGCTTTTTAGTATTAGTCACTCCCCCTCCCCTACAAATAGGTACAACCCCCCCTTTGAAAGGTTTGAATAGGTTCAAGACATAATAATCCTGAATTTTGTCTCCAGAAATGTCATATCTTCTATCTTACTCCTAGCGTGACTGTATAAATGCAATGTGGGTACAATGGCCCTTTAATTCCTCTCTAAGAAACAGCCGACGGGCAGCACAATCTATGATTAGGGAACAATAGAAATATAATTTTTGTTTCAGAACGACTTCTAACGACCCAGGATGTCCTGGACATTTAGTGCTCCCATATCAAAGCGAATAATAAACCAATTGACCGCTCTCCGGGGTGATTGTTAAGACGCCGCTGTAATCTCCCCAACATACCGTCCACGGCGAAGCAATTTTTACTATGTTGAGTCAAGTTCAAATCACCTTATTAGAAAAAAAAACTGTATCATAAAATTGGAAACAATTCAGATAAGGAATATGAGATTATTTAAGGGGATGAAGGTCTTAGAACTTCAAAGCTTTTTCACCCTGCGGAAAACGAGATTTGAAGTGTATCTAATCATGCTGTATAAATACATCGCTGCACATCCCTCCCAGTTTGAAAAATTTCAGTTTTATCTTGATGACGAGAAATGCAAAAGTTATTAGATTGTTGAACTGTGAAATTTGCTTCTGACTTCTTAATGTGGGCACAATAACGCTACGGAAAGTCTCGGCACGGCTATACTCCATAATAGGATGGCGGCTGGTGTATCTCAGGGCGGATTTCAGCCGCCATTCGGTATGTTTAAGGGCATTTTAGGTAAGATGTATGGGAGGTTTAATCCAGGAAACAGCAGAATTTACTCAAATCGAATATTAGAAGTAAGTTATAGCTGAGGATGCTGCTGGGGAGAGAACATTTTTTAGCATCTGCAGATACTTATTTAATAGTTTTCATAGATTAGGTGTAAGTCAGGGAACACATTTCATTTTCACAGTTTTCTACAGGAAGCTATTCTCAGTTTTTAAACAGTTTCCTGGTCTAAACCTAAAAGAGGGTCTCCGCTTTGGACAGTTAGAAGGGTCTTTTGACAATAATCAGATCACAAAGTGTCCCCCTGTTAGGACCCCTCCAGTGATCAGCTGCAATCTGTAGAGAAACCTGGCAGTACACAAGCCGATGGAACAGCCGATTGTTGGGAAGGAAGCGTTTCTCCCCGACAGTCCTGCTGCTCACTCAGGGAATGAGACCGTGCATTTACGTGCAGCAATCTCTTTCACTGTATGAGGACGAGGGATTGCTGTAGTGATCCCTCGTCCTCATACAGAATTATTGTTTCAGGGCAGCAGATCACTGTTTAGACCGCACAATCTGCTGCCCAGAAACGATGACAACAGGATCACCTGATGAACAAGTGTTTTGCTTTCATCAGGTAATCGGTGGCACATTTAGATGACCAGATTATTGGTAACGGTTGTTCCCGATAATTCGGCCGATTATTGGTACATGTAAATCCATCTTAACTGTTCAGTTTCTCTGCAGCGCCACCAGAGGGGAAGTTGAGCATTACACAATTCCCATTCTAATCAATAGGTTGTCTGTGTAATGCTGGGCAGGACAGATCCTCTAGAGCAGGCCCCAGAGGAGGAACTTGCACCTATATGGCATTGGTGGCATATCCAAGCGATATAGTACCAATGTCTGAAGTGAGACAACTCCTTTAAACTGTTTGACTAGGGTTGAGCGTCTTCTGAAGATTGCTGTCTCCTTAGTACTATAATACTGTCTCATCTGTACAAGAATATAACTACTATAATACTGTCTTCTATGTAGAAGAATATATCTACTATAATACTTCCCCTATATACAAGAATATATCTACTATAATACTGCCTCTATGCACCAGAATATAACTGCTATAATACTGTCTCCTATGTACAAGAATATAACTACTATAACACTGTCTCCTATGTACAAGAATATAACTACTATCATACTGTCTCCTATGTACAAGAATATACCTACTATAATACTGTCTCCTATGTACAAGAATATAACTACTATAATACTGTCTCCTATGTACAAGAATATGACTGCTATAACACTGTCTCCTATGTACAAGAATATAACTACTATCATACTGTCTCCTATGTACAAGAATATATCTGCTATAATACTAGCTCCTATGTACAAGAATATAATTACTATACTACTGTCTCCTATGTACAAGAATATAATTACTATCATACTGTTCCCTATGTACAAGAATATAACTGCTATAATACTGTTTCCTATGTACAAGAATATAACTACTATAATATTATCTTCTACGTACAAGAATATAACTGCTATAATACTAGCTCCTATGTACAAGAATATAATTACTATACTACTGTCTCCTATGTACAAGAATATAATTACTATCATACTGTCTCCTATGTACAAGAATATAACTACAATAATACTGTTCCCTATGTACAAGAATATAACTGCTATAATACTGTTTCCTATGTACAAGAATATAAGTACTATAATATTATCTCCTACGTACAAGAATATAACTGCTATAATTCTAGCTCTGTCTCCTATGTACAAGAATATAACTACTGTAATACTCATTCCTATGTACAAGAATATATGTACTATAATTCTATCTCCTAAGTACAATAATATAACTGCTATATTATTTTCTCCTACGTACAATAATATAACTGCTATAATACTGTCTCCTATGTACAAGAATATAAGTACTATAATACTGCCCCCTATGTACAAGAATATAAGTACTATAATACTGTCTCCTACGTACAAGAATATAACTACTATAATACTGTCTCCTATGTACAAGAATATAAGTACTATAATACTGTCTCCTATGTACAAGAATATAAGTACTATAATACTGTCTCCTGTGTACAAGAATATAACTACTATAATACTGTCTCCTGTGTACAAGAATAAAACTACTATAATATTGTCTCCTACGTACAATAATATAACTGCTATAATACTGTCTCCTATGTACAATAATATAAGTACTATAATACTGTCTCCTGTGTACAAGAATATAACTACTATAATACTGTCTCCTATGTACAAGAATATAACTACTATCATACTGTCTCCTATGTACAAGAATATAATTACTATCATACTGTCTCCTATGTACAAGAATATAACTACAATAATACTGTTCCCTATGTACAAGAATATAACTGCTATAATACTGTTTCCTATGTACAAGAATATAACTACTATAATATTATCTCCTACGTACAAGAATATAACTGCTATAATACTAGCTCCTATCTACAAGAATATAATTACTATACTACTGTCTCCTATGTACAAGAATATAACTACTGTAATACTGATTCCTATGTACAAGAATATATGTACTATAATTCTATCTCCTAAGTACAATAATATAACTGCTATATTACTATCTCCTACGTACAATAATATAACTGCTATAATACTGTCTCCTATGTACAAGAATATAAGTACTATAATACTGCCCCCTATGTACAAGAATATAAGTACTATAATACTGTCTCCTACGTACAAGAATATAACTACTATAATACTGTCTCCTATGTACAAGAATATAAGTACTATAATACTGTCTCCTATGTACAAGAATATAAGTACTATAATACTGTCTCCTATGTACAAGAATATAAGTACTATAATACTGTCTCCTGTGTACAAGAATATAACTACTATAATACTGTCTCCTGTGTACAAGAATATAACTACTATAATATTGTCTCCTACGTACAATAATATAACTGCTATAATACTGTCTCCTATGTACAAGAATATAAGTACTATAATACTGTCTCCTATGTACAAGAATATAACTACTATCATACTGTCTCCTATGTACAAGAATATAAGTACTATAATACTGTCTCCTATGTACAAGAGTATAACTACTATAATACTGTCTCCTATGTACAAGAATATGACTGCTAGATTACTGTCACCTACGTACAAGAATATAACTGCTATAATACTAGCTCCTACAGTATGTACGAGAATACAACTGCTATATTACTGTCTCCTATATACAAGAATATAACTACTATAATACTGTCTCCTATGTACAAGAATATAACTGCTATAATACTGTCTTCCTAGGTACAAGAATATATAATACTTCCAACCAAAAAGAGTGCCCCTAATAAAATAACTGTTCATACCGTACCAAACAGAGCAATATCACCAAACAAAAAGTAACAGACCCAAGATACCATCTTTATTGAAAGTTCATATTAAAAGTATATAATCAGGCGACATAGGATACAGATAAATAAGTAAGGAGGGTAAGCCAGCTTACAAAGTGCAGATAATCACAAAGTTTAATCAAACAATAGTAGTAAAGGCAAGTTCTAAAGGTAACACAATGCAGGGCACCACTAGGATCTCTAGATAGCAAAAGTAGCAACATGGCTCACCCACCACTCCCGACACATGTTTCTCCATTGGCTTCTTCTCCTATGTACAAGTATATAACTGCCATACTACTGTTAATTATGTAAAAGAATATAACTACTATAATACTACTCCCTATGCGCAAGAATAGAACTGCTATAATACTGTTAATTATGTACAAAAGTATAACTACTATAATACTGTCTCTTATGTAAGAGAATATAACTACTATAAACCTGCCCCCAATATACAGTAATGTAAATACTATAACACTGTCTTGCCTTTGTGCAAGTCTTTAAGTACTAAAACACTGCCCCCTATGGGCAAGATGTGAGCAGAATAATTTTCAGATCTTACAGGAGTTGCTACCTTATAGTCACCTACGATTGTAGTGAACAGTTCTCACTTCAGATCCGGAGGGTGTTGATGGTATAAGCTATTCGACATCTCCCTGTGGTAAGCTGCAGCACTAGATCTTTAATGCTGCCACGCTATAAACTTTGTCAGCAACACCATTAACTCACACTGCCAGCGATCAACAGCTCTGGGCAGCCGAGCAAAATAAAGTGTTCTTCAAGTTTTCAGGAAGCATCATCCTTCACTGCCCAAACTGTGCACTCAGCGGAAAAGCAATGCGGATTCTTTTATCGCTGTTTGAGTTTCTGCTGACCTCCCGAATGTGAGATCCCCTATAAGGCTGAATACTGCAAGTTAGAAGCATGCTAAGAATATGTATAGTCAGTATCCTCAGACTGAAACTCTATAGCAAGCAGCAATCTGGGATAATCTTATAAACATCCTATATTTTACATTTAAAAGGGTCTCTCCTCCCCTAAAGAACATTAGAACATTGAGACCCCTAGCAATCTTAAGGACCAAGAGTACCTCAAGTGAACAGAGCTGTAGTGCCAGTAGAAATGACTGGGCCCCACAGCAAATTTTTGAATGGGGCCACTCCCACTCCAGCAAATTCTTTGCAACCCCCGCTCCTGTTGCTAGTCAAGATCACTCTCTCAGACGAGGCCCGGCAGCCACTCCATCCGTTTCCTACAGTGTCTGTGTATATAAGCTCATGTTATAATACTGTTCTCCTCCTCCTGGGTGGGCCCCTTCTGAGTTCGTGCCCCAAAGCAGCAGCTTCCCCTATATCTACGCCCCTGGGTAGTGCATACCGTTCCATTCTTTTCAATGGGACCGATAAGTACAGCACTATCTATGGCAGTTAAAAAAAACCCAGTAGAGTGGTGGTTACATTAGCTGATCACAGGTTGTCCTGTTTCTGAGACCCCAGTGATCAGCAGAAATCTGTGGGTCGATCTGGTAGGAAGTATCCAATGGTTCTACAGCGCCACCACAGGGGAAATGAAGAATTACATGATGCCCATTAAAACAAATGGAATGTTTGTGTAATGCATGGACACGCTGGCTCCTGGAAGATAGAGAGGGTCTTTGTTTTTCATTGTCTCTGACCTGGAAGAAATTTCTGAGCTATCCCTCTATTGACTTAAAATTTCCTAACAGGGTATTTAAAAAGCTGCTTGTTTTTTAAAGGGGTTGTCTCATCACAGGCGATGGGGACATATTGCTAGGATATGCCCCCATTGTCTTATAGGTGCGGGTACCACCACTGGGACCTGCACCTATGTCAAGAACGGAGCCCTACAAGGTGGTGGCTGGAGGACTCCGGTCTGGCCAGCACCAAGCCGGCTCCCCATAGAAGTGAATGGGAGTGCATTGCCATGACTGGCCACCGCTCCCATTCACTTCTATGGGCTCGATGGAAATAGCTGAGCCAGCCCCATAGAAAATGGATGAACGGTGGCTGAGCATGCACAGTGGGCCCTCCTTTACTTTCGGGGCTCCGTTCTCAATATAGGTGCAGGTCCCAGTGGTGGGACCCACACCTATAAGACAATGGGGGCATATACTAGCGATATGCCCCCATTGTCCATGATGAGATAACCCCTTTAAGGGGAACACTATCTACATTGCAAGTGAAAGAATTTCAAACAGGTGCCAGTTTTCCCAGACAAGCCATCCCAGCAGTTCAGCCTGAGAGCAGAACACAAGATGCTGAAAGAAGTCTGTAAGAACAGCAGAATGTCATCATGGGGCCTACAGGAGGCTCTTTTCACTGTTGACCTCTTACCGTATGAGTCTATCATTACACACATTACATCAACATGGATGGTACCAGGAGGAAATCTTTGCCCTCCAGAAAGAACATAAGGGCAAGAATGAAATTTGTTCTTGAACACCTAGAAAAACACTAGGTCAAGGGAAAGTTTATAATTTGATTTGCACTGTTTTCTGCCGTAAAGAAGTCACATATTTTGGATGTTTTTGCACAGAAAGTTACAATTTTTGTGATTTTGCCCCCACTGAAAAGTGGATGGAAAGTTGGGCATGGTCAGCTATGAGAATTATTTGTACACCAGATTTTTCAACTGCAAATGTAGACTGAAGAAAAACGGGCTCCAAAAATTCATCATGATAAATTACCCCCAAGAATTCTAGAAAAAATATCTATGGATAAAAGATGCAAACATTGAGTTAAAGGGAATATGTTGTCAGCAAATTACATTGTTTAAATTACATTTTTATGTTTAAAATATTTTTAAAGAATTTTTGATAATGTTATGTTTAATTTTCCACATCAATATCTATATTTAAACAAAAAAAAAAAAAAAACAACATAAAATCCTGCAGTTTTCACAATGGCCACTAAGCTCAATAATGGGGGCCACTTCTTGGTCTGTACAGATCACTTTACTGCAGTTATCTGCTTATATGTCATTCTAATCCTGCCTGTAATAATATCACCTCTGTGTATAGATAAGAAATGATCCTCCATTCACAATAGGTGATTGCCCCAGCTTATCTATTCTTTTCTTGTAGAATGTCCTCTGCACAGGTCACAGAGCATGCCCAGAAAACTCTCCCATAGATGTCACTGAGATCCTCTACTGACCATTTTGTCTATAGCCCATGGGGCTACCATAAAGCAATTGTTTTAGAGCTGTATAAATGCTGTGAAAGCTCAGAAATGACCACCCCCATGATCATGTTCAGGAAATAGAATCAAGAAATCTGTAATCAGAAAATAAAAAGAGATTAGGAAAAAAGGCAGAAACTGGCAGAAAAAAAAATTTGGTGACACATTTCCTTTGAAGGCTATGTACACCTTTTCGGCATTTTGTTATGATAGCTTTTTACTCATTTTGTGCTAGAATTTTTTTTCTTCAATTAGTCTTTATTAAAATATTGAGCTGTTCTGTCACAAAGGGTTAACTGTTTGTCTAGATGTTGAGCTGTAATGAGTGCTTAGGAGGCCAGAGATCAGATAAGGAGCCATCAGCTGAGCTGCCTGAGGGTACAGAGTGAAAATTCAGAGCCTGCTACTAGAGAAACTCAAAGCTGCACAGACATTATTAAAAATTTTTTTTTATAAAAACCAATTGAAAAATGGTGTTTGCTCAAGATGAGTATAATGCAATAATAAAAAAATGCCCCAAAGCATTTGGCACCTGGGGCGGATACTTTCTCTGGCACCAGTTATGTCCCCACTGTGCCATCCCCTCACAGTAGTAATGTCCTCACTGCATCCCTTCACAGTAGTTATACCCCCTTTGTGCCCCCTCACAGTAGTAATCCCTACATTGTGCCCTCTCATGGTAGTTATGCCCACACAGTGCCCCCTTCAGAGTAGTTATGCCCTCATTGTGCCCCTTCACAGTAGTTATGCCCACTTTTTCAGCCCCCCCCACGGTAGTTATGCCCATACTGTGTCACCTTTAGAGTAGTTATGCCCTCATTGTGCCCCTTCACAGTAGTTATGCCCACACTGTGCCCCACTCACAGTAGTTATGCGCTCTTCGCATCCCCGCTCTTAGCATTCATGTGCACTTTTGCCCCACCTATCTAAGAGGCGACCTTGATTAAGGTGGTACATATAGGTGTGTGTGCTCCTCCTCTCATTGGTTGCTGATGCACACAGAGGTAACTAGGAGCAGCACACTGTATGTGCAGGGTCTGCGCACCTAAACATAGATGCACAACCGCATAGGAAGGTTTAGCGTAGGACCTGCCTGAACTGAGACCACCGTGGCGCTGGGTAGGTGGGCACAGATGTATTTTGATCAAAATGTATTGGCTAAGAGTCTCAGATTTTATCAATAGAGTGAGGGCTTAGTCCATATGTAGTTTGCATCTATTGTTTTAGTACATTGGTTTTTTTTTTCCGTGAATTTCTAAATCTAGCCTTGTACATCCGCACATTTTACTATCATATTGTGCAGGATGTTTGTATCTGTTTTCCGCAAATAGCTCTTCGCATCCCCCTCAGAGTGTTTATGTCCTTATTGTTCCCCCCTCACAGTAGTTATGCCCTCTTCAGAGTAGTTATGCCATCTCTGTGCGCCCCTCACATCAGATACACCCTCTCTGTGCCCCCATAACAGTTGTTATGCCCCTTCACAGTAGTAATGCCCTCTCTGTGCCCCTTCAGAGTAGTTATGCCCTCATTGTGCCCCTCTCACAGTAATTATGTTCTCTCTACACCCCCATCACAGTAGTTATGCCCTCTCTGCTCCCCTCTCACAGTAGTTTTGCCCTCTCTGTGCCCCCTTTACTGTAGTAATGCTCTCTACGTCCCCTTTAACAGTAGTAATGACCTCTCGGTGCCCCCTTCAAGTTAGTAATGTCCTCTCTAAGTCCCCTTAACAGTAGTAATAACCTCTCTGTGCCCCTTCACAGTAATAATGCGCCTGCCAGCTCCTCCTACACAGTCCGGCAGTGCAATGAATGACGACTCTCTGCTTACCATTCAGTGCGCTGACCTGACCGGCCAGTAAGTGAAAGTACTGTCTGCTCCTTGCATCCAGCAGCTGGCACCTGGGGCGGACTGCACCTCCCCCCCCTCCACTTGGAACGCCACTTCCCTGGAGGTGTACATGAAGTGGTCCCAGGATCAGTAGAAAAAAAGTGGTACATTCCAGGGATTGTTTTCTACACAACTATCCTCAGCTGCCTTCTACCTGATGTACTGGGCTGTAGTAGTGCTGGCCATAGAGACAGAGATAACTTATCTATATCACCGATCCCAGCCGGACCAGGATTGCGATGTGTTGTCGATCAGTGGCCTCAGCGTTCACATATTATTCTCGCATACGTCACCACTGAAGCCATTGAATAGCCAACTGCAAGATGAGCGCATAGACAGAACATCATACTTGTTTGGCTCGGACTGGAAACCAGAGGTGCGGCACTGGAAAGGGAGTCTTTGATAAAGAGAGTACTGTTTTTTTTTTTAATCTTCAGCCTATGCCTGGCTGCCCCAAACATTTTTTTGATCCCAGACAACCGCCTTAAAACTTTACCTTATAAAAAACCAAATAGAACCAATTGTCAGGAATTATTCCTCTCTTTGGTTTGCAGACCAGTTTTGGCACCTATCAATGAGAAATGTAACACATGCTAGAACCAGAAATGTTTTTCACAGTTTTTTCCTCACTTTATAGCATGTAAATATTACACAACCACCAGCTTCCAGCACCTGCGAGCCTCTTAATTTTATGCTAAATCTATTTCCTTTGCCGTATAGTTGCTATAGTAACTGTCGTGAGATTCTGACAAGTTTCATGTTACTAAATATTTTGATACAATTTATCCAATACAGATGTAAACAGCCGCCCGTCCTCCCGGTAATATCGGATTCCTGGTTCAGAGACGTGAGATCTGGAACACGACAGTTCGACAATTGTACATTGACTGTGAAGGACACAAGATCAAGGTGTCAGGATTATGGTAACTCATGTATCTGAGAACATCCTGAATCAATTGTAGCCGTCTGCTGATGCTTTCAGGACATTGACAACCACTTGTAAGCAATACATGAAAAGCAGCGAGATAAGGAGGAAATCTGTTTCTTAAAGGGGTAGTCCAATTTGGACAATTTATTTTGAGAAGGCGCTTATTGTCTTCTCACAATAAGCATCGAGAAGCTGTAGTCTTTGGGGGAAACCAACAACAAGTATTCAGTTCCCCTGTAGCGCCACCCAATCATCCGGATCCAGTGAGACAGTCCTGAACTTCCCAGGATGGTTGCCACATCTTCAGGATCCAGATACAGTAGAATACAATAATGAAACATGTCAGCTGCCTATGGTTCATGGCAGGAAGGTGCAATACAGTGATGTCATCACACCTGCTCCGCCGAGCCACAGACAGCGCACACCGGAGACCAGAGCAGACCTGTTTTGCACTGTTCCTTGTGGGAACATGGGGTATGAGTATCAGTTTGAAGGAAATGAGGGGGATTTACTGTTTATGAGGGCACTTAAGGGGGCCTCATATTGTATGGGGTGCTTCCATGTGGCCATCATAGTGTGTGTGTGACCTCTTAAGGGGTCATCACTCTGTCTGGGAGCATCATAGTATGTCTGGGAGGCAATTAAGGGGGCATCACTCTGTATAGGGGAACTTAAGATACCTCATACTGTATGGGGGCATCATATTCTTAGGTGCACATAAGGGGCCTCATATAGTATGAGGTAGCACCCATGGGGGCATCATACTATGAGGGCATCACTCTGTACAGGAGCACTTAAGAGACCTGATACTGTATGGGGGCATCATATTATTGGGGGCACACAAGGGGGCCTCATATAGTACGGGGGAGCACCCATGGGGGCATCATACTATGTGTGGGAGTCAATTATTGAGGGCATCACTCTGTATAGAGCCACTTAAAAGGCCACATATTGTATGGAGGCATCATACAGTATGGAGGGGTACTTAAGGAGGCATAATTTTGTGGTGGAGCACTTAGGGGGACATTATACTATATGGGGGGCACATGTGGGAACATTCTATAAGGAGACACTTAGCACTTATGTAGTATGATGCCCTAAGGGACACTAAAGGGGCACCATACTGGTGTCAAAGGCACTAAAAGTGCATCATTCGTGTCTGAGAAGCACTAAGGAGATATTCTTATGATGTTGGGGCACTAAGAAGCTAATCTGCCTGTGAGGGAGGCACTAAGGGAACTAGGCGAGATTGACATATATAGATAGGCACTGGGCTGGGTTAGAGACATAGTTAGGCTTAGTGTATGAGAATTTGATGCCACATGTTATGTGTGCCACTGATATTGTTCCTCTGTGGGTTTTTCAAAAGTTGGTTAACAGTGTTGAAGCCAATCTGAATATATTTTCCCTTTGGGTCCCAGGGCTACTGGTGCTGTAGACCACAGTTGTCAGGGAATGCTGGAAGTTGTAGTTTTGTGATAGCCGGAAAGCTATGGTGGGAGGCCACAGTCATAAAGCATCCTGTATGGAACAAGCAATGTCCTTCCCCTTGGTTATGTCAGGAAGAAGCTTCAAAATCAATACTTACAATACTTAGGGACGGATCCTTTACCCAAATCAATATATATATATTTATATTTAAAAAGATGACATCTCATTTCCATAAAATGATACTAGCACTAGGTTTCTCTTTTTGCACATCTTAAAGAGAAGACGTCTTGAAGATGATTGCAGTGTTTTCGCTTGGCTCATTGAATGATAATTTTCATGTAATAACACTGTTGCTAAGAGAGCAGGACCATGCGATTATCTCCCCTGACATTCGCACTGAGTGGAGATGTGAAGATTACATGCAGGAGTTCAGAGATGGGAGACGGCTGCAAATTAGGACATTACAACTGGCACATATTACTTTATAGATGGGGGTGGGGGCATGGGGGCCAGGCTGTAGACGCTGCCTATATTCATGTTCAATTAACCATAAGGAGCAGGAGGCCAGAGCAGCCGGAAGGGTACAGAAAACTGCAACATAGTCTATCTCCTATCTATCTATCTATCTATCTATCTATCTATCTATCTATCTATCTATATATCTATCATCAGTCTGTTATCTATCTATGATTATTTATCTAATTTCTATATCATATCTATCTATATCATATCTATCTATTTATCTATCTATCTCTCATATCTATCTATGTCATATCTACCATCTAACATCTATGTCTATCATCTAATATCTTCTATCTATCAATTTATCTATCTAATTTCTATCTATTATCTATATCTATCTATCTATCTATCTATCTATCTATCTATCTATCTATCTATCTATCTATCACAAAAATCTGGCAGCACTAACATCCGATTTAAACAAAAAAAGTACATGCCTGAGGGGACTAGACTATCGCCCAGTATACAAAATAGCAAAAAGGCAGCATTCCAGAATCAGTAAAAATGAAGAAAATACTTTTATTCACCCATGTGGATGCACAACGTTTCGGCTTAACCCTAGACCCTTTCTCCCTGCTTGAGAAATACTCTAGGGTGGAGTTGAAACGTTGCGCATCCACATGGGTGAATAAAAGTATTTTCTTCATTTTTACTGATTTTGGAATGCTGCCTTTTTGCTATTTTATCTTCTATATATTATTAATCAATATCCTAACTATCTATCTATCTACATTTTGTATGATTTTGGAAAAATAAAATATTCTGTTGATTGATACAGAAAATACATAATGTAAAAAAAGATGGTTTAAGTTGGTAAATATGGGCAGAATATATCCATTCTATCTCCCCTTACAGAGTAATGGCCCCTTACAGAGTAATGAGGGGGGAGTTGCAGAGAGCGATGAGGAGAAAGCGAAGCTACTAAATATCTTTTTCTCCACTGTATTCACTGAGGAAAATGAACTGTCAGATGAAATGCAGAATATAAAAGTAAATTCCCATTAAAAAGTGCCCTGTCTGACCCAGGAAGAAGTAGAGCTACGTCTTAAAAAGATTAAAATAGACAAATCGCCAGGACCGGATGGCATACACCCCCGTATCCTAAGAGAATTAAGTAATGTCATCGCTAGACCCTTATTTCTGATATTTAAGGACTCTATACTGACAGGGAGTGTTCCACAGGATTGGCGCATAGCAAATGTGGGTGCCAATATTCAAAAAGGGTCCAAAAACAGAGCCTGGGAACTATAGGCCGGTAAGTTTAACATCTGTCGTGGGTAAACTGTTTGAGGGTTTTCTAAGAGATGCTATCTTGGAGTACCTCAATGAAAATAAGCAAATTACTTCCATATCAGCATGGCTTCATGAGGGATCGGTCATGTCAAACCAATTTAATCAGTTTCTATGAGGAGGTAAGTTCTAGAACTGGACCGCAGCGAATCAAATGGATGGTCGTATATCTGGACTTCTCCAAAGCATTTGACACTGTACCACATAAAAGGTTAGTATATAAGATGAGAATGCTTGGCCTGGGAGAAAATGTCTGTATCTGGGTAAGTAACTGGCTCAGTGATAGAAAACAGAGGGTGCTTATTAATGGCACATACTCAGATTGGTCACTGTAACTAGTGGGGTACCACAGGGGTCAGTATTGGGCCCTATTCTCTTCAATATATTTATTAATGATCTTGTAGAAGGCTTGCACAGTAAAATATCAATTTTTGCAGATGACACTAAACTGTGTAAAGTAATTAACACAGAAGAGGACAGTACACTGCTACAGATGGGATCTGGATAGACTGGAGGCTTGGGCAGAGAAGTGGCAGATGAGGTTTAACACTGACAAATGTAAAGTTATGCATATGGGAAGGAATAATGCAAGTCACCAGTACATACTAAAATGGTAAAATATTGGGTAACTCTGACATAGAAAAGGACCTAGGAATTTTAGTGAACAGAAATCTAAGCTGCAGAAACCAATGTCAGACAGCTGCTGCCAAGGCCAATAAGATAATGGGCTGCATCAAAAGAGGCATAGATGCCCGTGATGAGAACATAGTCCCTGCCACTTTACAAATCACTAGTCAGACCACACATGGAGTACTGTGTACAGTTCTGGGCTCCTGTGAACAAGGCAGACATAGCAGAGCTGGAGAGGGTTCAGAGGAGGGCAACTAAAGTAATAACTGGAATGGGTGGACTACAGTACCAGAAAGATTATCAAATTTAGGCTTATTCACTTTAGAAAAAAGACGACTGAGGGGAGATCTAATAACTATGTATAAATATATCAGAGGTCAGTACAGAGATCTCTCCCATCATCTATTTTATCCCGAGGACTGTGACTGTGACGAGGGGACATCCTCTGCGTCTGGAGGAAAGAAGGTTTGTACACAAACATAGAAGAGGATTCTTTACGGTAAGAGCAGTGAGACTATGGAACTCTCTGCCTGAGGAGGTGGTGATGGTAAGTTCACTAAAAGAGTTCAAGAGGGGCCTGGATGTATTTTTGGAGGGTAATAATATTACAGGTTATAGTTACTAGAGAGGGGTCGTTGATCCAGGGAGTTATTCTGATTGCCTGATTGGAGTCGGGAAGGAATTTTTTTCCCTAGTGGGGAAAACTGGCTTCTACCTCACAGGGTTTTTTTGCCTTCCTCTGGATCAACTTGTAGGAAAACAGGCCGAACTGGATGGACAGATGTCTTTTTTCGGCCTTATAAACTATGTTACTATGTTACTATGTTACAATCCCCTGCTCCCTGCATGCTATCTCCTGCCCTCATTATTTGCGCTGTACATCAGCACTGCTGTCAGCCTGTCTGCTCCGCTTGCCCTTATCCAGTGTCTGCTCCGGTCAGAGCATACATTTATGCAGTAGATTACAATAACTGAGATTATCTAGATGACAGGGCAGGATGGGATTCTGTGAGGAGTGTGGAACATTAGTACATTTTCGGTGCTTATTACTGGATCACTCTGAATGATGTCGGTCTTCATGGTATTTGCTGCTTTTTTACGCTCATTTTTTCACTCAATAAGCATAACAAGGTAAAGAATCTAGCAGTAACGATTGTATTAAAGGACACTCAGCATCTCACATAGAGGGGGCGAACATTTTCTGCATTTAAGCAGTCATTTTAAAAAAATGGAATAGGAAAGTAACATAAGCCCATTATAAACATGTATTTTACATGGTAACTGGTGATTTTTTCGAAAGTTTTTTTATTTACTTTAGTAAATCATAAAGGACTAGAGCTACTAATTTTAGCAAATGTAAATGATAAAATTTTGTAACAAATTTTGTAATTAAAGGGGTTTTCCAGGAGTAGAATACTGATGACATCCTCATGATAGGTCATAATAGTAGTGCTTGAAAGTTTGTGAGCCCTTCAGAATTTTCTATATGTAGGAGATGGAGGAAATTCAAGACCATTATTACCCTCTCCACGAGTGCTCAACCAACAAAGATCACGCCAAGAGCTACTGTAGGCATCTAATTGTCTGAAAGGTCACAAAGGAACCCAAGGTAACCTCTAGCCACTAAAGGCCTTTCTCACATTAGCTATTGTTAATGTTCATGAGTCCACCATCAGGTGCACACTGAACAACAACGGTGTGCATGGCAGGATTGGGAGGAGAAAGCCACTGCTCCCGAAAAAGAACGTTGCTGCCCCTCTGCAGTTTACTAAAGATTACCCACACAAGCGAGAAGACTACTGGAACAATGTTTTGTAGATGGATGAGACAAAAATTGAACTTACATTAGAATTTAAATGAGAACTGTAATGTTTGGAGAAAGAAAAACACTAGATTCCACCATAAAAACCTCATCCCATCTGTAGTAGTGGTAATATCTTGGTTTGGGCCTGTTTTGCTACCACTGGGTCACGACTGCTGGCCATTATTGATGAAGGAATGAATTATGAAATATACCAAGAAAATATTAGGATATCTGTCCGTGAGCTGAATGTCAACAGAACCTGGGTTGGGCAGCAGGACATCAATCCTAAATTCACAAGTTGTTCTACCAATTAATGGTTAGAAAATAATAAAGTTAAAGTTTTTCAATGTTCAAGCAAAGTCCTGACCCTGATCCAATAGAAATGCTGTATAAAGGACCTGAAGTGAGCAGTTCATGGAAGGAAAGCCACCAACATAACATAGTTGAAGCTGCTTTGTATGGAGGAATTGGCTAAAATTCCTCCAAGCCAATATGCAGGACTAATCAACAGTTACTGGAAATGTTTAGTTGCAGTTATTGCTGCACAACGGGGTTATACCAAACACTGAAAGCAAAGGTTCACAACATACTTTTGCAACTCACAAACGTGACATTGCATCATTTTCTTCAATAAATAAATGATCTAAAGTCTTATATATACCTTGCTTGTCTGGGCACTAAATAAACAGTCATCACCTCAGGGAGATGAAGCTTCATATAGCCACTTGGTCAAGCAGCTTCCAGGTTCTGGATCTGGCCCCTCAATGAGCATTTCAGCCCTGTATTTTTTCCCCTAGTAACGAGCCCAGCTCTAGGGGAAAGTGTTGTACTGGAGTGGGAAAGGAATGGCATATCCCTCTACTAACATTTATATGTCATTTCATACAAATGCAGGCCCATAAAACACTTAAAGGGATTCTGTCAGCAGGATATTGGGTATAGAGATAATTACATCTCTATACCGGCCTTACTGCTGTGATTGTAAATATGTAAGTGTAATTGTTATTAGGGCAGTAGTTTACATAAAAAAGCGTTTTTATTAACATGTGAAATACCTGGATGAGGAGCCCAAGGGGAGGTCCTGCAAGCCGTTGGAGCCCGGGCACGCCGCAGATTTCGGAGCCCAGCACCGCCCTCCAGCTAATTATGCACGCCCCTTCAGCGCTGTCTTCTCCCCCGGCTGTGGCACAGACTCTTGTATGCACGGCGCATGCGCGAGATGCGCCGCAGCCGGGGGAGAAGACAGCGCTGAAGGGGCGTGCATAATTAGCTGGAGGGCGGTGCTGGGCTCCAAAATCTGCGGCGTGCCCGGGCTCCAACGGCTCGCAGGACCTCCCCTTGGGCTCCTTATCCAGGTATTTCCCATGTTAATAAAAACACTTTTTTATGTAAACTACTGCCCTAATAACAATTACACTTACATATTTACAATCACAGCAGTAAGGCCGGTATAGAGATGTAATTATCTCTATACCCAATATCCTACTGACAGAATCCCTTTAATGGGTCATTTTATCTCACCCATCTGGGCATTCTGGGTAAGATATACACCCCCTCCAGTACCAGCCACCATGTTAATATATATATTTTGAAATAAGAATAAAGCACCCAGATAGAATTGTCAGATTGCAGCAAAACCCATTATGCAGTTATGTCTTAGGCAGGCTCTTATAGACTTCTTTTAGGTTGTCTACCTATGAGAGATCGTCGACTGCTAGACATACCTCTAGACATCTGAAGACATTTTACCCAAGTTAATCACAGAAAAGGGGGTTCTAGTGCACAAAAATGGATGCAAACAATATATACTGTATAAACTAAGACCTCATTCTGATATGATAAAATCTGAGACTCTTAGCCAATATATTTTGATCAAAACACATCTGTGCCCACCTACCCAGCGTCACGGTGGTCTCAGGTCAGGCAGGTCCTACGCTAAACCTAACTATGCCGTTGGGCATCTATATCTAGGAGCGTGGACGCTGCACATATAGGCGCGTTGCTCCTAGTGACCTCTATGTGCATACAGCAACCAATGAGAGGAGGAGCAAACACACCTATATGTACCACGCAATCAAGACGCTCAATTTGATAGGAAGAGCAAAAGTGCACAAGAATGCTACTCATGATAAGCTAAGAGCGCAGCGTCCACGCTCCTAGATATAGATGCCCAACGGCATAGTTAGGTTTAGCGTAGGACCTGCCTGACCTGAGACCACCGTGACGCTGGGTAGGTGGGCACAGATGTGTTTTGATCAAAATATATTGGCTAAGAGTCTCAGATTTTATCATATCAGAATGAGGTCTTAGTTTATACAGTATATATTGTTTGCATCCATTTTTGTGCACTAGAACCCCTTTCTGTGATTTACTTTGATATGTATAGCCACTGACATCCGCAGTCATTATCACATCATGCAGGATGTTTTTTATCCTTTTCTTTGACATTTTACCCAGTTGACACACTTTGAGAAGGGGCGCATCATTGGACTGAGAGAAACAGGATGGTAGTTTCAATGGACTGCCCTCTATCTAGGCCATTCTGACTAGGCTGTTAGGAAGTGTTGGGATCAGTGGTTACATAAAGGCAAGACACATGGTAAACAGACTCTAGACAATATAGACTGACCACCAGTAGAGAGGATTGTTTGATTCACCAACAACCACGAGCAGCTTCCAATTTTATTGTCCATCCAGACACAGGTGACACCTTCATTACACACAGGGCGTGTAGGGTGTGCACTAGCCGGTGTATGGTGTAGGAGTCAATAACCAGGCCAGATTGAACAGAATAGATGTCTCTCTGTACTGTGGTGCAAAATGAGTCTTCTAGTACAGTTCCAACAATGTATAGTACAGATCTTCCCCAGATGGTTTTGCATGGGTATAGGCCTTGTTTAAGTTCAATGTACTCCTTCACTCTTCCTCTGCAGAATCTGAAGTTGACAATAATACTTTTGGTAAGATAGCTGTAATATGCTACTGGCGTTCAGATTTAGGGAAACGACTGGCAGGTCATGTCTAAGTGTGAATGGTGTCTCAGAAGTGCTCCACTCTCAGCAGTAATGTCTATAGATTTTGGTAGCAGTGTACTTTACTGTCTCCGTTTTATCGTCCCTTACAGATCCTGGAATTTCCTTTTTCAATTTCTCCAGGAGTATTTCAATGTAAAGATGGTTCGCTCTTGGTAGATCATGCAGAGATGGTTAGTCTCTGTAGCTGAAAACCTACTACTGAGGAATGGAGTGCATGGACTTTTTCTCCTATCTCCTTCCCTGTTAACACTAGACACTCTACTAGACTGAGCTGGGGGTGGAGCTAACAGTCCACACCTCAGCTTCTCTAGGGACCATGCCAGAGTTGGTTAACTCCGTCACTCCTGTACATTACCATACTGGGGATGCAAAGCATAACATTAAATGAACAAAACAATCTGCAAGTACCTCCTGCTCTGCCCCTATATCATCATTACATTCACACATAGAAAGTTTCATTCTATTCCCACAACTCCTTCTTGGTGAGTTTTTATGTCAATGTGTGTATAAAAACATTTATTTCTATTTATTCATGTGATATCTTACACCAGACACATGACTAGGACCCCCGTTGCCCTAGGAGCAGCACAAGAACTATGGTATGCTATTTATGACTTATTTTCTAGTTTGCTCTTACTGAGTCGTCTAGTTGTGGTGCATAGACAACACACAATTCATAGAAGACATAAAAGTCAATAATTTATCTAAATGTATGCACAACGCCCCAAGGCAACTTCAGCTCTTATTATATCACGGCTTATGAATATCTTCATGTGATACTTTTTAACAAGTTGTTCTCTTTAGCACATGAATGATCACAGGGAACAAGGAATATATTCCACCCCAAAGAGCAGCATTCACATGCAGCTAATGTACAATGAATGGGACAGATTTATCAATACCGCCACTGCCATAGGTCTCATTCCTGCATTATCCAGGGAAAGAACACACCAGGCAACACAATTTACTGAAATATGACTTCAAATAGGTGCCTCTAGCTGGGCACTTGGTTGATTCCTTGGATAATGGGTCACCGAGGTGGAATCAAAACCAATGGGAACAGAAGGAGGTACAGTTGCTATGGGCAATGACAAAATTAAAAGTATCTTGATTGTATTAGGAAGGGTATACCAAGGAAATGGGAACAGAAGCTGGGTCAAGCAGTCCAGGAGTTAGCAATGAGAACCAGGCAGATATGAATACTATAGCAGGAGAAGAGCTTACAAGTAAATGACTACTGTTTTAACCCCTTCACCCCCGGAGCTTTTTTCGGTTCTGCATTTTCGTTTTGCGCTCCCTGCCTTCAAACAGCCATAACGCTTTTATTTTTCTGTTCACATAGCTGTATGAGGGCTTGTTTTTTGCGGGACAAGTTGTACTTTCCAACGCCACCATTTAATATTGCATACGGTGTAGTGGGAAGCGGGAAAAAAATTCCAAACCGGGTGAAATTGCAAAGAAAATGCTATTCCGCTACAGTTCTACGGGTTTCTTATTTACAGCGTTCGATGTGCATTAAAACTGATCCGTTACTTTAATTCTACTGTTCAGTATGAATCCGGCAATACCTAATATGTATAGTTTTTCCTGCGTTTTCATAGTGATAAAATAATTAGAAAGTTGCCCTTTTTTTTTTTTTTTTTCCTTGTCAAATCTTGACCCCTATAACTTTTTGGTATTTATGTGTACAGAGCTGTATAGGGGCTCATTGTTTGCGGGACGATCTGAAGTTTTTATTGATACCATTCTGGGGTGTGTATGACTTTTTGATCACTTTTTATTTAATTTTTTTTAGAAAAAAAAAGCGACAAAAAACGGCAAATCGCCATTTGGACGCTTTTTTCCGCCACACAATTCGCCGTATTGGAATTTTTTTTTATATTTTAAAAGTACGGGCGTTTTCGGTCACGGTGATACCCATGATGTCTATATTTATTGTTATTTATGTATTTATTTTTTACTTATACGGAAAGGGGGGTGATTTGAACTTTTACATCTTTTTTATTTTTTATATATTTTTTAACATTTTTTTAAATTTTTTTTTTTACTATTAGAAAGCTCAAATATGGGCTTATATATTGTAGCTTTTTTTTTTTCTTTATGAGCAATTATGGATTCTATAGACTCAGAAATCCATGAGTTGCTCATTTCTTATCCTGGCCTGCCATCTAGTGGCCAGAATAAGAATTGCACTTTGAAAACTGTAATCCTCACCAGCGAGGATTAGAGTTTTCATATGGTGTACAGACACCCCGATTGGCCACACGGGGTGTCTGTACACCACCCGGAAGCGAATGCTTCCGGGTTGAAACGCAACTAGATGCCGTGATCACGTGTGATCACGGCATCTAATCAAGCAGGAAGACGCCGCCGATGGCGGTAAGTAGCTGCAAGTCTCTGCTGTTAGAAACAGCAGACACTTGCCGGCCATGACGCCCGCCGCACCCGCGAGCGGGCGCCATGTGCCCGCATCGCCCCAGCGCCGTACATGTACGGCGCTGGGCGTGAAGGGGTTAACAAACTCTGCATAAGTGAATATAAGAAAGTTGGCAATATGTAGAGGGAGAATCATTCTGCATTTTAATCCCATTCAAACGTATGTGAGTGAGCTTCAGTACCAAGACCAGCCACTACACAATGTACGACACTGTGCTTGTATACTATGAAGAGGCCACATCACTTGTACAAGCATTGTGACCTCTTCAAACAGCTGGTCAACGGGGATGCCAGGTGTCGGACCTGCACCGATCTGATAGTGATGACCTATCCTGAGGGTGGACAAGTCACAAAATAGTTTTTGGTTATGCGACTTTTCTGAGACTTGAGGTTGTGCGACATTTGTTGCCGCCTAGCCCCAGACCAAATCTGAGGCCGACGCCAACAAAGGAAAGCAGGTGAAGCTATCTGCGTCAAAGAGGTTACCTTGTCGGTAGAAAAGGTGATTTCCTTATGAGTTATGAATATGCTAATAACTGTGCATGACATTTAGACTTCAGCTTAGAACGAGTGGTTAAGTAAATGAAAAACAATGGAATCTGCTGTGACACCCTGATGAGCAAGGTTACCGAAGAAGTGCAAGAGTCCCTCATGTGGGATCAGATCTAATCTGTCAGTCCTGAGGCACTGTGATATGCTGGTCACTTTGCCTCTTGTTCACTAATGATTTCGATTGCGTTTAATTAGAGTTTTTACAGTTTCCCTCCAGCTCACTGTGCGCTGCTGACGATCGCCTGATTGTGAGGCTAAATTAGTAACAACATTTTAAATTCTAATTTGATTTTCTACATCATATGAAAATTATACCAGGCTCTAAAATAATATCTGGGTACAATCAGCCACCCACACATGCAACACATCATTATGGAACTGCTAGTGACAATATTCTATTATGTCGCTATTGTGATGTATGTGCGTGGAAGTATCATGAGCAGATAGCTGTATTGTTTTTGTTGGCACAGCAGATAGAGAGAAAGATATGAGACAGATATATAGAAGATACATAGAAGATATATGATAGATATGAAATAAATAGATTGATATGAGATAGATAGTAGATAGATGGTCATCAACAACCTGCTAACTGCCAAAGCCAAACGACATTACTCTGTCCTTCTTGACCTGTCCTTGGCTTTTGACACAGTTGACCGCACCCTTCTGCTACAAACTCTCTCATCTCTTGGCGTCACGGACTTGGCCCTCTCCTGGATCACATAATACCTCACAGACTGGACTTTTAGTATTTCCCACTCGCACACCACCTCCTTGTCTCATTCCCTTTCTGATGTTGTCCCTCAAAGCTCTGTCCTAGGACCCCTGCTCTTCTCAATCTACACCTTTGCATGGGATAGCTCATAAAGTCCCATGGCTTTCAGTATCACTTCTATGCTGACGACACTCAAATTTATCTCTGTGGACCAGATATCACCACCCTACTATCCAGAATCCCACAATGCCTATCTGCTGTATCCTTTTTCTCCATACACTTTCTAAAACTTAACATGGCAAATACAGAATTCATCATCTTTCCCCCATCTCACTCCGCCCCCAACAGACCTATCACAATCAATGGCTGCACACTCTCCCTAGTCAACCAAGTCTGCTGCCTTGGGGTAACCTTCAATTCTGCTCTGTCCTTCAAACTGCACATCCAAGCCTTTTCCACCTGAAACCCAAAAATATCTCTTGGATCCCCACATTCCTCAATCCAGAGTGTGCAAACATGCTTGCACATGCCCTTATCATCTCCCGCCTAAACTACTGTAATATCCTCCTCTTTGGCCTTCTATCTAACACACTCGCATCCCTCCAATCTAACTTCAACTCTACTGCCTGACTAATCCACCTCTCCCCTCATTACTCACCTGTCTCTTCTCTCTGCCAATTCCTTTACTGGCTCCCCATTGCCCAGAGAATCCAGTACAAAACACTAACTATGAAATACAAGGCCATCCACAACCTGTCCCATCCATACATCTGTGATCAGATCTCCCGATACCTTCCCACACACAATCTCCACTCCACACAAGACCTTTTTCTCTACTCTCTTTTTAACTCCTCTTTCCACAATTGCATCCAAGATTTCTCCTGTGCATCCTCTGGAACTCTCTACCGCCCCATATCAGACAGTCACCTTAAAAAACCTAAAAAAGAAACCTGAAAACCCACCTCTTCAGACAAGCCAACAATCCACAGTAACGCTGCTGCCACTATACTGCCAAGACCAGCTTTACCCTCACCTACTGTATCCTTCTCCCATCCCTTGTAAATGGTAAGCTCTCGCAGGCGGTGTCCTCTCAACTGCTGTACCAGTTTGTAACTTGTCTTGTTCATGCGTATTGTACTTGTTTTTTTGTTATGTATGTATACTAGAGTTGAGCGAATCCTAAAAGATTCGGGGATTCGGTATTCGGCCCGAAATTTCCGCGGGATTCGTGGGTTCGAGCCGAATCACGAATCCCATTAAAGTCTATGGGAGACCCGAATATTTTTGCAGGGGCCAAAGGTTCTGCACAGTCAAGTTTGCCCCAACATGTGAAAACCTCAGAAAAAGATGGAAACACCTTGGAAATGGATAGGAAACACCAGGGGCAGCATGTAGGGATGCCTCTGAGGCTCCCTAATTGCACCATTTTTTCTAAATCTGGCCAATAGTCTGGTGATGACCCCAAGGCAATTTTCAGGGACACGGTAATGGTGACCCACTTAAAAATGCTGCCTGACAACCTGGCGGTGAACCCCTGATTGTCTGTCTTTCAATAAGATTGCAGTGTAAAGCATGGTGGTGAGCCTCAGTATGACTTTTTGGATGGAGATTGCATGTGGTCACGTACTCCCTGGAACCCCATAGTCACCCCTTCTCTGATGTGCTACCCCAGAACATTCTCTGCCCCAATTCGCAAGACCTTTTGCAGTCTCAGTGTGCTGACAGTGGGGATTTACCAGTGTTGTCTGAGGAGGTGGTGGACAATGGCGAGACACAGGTGTCGGGGGGTGAGGTAGTTGAAAGTGAAGCAAGTTACAGTGGGGACTCCTTGGGGGGACTTTCTCATGATGGGACAGATTCAACTTGGGTGGATCAGGCACAGGAACAGATCAATTTTTTTTTTGTGTTTATTTAACTTTTATTTAGCACAAATAACCACAGAGATATTTATTCGTTCTCTTCGCTGCGCAGTCTGGCGTTGGGGTTCGTCACTTTGATGGCGAGCTGTGCCGCTCTCTCCACAATGGTCTTTCGGTTCTTTGAGGAGACGTTGTGGGCGATTTCTGCACAGAAGGACTTGTTGCTCATCAACAGAACCTCGAGCTCCTTGACATTGTGGACCAGGAATTTGCGGAACCCTGTGGGCAGCATGTGTTTGGTCTTCTTGTTGCTACCGTACCCAATGTTGGGCATCAGGATCTGCCCCTTGAACCTCCTGCGGGCTCTGTTGTCAATACCTCTGGGTTTACGCCAGTTACGCTTAATCTTTACATAACGGTCTGATTGGTGGCGGATGAACTTCTTCGTCCGCTTCTTGACGATCCTGGGCTTAATGAGGGGCCGGAGAGCCGCCATGATACCGGTTCGGAGCGTCCGCCTTCTCCGCAGACAGCCCGAGGAAGAGAGCGGAACAGATCAATTTTAAGTGTGAGGCAACATCAGCACCACAACCGCTTGGGAGAGGCAGTGGGCATTGTGTTTAGAAAGGCTGATGGGCTTCCGTCAGCACTGTGTGTATAGAACCCCATGGCCTTTCATAAAAAATTTGGTTACAAAGCCGCATGACTCCTGAAAAATTGTTTTTAGAAAGCCGGATGACTTTCCTGAAAAATTGTTAGTAGAAAGACGGATGACTTTCCTGAAAAATTGTTAGTAGGAAGCCGGATGACTTTCCTGAAAAATTGTTGCATATGCAACTCAGATGAAGAGGAGGAGGAGGAGGAAAGCAAGCAATTTAGGAGGTAGCCTGAGGTGGGGATGAGAACTGGGGGGATATCCATGACCTGTTCATCTTGATGAACGTGAGGATGTCGGCGTTGTCGGTGGACAGGCGCGTCCGTTTGTCCGTAATGATACCCCCGGCGGCACTAAAAACCCTTTCAGACAGTACACTTGCAGCAGGGCAGGCAAGCACCTCAAGAGCGTACTGCGCAAGTTCTGGCCACCTGTCCAGCTTGGCCAGCCAGTAATTATATGGCGTGGAGTTATCGGTCAGGACGTTGGTCTGGTCCGCGACATACTCCCTCACCATCTTGCGGTACTGTTCCGCCCTGCTCTGCCTGCCCTGTGGCTGTGTCGTACTGTCTTGCTGGGGTTTAAGAAACTTGGCAAAAGCATGGAATAGTGTACCCCTGCCCTTGGCGCCTACACTGACTTTCCCCCTCCTCTCCTCTCCAACTTCAGCCACTGCAGTCCGCCCCCTGTTGCTCGACTGGTCTGGAAAGGCCTGTAGCAGTTTCTGAACCAGGGCCTTGTGGTAGAAAGTGACTCGGGTGCTCCTTTCCTCCACGGGTATAAGTTGGGCAAAGTTGTCCTTGTAGCGTGGGTCAAGGAGGGTGTACACCCAATAGTCATTGGTGGACAGTATCCTCTTGACCCGGGGATCACGACAAAGACAGCCAAGCATAAAGTCTGCCATGTGCCCTACTGTGCCAACACGCAAGCCTTCAGCCTCCTCACTTAGCGGACTCTCCATCTCCTCCTCCCCCCCTTCCTCCGACCCCAATTCATCCTCCTCAGCCCATACCCGCTCAACAGGTAGCATGGAATCACCCCCTGATGCATGGTGCCCAAGAGTTTCTTCCTCCTCCTCAGCCTCCTCCTCCTCCTCAGTTTCGCGCTGCGAAACTGACAACAGGGTGCTCTCAATGTCACTGTCTTCCCCCACCTCCTGTGACACTGCTGAATCCTCAGATCTTAGGTTCCTCAAGGAGTTCTGGATGAGGCACAACAGAGGGATGGTGACACTGATGATGTGTGCATCACCACTGACCATCTCTGTTGCCTCCTCAAAGGGACCTAAGACCTGGCAGATGCCAGCCATCCACGTCCACTCCTCAGCATAGACATGAGGAAGCTGACTGGCCTGACTACCACCTCGGGGGATCAGCTGGCAGTCTACAACTGCCCTGCGTTGTTGGTACACCCTGGCTAGCATGTGTAACGTCGAATTCCAACGCGTGGGAACGTCACACAGCAGCCGGTGAACAGGGAGTTGTAGCCGCCCTTGCACAGTCCTGAGGGTCGCGGCATCGGTGGTGGACTTGCGAAAATGGGCGCATATGCGCCGCACCTTGGTGAGCAACTCACTCAACTGGGGGTAGGTCTTGAGGAACCGCTGGACCACCAAGTTGAGCACGTGGGCCATGCATGGCACGTGAGTCAGCCCACCAAGATGCAGAGCCGCCACCAGGTTACGCCCATTATCGCAGACCACCATTCCTGGCTGAAGGTTCAGCGGCGCCAGCCACACATTGGTCTGCCCCCTGATGCCCTGTAAGAGCTCTTCAGCCGTGTGCCTCTTATCCCCCAGGCTCAGCAGTTTCAGGACTGCCTGCTGCCGCTTCCCTACCACAGTGCTGAAACTGCTGGCCATCGAGGAAATGAGACTTGACGATTGGGGCATCACTGCCACTTTGGAGGAGGAGGAGGGAGGAGGAGGTGGAGGCATAATGTGCCGGAGACACACAGACGGAACTATGTCCCGCAATTCGTGGTGTGGGTAGCACATGTGCAGCCCCACGATCGGTCTCTGACCCAGCCTCCACCAGATTGACCCAATGTGCCGTGAGGGAGATGTAATGTCCCTGGCCACCGGTACTCGTCCACGTATCTGTGGTCATGTGGACTTTACCACAAACCGCGTTTTTGAGAGCGTGGGCGATGTTCTCAGACACATGCCGGTGCAGGGCGGGGACGGCACATCGGGCAAAATAGTGTCGGCTGGGGACAGAGTAACGGGGGGCTGCCGCCTCCATAAGGTTGCGGAAGGATTCTGTCTCCACAAGCCTGTACGGCAACATTTCCAAACTAATCAGCTTGGCGATGTGCACATTTAGAGCTTGCGCATGGGGGTGGGTGGCTGCGTACTTGCGCTTGCGTTCAAATGTCTGCGGTAGAGACAGTTGAACGCCGCACTGGGACACATGAGTGGAGGAGAGGGAGGGAGATGGAGCTGGAGGGGTCCTTTCGGGGCTGGAGGCTGCAACGTCCTGGCTTGGACGAGACACAGTTGCTGGACTAACTGTGTCAACGTCACCAGCTGACAGAAGTGCAAACCATTTGGTGGGGTGTTTTCTCTCCAAATGTTTGCGCAGGCTACTAGTGGTCAGGTTGTTGCGTTTTGAACCCCTGCTCATTGACGTGTGGCACAGCTTGCACACCGCCAAACGAGGATCGGCCTCATCATCCTTAAAGTACTCCCAAACTAAGGAGTGGCGCATAGTACGGGCTGGAGCGTGACCTCTAGGAGCACTTGGGGAAGTAGTGACTCGGCCCTGGCTTCTCCCTCGTCGCAGCCCTCTGGCTCTCTCAACAGCTTGTGGTGCTGATGTCGTCTCACAGTCTGAACCACTGCCTCCAGTTGCCTCATCCACCCAAGTAGGATCTGTCCCCTCATCATCCCCCAGGTCTTCCTCAGACTCCACAGTGACGTCCCTGACAACTACCTCCGACAACAGTGTCTCGTCGTCATCTTCCACCAGCTCCTCAGACGCCACTGCTAACTCCCCACTCTCATAACCCGGAGACAGCAAAAGGTCCTGAGAATCAGGGCATAGCAGCTCGTCCACTGGCACATCAGGGAAGTGGTGGCTGAAGAGTTCCATGGATAAATTTTGTCCGTGGGACATACCCCTAGAGGGTTCTGGCTGGGGAGAAGGAGGGCGAGTTGGAGGACAGACACCCTGGCTCAGAGAAGTCGACTGGCTGGATGAGGGGGCAGACGAAACGTGGCTGGACGTGCTCTCTGCAATCCACTGAACCACCTCCTGTTGTTGTTTGGGGTCTGTCAGAGTTGTAGGACGCTGCCCTACCAACTTCTGGAGTTGACCAGGCACCCTGACCTTACGTGTTTCCACTGTACCCACAGCAGCCGGCACTGTGTCACCACGCACACCACGGTCATCACCGCTGACCACAGCACCACCACGATTCCCACCTCTCCCTCCACGACCACCTCTTCCACCTCTCCCAGCTCTTCCCCCTCTCCCCCTGACCCTGGGGTTCTCCATGTGCACAGTAGCAGTATTATATTATTATAATTGTAAAGATTCAATACGGAATCTATAGACTGTGAGGTATATAGAAGGCTGATGAAATATATTCCCTTGTCGCAGCACCGTGTATTACAGAGAGCACTAAAATGCACTGGCCAATATAGATATATTGATATCTAGGTAAAATTATCTTCAGATCTATCAAGAAATAGCACGCAGTATTTGTATATCACACTGGAATCTACAGATCAATACGGAATCTATAGACTGTGAGGTATATAGATGGCTGATGTAATATTCCCTTCTCTCAGCACAGTCATGCACAGGAATATATCTGTTTAGAGATGTATAGTTTGAGCTATGTGGATGGACAAGGTGTACCAGGCACAGCTCTGCACAGAATACAGGCTTACAGCATATACTGTATACTGTTCTTCAGAGAATAAATAGTCTTTAAAAAGACTGTTGGGGCTTCCTAACCTAACTCCTAACTCCTTGCTGCACACACTACACTAGCTAACACTGTCTCTCTCTTCTCCTTCCAAAAGCACAATGAGGCTGGTGCTGCAGGTCCCTACCTTATGTAAAGTAAGGTCACATGTTACTGCCAGCCAATCACTGCTGGGGAGGTATAGGGGCTGGTACATCACAGCAGGCGTTCCCACAGCCTTCCCTTTCATGCTGATTGGCTGAAAAAAGCGGGCATTTCAAACGGGCAGTGACTCACGGATATTCACGAGTCCGCGCTGCCTCGGTATCACGAGCCGAGCCGAAGCGGGCAATATTCGTGCGAATCACGAATATTGCCGCTTCGATTCGCTCATCACTAATGTATAACCCTTTTTATATGTACAGTGATGGAATGAATGGCACTTTAAAAATAAATAGCTCATCATTAGCCGATAACTGCCTGCATGACTCTTAGGAGCTGCCTAGCACTGAAATACTATACAGCACTTATAGGGGAAAGTAAACACATGTTGTTTTCAAGTATTGAATTATTCATCTCATGAGGACGGTAAACATCTGTGCCGCAGGTGGATATTTACTTCTTCATGTTTTTGGGGACAATTTATGTAGCGAAAGGAAGGCTCATGCAAAACTTGCTCTGGATTTAATAAAGGCACCTTAGCTAATATCCCATTACTATGCAAATACAACAACCTCGGGAGTTCTAATGACCATCGTGAATATTTAATCATGTCATTTGCATATTTACAAAATAGTTAGTGCACCCAATGATCTGATTTATATGAGGTTAGAACAGGCTTGAGGCATACATTAAGGGTCCCGTATACATTTTCAATTATTTTTGATGTTGATATCTGCAGTTTTATTAAAGGGGTTATCCCATGACTAATGTAAAAAATGAAAACCAGGTATCATATAGTACATGAGAACCTCTTTCTAACAAAGCTAGAACCAGCCCTGTACCTCACATGGATCCAGAGATCTCCACATTCATTGCTCTGCTAGATTTATATAGAGCTGGCAGCTCAAGGGGAGTGTCTTTTCTGCTGCAGTTAAGGGGGCGTGTCCATGCTCTTCCTATCACAGCTCAGGAGGCAGTTGAAGGATAAAACTGAGCATGTGCGGCCTTCTCAGTGAGCAGGTCAAAGAAATAATAAAAAGAACAAACAGCAGGTGGCAGTGGCGTAACTACAACTAACTGGGCCCCACAGCAAATTTTTAATGGGGCCCCCCAGAAACTTCCTCGCAACCCCAAACTCACATGCAACCCTCACTCTTGTGGCTAGTCAAGATTGAGCTCTCCCAGACAAGGCCTGACAGCCGCTCCATCCGCTTTCTATAGTGTCACTGTATATAATGTCATTGTATAATACTGTTGAGGGGGGCCTGACAATAAAATCTTTTAGTCTCCCTCCTGAGGGGGCCCCTTGTGGGTCTGGGCCCCAAAGCAGCTGCTTCCCCTGCTTCCCCTATTGCTACGCCCCTGGCAGGTGGCACTATACAGATACATTTTATTGAATAACTCTGTGGCTATGTTAAATATTTAATTACATACAATTACAAAAGTATTCAGATCCATCTGCTGGTTTGAAAACTGTACAATATTTTTCGTGGGACAACCCCTTTAATGTGTGTTTGGTGCAGTAGAGTTGCCATTGGAGGTATACGTGTGAAGTAGAGGGGCTCCTCCTTATGTTCCTACCAGAATAACCACTAGAATAAGGATGTGAATGGCATTAAATTTGAATGTGCTGATGGTTCAGCACATGTAGAGAGGTAGAAGCATTTGCTTATTCAGTGTAACCCATAGGAAACAGGATGAGGCCAATGTTCCTTCTCCCGTCTCGATTACTGTAACTTACTTTTAATTGGCCTCCCCCCCACCAGACTCTCCCCGCTCCAATCTATCCTTAATGCAGCAGCCAGGGTCGCCTATCTGTCTCACCGCTACTCTGATGCTTCCACCCTTTGCCAGTCACTGAACTGGTTGCCCATTCAGTATAGAATCCAATTTAAACTGCTCGTACTCACCCACAAAGCTCTCCACAGTGCTGCACCCTCTACATCTCTTCCCTTATCTCTGTCTATCACCCCACTCGTGCTCTCAGTTCAGCCAATGACTTACGACTGACTTCCACAAAAATCCGAACCTCTCTCTCCCGGCTCCAGGATTTCTCCCGAGCTGCACTGGTTCTCTGGAATGCCCTCCCCCAGGAAATCAGGCTAAATCACAACATGCATAGCTTTAGGCGCTCCCTCAAAACACATTTTTTTAGGTTGGCCTATCACCTCCCCTGATCTAACTCCTCTCCATACATAGCCCATTTATCATTCCCTGAACCTGATCCTCCACCAAACTCTCCATCGCACCCAGAAGCACTTTATATAATAGCTGGTGACTGGCTCATACAGCTCTATATCTGCTCCCCTATTTTCTCAAGATGGCTGGACCATTGTACAAAACAAGCACTTCTACCTTTTGTGTCACCCCTATCTCCTCATAGATTGTAAGCTCTTGCGAGCAGGGCCCTCATTCCTCTTGTTGTAATAACGGACTTGTCTGTTGCTATGTTATTTATGACTGTTTGTACATGAACCCCTGAACTGTAAAGTGCTGCGGAATATGTTGGCGCTATATAAATAATGATTATTACTATTATCATTATTGTTATATAAATAGCTATAATGTCACTTCTATGGTTTATATTCACTAATTTCAAATGGAATGTCCTTGGGCACATCCACAGACCATAGGTGGGATTACTGGTCTTCACTAAACCCAGCACAACCCTCTCCTAACCCAAAATAGACAGGCCCATGCATGGACACATGGAGTGATACCTTTGTTTGCTAATGCTGCAGTGCCCATATTAATGGTTACACCCTGTATTGTGACATAGCTTTTATCAATAGCAATAGAACAGTCTCTATATGCAGTTTGCAGGCAGGGGCCATCAGTACAGGACGGTCTCTTTACTCCACAGGTGATAGCCACTGGTATTAGGATAGTCTCTATCGTTGGCTAATACTCTATCGTCTACTAATACTAGACTCTAGCAAGAGGACAATTTCTTTCCTCAACTCAGTGCAGTCACAACAGGTTGTTGCCACCAGCAGAAGGTTGGTCTTGTCTCAGGCCAGAGTGCATCTCATATTACACATTATCAAGGCCACCAATTGGTCCTCAGTACACTCACAATGGCGGTTGCAGGGCCTAGCAGGCTGACTGGGTCAAAATCTCTAGTCCCCAACTAACTGCAGATTATCTGGCTTTTGCTTACCCACATTACAGTTTTCAGGCCTTCAGAACCAGTAGCATTATCTTCGGCGTTCACTATTCCCACAGCCAAGAGGCCCAGTCCAGAGCGAGTCTGAAGCGGAGGCAATGGTTCATAACTGCCAGCCAGATCTCAAAGTCATTACCTCTCAGCAGGCCAAACTCCAAGCACAAATCCTCCTCACAACTAACTCACAGCAGGTGTATCTTGGCTCATCAGTTCTCTGCCATACACTCTCAGCTGACTGCCCACAAGTCATATTGAGAATGACCACTAAACCCAGCCAAACTGCTGGCCCATAACTACAGTGCAACACAAGGCACAATACACATAAAGAAATGCAATGTACATGTTAATCTTCATTTTCAGTCCTCTGTCCAGGTGGTACACAGTTCAAAAATACTGTGGGGGTGGTTAATGGCTCATAGAGTCCTCATTAGGGCAACTCCTCACAGTCTGATCGCTGCAGGTCTAGCTTCTCTCACCCCTGGCATTTAGAGAGTATTGCCATGCCAGCAAGGCAGCATTGCAGTCAGGTGCCCGTGCCCAGCCACTTTGGTCTCTAACCCAGTTCAGTGAATATTAATGAAGCTATGTTTCTTCAATCATATAGGTTTGGTGGAGTGGTCCATCTCAGCACATAGACTTTTACAAAAGAAATAATCTAACAGGTCTTTGTGGAGGCTTGAACTCTAAGCCTTGCCATATGGGAAGCAGAAGACTTACCATTAAACTGTAGACCTGCCATGTTGGAAGGATGTGGTTTTCTATGCTTAAGGTGCTGTTTTCTTTACAGCCATGATATTAAATAAATAGCATGAACTGAAATGAAAAATTTGTGCCATTTTTATCTACCATGTCATCACCATCGATCACCATGAATAATGTGCTCATTATATTGTGCATGTTACTGAAATTAAGAGGAAAAAATGCGTGGTTATTATGTGCGTGGTTATTATTATTGTGTGGTTATTATGATAACAGATATTGAAATATTTAGTAACAAAAATTATTTTACAAGTATAATACTTGTCCTGTTCAAATCCAAGTATTATACTAATAATAATTTTCAACATGGCAAGTCTACAGTGTAAAGGTAAGACCTTCGGTATAAGAAGGCAGTAGCCTTACCCACTACTGTATCGAATAAGCTTTGGATTTTCTGCCTAAATAGCATTACAGTATTCTTCATAGGCATATTGTTAAAGAGGTTTTCCCACAAAAGTATTTTTTTAAACCAGCACCTGGATCTGAATACTTTTGTAATTGCATATAATTAAAAATGTAGTATAGCCACTGACTTATTCACTGAAATCTATCTGTATAGCAACACCTGCCATTTGCCCTTTTTCTAAATTCTCTTTCCAGCTCACTGAGATTGACATACATGCTCAGATCCATCCTTCAATTGCCACCAGCTACAGAATTAAGTCCTCGTCCCCTGAGAAAGTGCATGCCCCCTGAGCTACCAACTTGAAATAAATCTAGTTGGACAATTGGAACAATGAATGGGAGATCTCTGGATCCATGTGAGGTACAGGACTAATTCTAAGTTTGTTAGAAAGAGACTGTCATGCACTATATGGTATCTGATTTTCATTTTTTATTTTACTCATGGGACACCCCTTTTAAATAAATAGTAAAACTATTTAGTATATACTAAGGACAGAAAAACCTATTCAAACATCAGAGTGTTTCTATAGTCTAGTGGTTAAGGTTACTGTATAGAAGGTCTTCGCTTTGATTCCAGCTACATAACTATATGTATATTTTTTTTAAAGTTATGGCAAACAAATGGAATGTTTATTTTCCTGTTTATTTCAGCCTTCTCCTGATTTGTGGGAAATGTAATGAATGATAATTATTTATCATAAATCTATTTAATTCTCTTTTTTTACATTTGCAATTTCAAAAGCATCCAAATCCGTGCCACGTTTGGGTGACATCTGGGACGTCACTTAATCATTTTGTCTTAGACAATAATTAGGTTAGAACCCTAGGGGGCAGAGGTTAATTGAAACTCTATTGTTACTCTCTATGTGGTGAACGTGAACAATCAATTTAGGGACATACTCAGGTTCGCTGAATTTAAAAAAAAAAATTGGTTACAAATCGATTCTGAGAGAGAGATGAGCTAAGAAACTTGGCTGCATGAGAGGCCTTGGTTGGGGTAATATTTCTTCTTATGGAGGGCGCCAAGTATGCATGAGGAGTATCGTAAGTCAGTCAACGTTCCTCTGGGTTTCTGGGTAAATATATGAACATTAGCACATCTCACATCTGCTGGCTTCAGATAGGCTTAGGAAAGCTAATATGGATATGTTTCCCAGAAACCTAGAGGGGCATTGCCAGGTCTACAACATTCTACACATGTACTCCGCATACTAGGCACTATCTATAATGAGAAAGAGTACAGATTCGCTCATCTTTACTTCACACACAGTATAGTTTCTAAGGCTAAACAGCTGATCATAGGGGTGCCGGGTGTTGAACCCCCACTGGCCTGATATAGATGATCCTATCCTTTCAGTAGCCCAGACAACCCTTTTTAATGCTGATAGTATGCCACTACTTCTATACCATACAATCCATTTGTTTTTACAATGAGGTTTAGGTGTTTTTCCCCTTTTAATTTTGTTCTTTCTAAATGCCATTCACTAGTGAGATAAGAGTGAATTAAGCTGCTTTGCGGAGGATTTATGGGGATTTAATAGACTTGCGCAGGCAGTTTCACTTCAAAATCCCTGGTTGCATCAGATAGGACACAGCAGAAGATCCCAAAGAAGGATTAAAAGCCATATTACTAAACTGAGTATTTTTTTTTATCTGTCTGTTTTAAGTTTTTATAACTGCAAAGTGAATTGGCAGAATTTTAATTAAGCAGCCTGTTATCTATAGCAATTGGTTTGCTGGGCTAGAAACTGATTAAAAAGAAGCTATGATAAAGAAAAAGAGGCTCCTGTGATATTAGGTCAAGGGTAATGCCTTTACTGGAGCTGTGTCTGGAGAACTGCTTCTTCTGAACTGGAAATTACAAATTCACATTTATTCTTCATGGTCTCCACATATATCTTTACTTTTTTGGCTTTAACGTTTTCATTCTTATGCTTTATCCTGTATTTTTCAGCTATGCCATGATAGTCAGGGTCAGCCCTAGGTTGGTTGGGGCACTGTGCCGCACTTTCTACTAATGTCCCTCATCCTTATGGTTAACTATATATTCAATATATACTACAATCATACAGTGCTGACATGACACCACTCATTCATTAAACTAGGGAGTATAGCTACATTCTCATTGCACAGATCTGGGTACCAAGAGTGAAATGAGGGGTGCAATCTCCAGGTGCCCAGGCCAACAGGACCAGTGATGCTTCCTTCAATCTGGACAGGTGGTTCATGCCACAGTATGTGCACAAGGGACTAACCCCTAAAGCTGGCCAGTTGTAATTTTTATAATATACATGTTGGTCCCTAGTAGCAGATTCAATAAATCTCTGCACAAGGACAGAAATGAAAGGTTCTCACAATGTTTTTGGTTGCTAGAGAGACAAGCAAAAATTAAGACGTCTAGGTGACCAGGTAGCTAAAGGTCCATTTACAGAAGACAACATTAATTCTCGATAATTGCCTGCTCGTTGGAGGAGGTGAAAGCTGTGTCTACTTGCAGCAATAGTCTCCTTAATAATCTCCCTGTCCATAAACAATGGTTTTGGTGTCTGCATCAGAGTGCTTTTACCCAATGAACATGTTTTTGCTCGTTCTTGGGGTAATTAGTGGCACATTAAAGGGGTTATCCCATGACAATTGTAAAAAATTAAAATCAGACATCATATACAACATGACAATCTCTTTATCTCATATGGATCCAAAGATCTCCACATTCATTGCTCTGCTAGATTTATATCAAGCTGACAGCTGAAGGGGAGTGTCTTGTCTACTGCAGCTAAGGGGCGTGTCTCAGCTCTCCCTATCACAGCTCAGGAGGCAGTTTAAGGATGAAACTGAGCATGTGCTGCCTTCTTGGTGAGCAGGTCAAAGAAATAAGAAAAAAACAAACAAACAGCAGGTGGCGCTATACAGATACATTTTATTGAATAACTCAGAGGCTATGCAAAATTTTTAATTACATGCCATTACAGTAGTATTTAGATCCAGGTACTGGTTTGAAAACTGTAGAATATTTTTTTGAGGGACAACCCCTTTAAGGTCCAATTATCAGACTTTAAGAAAATAGCCCCATGAGAGATAATATGGCTGACAGTGGTAGACACACTAAATACAGTCAGTATGCAGACAGATAGGAGCTATCAGTCAGTGGCGATTGAGGTGGTGGGATTGAGGGTGAGTTGGGATGACCCCCTAATCAGTACTGCAGACTTATTTCCATGAGTTTAACTATAGAACAGCATATAAAGGTAACAGATCCACTTCATGCATTTAGGAAATTGAATTGAGGAGTAACCCCATGAAAGTAGGTAACAAATGCTAGATGTCCTATAGTAGCCATGGTATAAAGCTTTGCCTATTTTAGTCCCTATAGGTGGTTCTTCCCATTTTAGAAGCAGCCCAACCCCATGGCTTGTTTCTGACTATGTTCCTTTGGCAGTCATATTTACAGATTACTCTACCACCCAAAAGCTGCTCTTCCCCTCAAATAGGAAAATGAGATACTGTGGGGTATTAGATTAAAGGGGTTATCTGAAACTATAAACTGCCCCCTCATATGCCAGGCCCCCACGCTGAATATACTTACCCCGCTTCCCGCGCCGCTCTTGGTTTCTGCACCGCCGCTGCTGCTTATCCTCGTGCGCCGATGAAAACATCCGGTGTCGGGGGGAGGGGGCTGTGCAGCATTGCGGTTGACGCTAGGGAGGCTCGTCCCCGCCTGCCATTGGCTGTCCCCCCCCCCCAACACCGGATGTTTCCATCGGTGCATGGGGAGAAGCAGCAGCAGCGGCACGGGGAGCCAGGTAAGTGTATTCTGTATGAGGGCCCTGGCATATGAGGAGGCAATTTATAGTTTCGGATAACCCCTTTAAACATATTTGGCTGACTATAACACCAGAATGGACTTCAAAACTGACAACCATTGTTTGATCTAGATGTGGGTTCTGGTCAATTGTCATTCATTTCTACTTGCAATAGAGCAGTAGAAGACCTAAGCAAGGACCAGAATTGTCATCCCTGCAGGCTTTACTCAGATAGCCATTCCAAGCCTGGGCAGATTCAACCATCGGGTCATAGACTTCTCACATCTGGAATACTTATCACATAGGATTATTCATAGCAATGTGACCTGTATATTTATGCTTCATGAAGGGTTAACACGTGCCTGTCTTCTTCTCGCATGGCTCCCTTTCAGCATCAGATGGAGATCAATCACTGCTGGAGGGCGAGTCGGCTTTTCAAGTTACAAAGAGAAACACGAATTGTTATTTCAGTTTCAGGTTCAAGCTGAAAGATTAGCATGTATGCCTAGAGGAGAATATTACAGCTGGCTGGAGTAATAGTATGCAGGGCACATGCCATACCTCATCCCTCTCCAGAGATCTGTGATGCAATGCGTTATAAAAATGCAAATGCAGTGATTTACACCTAACGCAATAAAATATGAGCCATCTCCTTTCTCCGGCGTGATTAGAAAAATTGATTTGTGGGAAATGTAATGAATGATAATTATTTACTATAAATCTATTTCATGCTCTTTTTTTTCACATTTGCAATTTTAAAGGAATCAGAATTTGCGCCAGGTTTGGGTGACATCTGGGAGGTCACTTAATCTTTTTGTCTTAGACAATAATTAAGTTAGGAACCCAGAGGGCAGAGGTTAATTGAGACGCTATTGTTACTCTCAATGTGATGCACTAACGTGAACAATCAATTTAGGGACATATTCAGAAACATCTGGAAGGCACTTATTCTATAACACAGGGCACTAAGACAACATATTCCCTATCTACAGGATAGGGGATGTGTCTTATTGGCAGGATCTGTCCACTGGGGCCTCTGGCAATCACAAAAACTTGGGCCTTTGAGCTCCTTGTTTGACTGTCTGAGTTTCAGACACACATGCATGTCCTCCCTGTCCTTCAACTCTATAGAACTTCCGGAGATAGCCCTAGAGATGCTTGAATGGAGCGGAAGTGCGCATTCAAATGGCCAGGGGAGCATCAACCACTGTTGTTGTGATTGGCGGGGGCCCCAGTGGTTGGATCCATGCCGGTAACATCTTCTACCCTGCAGATAGGGGATAAGTTGTCTTAATGGGACAAGCCCTTTGCGTCTTAACAAGATTGTGTCATCAGAAGATAACCTACTGTTAAAGTTTTTATATTAAACATATTTTTTGTAATTAATTATTTGTGATTTTTAAAATTTTTTCTATGATTCTGGATTTCGTAGACCTGTTCTCCTGGACAGGTCACAAGCATACATCCAGACACAAGCCTCATACACAGACACCCTACTGCTGTCCAGCTGGCTTTTTAAGACAGGCTTTGGCAAATCCCGGACCGGCATGTGAGATCTGGTCTGATGCTTGACCTCACCTGGCTGTCAATCAGTCCAGGAGCAAATGCTGGGAGGAAAGTATCTCCCATCTATCAAGCAACCCCGAATGAAAGCAGCACCGCAATGCAAAAAAAGAGTACTGGTGTGCCAGCAGCTCCGGATGTGGTCAAATCCTTCTTTAAATAATTAAAGAAATCCGCAGCACTACCAAAAATTGTGCTAAAGCAAAAAGTGATTTATTTCACCAGGAGCGACGTTTCAGTCCTCACACTGGGACTTTTCTCAAGCACACATGGATGCTTGAGTGTCACCTCCTGCCCCTCCCTGTACAGTGACCTCTGGACAGTTCACAGAGAATGCCCACAACACGCTACCATAAGAGTCAAAGAATTATCTCCACTCTACAGGTTTCTGTGGTCCATGTGACTGCGGTAACGCACATCAACTAAGTACTGTTAACATGGGCAATATAGCCGCCTCATAATCATGTACAGAAAATAGAATCCAAAATCTACATTCAGAAAATATAAACTGATTACAAAAATAATGCGTGCTATAATTAGTTAAAAAAATATATATATAGGCGATTCATTCCTCTTAAGTGGACTTCTAAATTCAACAACCCCTTCCCATGTGCCATAGAGGGAGTGTTCACCACTCAGGACCCCCCATGTTATTCATTCCCTGTAGTGGTTGCAGCAGTGGAAATGACTGGTTGTCATAGCTGGTGGCAGGGGCTCTTCACTTCTACACCACCGTCTATCAAAAAAGGACAAAAAGGAGTTAGGATCAGGGGAAGATTGCAACAGACATAGATAGAAGTGAATGTGGTGATCACTGGTGACAAGAAACATGAGCACCAGAATTGTTTGGTAAGAATAAAGTGAATATTCACAAGTGAAATGGTTGCGGTTTTGGTGCATCTTTTCTAGAAAAAGTATACAAAATACTTGATTTTTTTGACAGATTTATGTGTATATAAGAACATTATACTGAATGCTCTGTATAACATGTCTATTAGTCATCATCATCATCATTCAGCATTGTGTAGTAGTGAGATGGCCCCGTCTAGTGTGATCCCCCGCCTATATGGTATAAGCATCCCCTAGATAATATATACTGGTGTTATAGAGTTACACATGATGGACACATACCTGGAAGCCAGCACCATGTATAATGACAGTGGAGATGGCAGTAATCTGCAGGTAACTGTCTTGAGATCCTTTCATGTTGTTAACAGGACAAGACACAACATGTGGCTTTCCAGCAGCTTATTGACCCTGTTAGAGTGACACTTATCTGTCAGAGAGAGGTGCGACTGTAGAGATTGCTATCCATATTTTTAGGGTGACTTCAAAACAGTTTACATGTGGGAAACACACTGTTGGTAGGTGCTCGTACCAGACACATCCAAGAGGTACTACATGTAACATGCTAGCAGTACATTGTTATGGCTATTATGGTTTATATTCAGTTGCTATGTGTTTATGGTGATTATTCCTGTGGTTTATAGTCATTATACCCCTGCTGTAACAGACAACAGATTTCCATGAACTGATTTCGCTGGTGCATTTATACACAACAGCCAATGTGAACAAGCAGAGCTGAAGTGTAAAGCATGGAAGAAAGGACAAAACTCCATCCCTGAGCCTCTGATTAGTACCTTAATCTCAGGGTTGTAGCTATAGTCTGTGCAGAGATAATAGTCACTCATGGACCCCACTGCTTAAAGGGCCCAAGGCTCTTCTGCTTTATAAGTAAAAACTAGTGTTATCAGACGCACATCATAGGTGTGGGGCCCTGTAATAGATTTTTTTCCACTAGAGCCAGGAGCTTCCAGTAATGCCCCTGCTAAGAGGGTGCACAAGGGGTATTAAAGGGGTATTCTGAATCTTTGATATTGATGGCCTATGGCCTATTCTCAGGATAGGTCATCAATATCAGATTAGCGGGGGTCTGATTACATTACTGCGGACCCACAAATATACGGGGGCTGACTGACGTGTGTTCCGCAGTGCTTGGAACACACGCCGTGCGGCCCCATTGAAAATGCCTATACTTGTCCGCGCGCACGGACAAGTATAGGACAAAAGAGCCGCGGCACGGAGCTACCTCCGTGCCGCGGCTCCCAGCCCCATAGAGGTGAATGGGGCCGCATCTATTCCCGCACATAGAACATGTCCTATTGTTTGTTTTGCGGACAAGGATAGGACATTTTACAGGAGTCTGCAAAAAAATGGTGTCATGTACACGGCCAGGATCCGTGTTTTGTGGATCCATGATTTGCGAACCCTAAAACAGAGTCGTGTGCATGAGGTCTTAGAAAGTTGTAGACGTCCCTGTAAGGACGCAGTCAGTTTGCTCTTCTTGTCCTGAGCAGTGATCCTGGGCTTTATACCTCAGCACTCATACAATTTCAAATGGTAAAATCGATTCTCCATGCCCGGGAATCTCAGGCAGGTTCATATCTTGGAGAATCAATGGAGAAGTGTTAAAGATTCTCTCGGTCCTAATCTAATTCTGAATAATCGCGTTCCGCATTAACGGAGGACTAAGAATAATCAGATTACAGTAATACCATTGTACATGATACAGTTGTCACAGAATTATATCTTATTTTTGTAGAAGCTTTTGTGCCTGGTATTGTCACAGTCCTAACACAGCAATATTCCTATAATCTGGTATTAGCAGGGTAGATTAGCAGATATTCTGGATTGTCAGGTGATCAAGCTAAAATTAATTTCACCCAAACAGTAGTCTGGAAGAGAAAAGTCATTTTAAAATTCATTATCATTACTCAGGTCCATGTTTTTGGGAGATTTCGGATTATATTGTATCTGTATATTGTTTGCTGGATTCTCAAAATGTCTGGTTTATAAAATGCTAAATTAAACCTCATTCACACGTCAGTGTTTCACGGATGTGTCCTGTACGTGTTCTCCACGGACAGCACACCTCCCCATTCATTTGAATGTGTGTGTGTTCAGACATCAGCGTTTCATCATGGTCCGTGTTTCCATTTTTTTAGCACGGATGCATGTCCTATCTTGATCAGTGTTCCCGGATCCCTCACTCCCATTATAGTCAAGGAGTCCGTGAAAACCACGGATCCCTCACGGATGTCATCCATGTTGCATCCGTGTTTCACGGATCATTAAGAAGAGATGCTTTGACACATGGACCCAACACGGCTCCTCCACAGACAGCTTCACGGATGCATCACTGACTACCTGCTCGCGGATTTGAGCACGGACACGGACGTGTGAATGAGGCTTTAGAGGAAGTTTTTTTGTAGCAAGAACATTAGTACTTATTGAGTATGTGAATTGCTATTGTCCAATAGGCAGGTTTGAAATTCAGGAGTTTGAGGAAGATAGGTGAACCATCTGTGGAAGGCATAATGGACAAAATATTTAATAAAAATAAAAGTAAGGCTGAGTTCACACTTCAGTTATTTGGTCAGTTATTTCCATCAGTTATTGTAAGCCAAAAGCAGTAGTGAAGCCTTCTCAGAGATCAGATATAATGGAAAGATCTGCTCCTGTTCTGTGTTTTTGACCTGCACTTGGTTTTGGCTCACAATAACTGATGAAAATAACTGATCAAATAACTGAAGTGTGAACTTAGTCTAAGAACTGGCTACAGGAGTTGTCTCAGATTAGAGAGTAGGATCTGCTTTTCTTCGAGACTGCATTACCACTACAGCTTATCTCAGCAGGGGCTGCACTGCAATACCAGAAATGACTAATAAATAGTGGCACTTTTTCTGAAAATAAAAGCAGTCACAATTTTTAATGTAAAACAACTCCTTTAAAGGGTTCTCCAAATTCATATAGTTTTTTTAAATATCCCCCATGCAGAATGATACATACTGATATGTCCTCCAACATCCTATTCTGGCTTCTTGGGTCCACTGTGCCTTCACTGAGCTTTGGTCTCCACATGTAAACTTGTGGCTTAACAAGGGCACATGCACTGCTCCAGCCAATGGCTGGCCATAGCTGTGATATGTCCAGAAGCAGCATGTCACTGCTGGGTCACATGTTACTTAGGTACAAGTCAACATCACAGCCAATCATTGGCTGCAGCGGCACACGGGTCCCCGCCCAAGTTTACACGAGGGTTTGAAAAACAAGTACAATGAAGCAGTGCACCCAAGGAGCTGGAACCAAGCTATGGGGGCAGGTAAGTATGCTTCCCTCGACAGACCCCACTGGGTAGGAGGTATTGTACATAAAAAACTACTGTATATGAAGTTGGACAACCCAATCGAATAAAACTTTTAAGAACTTGGTAGATGAGGGTAACTAATCTGCTAGAACTCAAAACAAATATCCCCTGCAAATATGAAATACACATGTATAATGGGCTGTAAAGGTGTTACATAGGATTCAAAGAGCATGGCTGCTGTCCACAGGTTGTGTGTGGTAGAAGAACTGCAATACCAGACACAACTTATACAGTGCAAGTCTTCAGACCCGTTCACTTTTTTCACATATGTTATGTTGTGGCCTTGTGCTGAAAATATATCCGTTTTCCCCATCATTCTGTACTCAATACCCCATAATGAAAACAGAATGTTAGAAATCTTTGTTAATTCATTGAAAAAGAAAAACTAAAATCTTGCATTCACATAAGTATTCAGACCCGTTACTCAGGAAAAAGTTGAAGCACCTTTGGCAGTGACTACAGCTTGCAGTGTTCTTAGGTATGATGCCACAAGGTTTGCACACCTGGATTTGGGGATTTTCTGCCATTCTTCTCTGCAGATCCCCTCAAGCTCTGTCAATTGGATGGGGACTGTCAGTGAACAACCATTTTCAGGTCTCTCCAGAGATGTTTAATTTGGTTCAAGTCAGGGCTTTGGCTGGATCACTCACGGACATACACCTGTGTTGTCTTGGCTGTGTGCTTAGGGTCATTGTCTTCTTGGAAGGTGAACCTTCGGCCAAGTCTGAGGTCCAGAGCACTCTGGATGGGGTTTTCATTAAGAATATCTTTGTACTTTACTCCATTCAGGTTTCCCTCAACCCTGACCCTTCTCCCTGTCCCCACCACTGAAAAACCTCTCCATAGCATGATGCTGCCACCGCCATGTTTCACTGTAGGGATGGTATTAGGCAGCGCCTGTCTGGTTTCCTCATGACACTAAACATGACACTTACCATTGAGGCCAAAAAGTTTAAACTTGGGTTTATGAGACCAGAGAATCTTGTTGTGATTGTTAGTTTGGGCACCTCTCCCCCTGGTTTGCCTGGAGTAAACTTCCCTAATCATGAATGAATCTCAAAGATAGTCTGTCAGCAGTTTTGACCATGCTAAACTGCCGATGGCGCTAGGTAGTGGCTGGGAAGAGCAGGACAAACTTATCTTTAGCTGCTATTGATGGGGTAAGCAGTGGCCAACTATTCATTCTATTCAGAGGCGGACTGGGGACTTAAATTGGCCCTGGAAAAAATACTAAAAGTGGGCCTGTTTTGTAGTCGGCTCCAAATTGATGGAAGGCAGCGCCAACAATATCATATTGTGGCACATTATACCACCCCAACAAAGCCAAATATCACAGTCCATCACAAAATACATCCCCAAAAACTTCCACTGGCCGGCCGTGAGGAGGGCCCAGGTGGCCCCTTGGGCATCGGCCCACCGGGAAATTTCCTTGTAAGGTCTATGGCCAATCCGCCTCTGATTCTATTTCTACAACCCCCGATGCCATGTGCCCTAATAACTAGGTGGATATCTTCCATGTTACTGATCTCTTATCTTTTTTAAGGGACTCCTCAGACTTAATTACATTACTCAAAAATATTGAATGGGAGATCCCATACACCTGGTTAACACTGGATGTCACTGCACTAATACACAAACATTCCTCATGAAGCAGGGATCAGTACAACCAGCCACTAACTAGATAGATAGTAATCTGTCACCATAACATATTTTTATGCCATCCACTTCATTTTGACTCGTAATGTACTTATATTTGAGGGCCAAATGTATAGACAGCAAAACGGGACCACAATGGGGACGAGATGTGGACTGAGTTTTGCCAACCTCTACATGGACCGTTTTGAAGAGGAGTGTATCTATAGTGAACACAAATGGAAGAATAACATCATTTTTTATAAACGTTACACAGAGATTTGATCTTGATTTGGAATGGCAAAATAGAAGAAGCCTTATCTCTTGTCTCATATTTGAACTCAAATTCCTGGAATCTCTTCTTCACTGAGAACGGTTCTACAACAGCAATAGCATACGTAGATTTGATTTTATTTTCGTTTTTATAAAAAGGTAGGCGGTAAAAGCTACTTAGACTACAAAAGTGCACATTTTAAAAAATAGAAAACCAACGTACCATTCAGCCTATTAAAAGTTGGAACTTTACTACCTTGAGTGATTTTGACACCCAAAGTAAGATACTTAAATCAAGATTTCAGAATACAGAGTACCCAAGAGAAATCATTGAGGAGGCGTACTTACATAGTAACATAGTTTATAAGGCTAAAAAAAGACATCTGTCCATCCAGTTCAGCCTGTTATCCTGCAAGTTGATCCAGAGAACGGCAAAAAACCCCTGTGAGGTAGAAGCCAATTTTCCCCACTTTAGGGGAAAAAATTCCTTCCCAACTCCAATCAGGCCCCTCTCTAGTAACTATAGCCTGTAATATTATTACCCTCCAGAAATACATCCAGGCCCCTCTTGAACTCTTTTAGTGAACTTACCATCACCACCTCCTCAGGCAGAGAGTTCCATAGTCTTCTTACCGTAAAGAATCCTCTTCTAAGTTTGTGTACAAACCTTCTTTCCTCCAGACGCAGAGGATGTCCCCTCGTCACAGTCCTGGGGATAAATAGATGATGGGAGAGATCTCTGTACTGACCCCTGATATATTTATACATAGTTATTAGATCTCCCCTCAGTCGTCTTTTTTCTAAAGTGAATAACCTTAATTTTGATAATCTTTCTGGGTACTGTAGTCCACCCATTCCAGTTATTACTTTAGTTGCCCTGGGGGCGTGGCCTGCACGCGATGGCGCCGGCTGCTTGATCCACTCGCTCCGCTCGGGGTATCCATAAAGCAGCTCATCTCGGCTAGTACCAGCACTTTATATCAAACTGCGGAACTTACTTAACCCAGGTACACGATGGGGAAACCTAAAAAGCGTGCAGCTCCAGTCAAAATGACTGAATTCTTCAGCAAAACTTCTCCACCATCCGGAGGCCTATCGGCTAACCAGACTCCTGTCCGGTCGCCAGCACACTCCTCCCCAGTGACGCATTTAGAAACCAGCGATGACCTGAACACCTTGGCCGCTACTCAGCCCATTTCGGAACACACTATGCGGCATCTTCTGGACTCCTTTCGAACCTCGCTGCGTGAGGACATGCAAGGTATCGTTAGAGAACTCCAAAGAGATATCCAGGCGCTGGGGGATCGCACGGCACATGTTGAAAACAAGATGGCCGAGTTTGCCGCGTCTCATAATTCCCTCATGCCAGGTTAGCTGCCAAGCTACAAGACATGGAAGACAGAAACAGGCGGAACAACGTTCGCCTCAGAGGAATCCCTGAGTCAGTTTCTGCTGAATCCCTGGAGGATTTATTGAAGCAACTTATTAAGGCTGCAATTCCGACAGCGTCTGACCTGGATCTTACCATCGATCGCATACATTACTTTAGTTGCCCTCCTCTGAACCCTCTTCAGCTCTGCTATGTCTGCCTTGTTCACAGGAGCCCAGAACTGTACACAGTACTCCATGTGTGGTCTGACTAGTGATTTGTAAAGTGGCAAGACTATGTTCTCATCACGGGCATCTATGCCTCTTTTGATGCAACCCATTACCTTATTGGCCTTGGCAGCAGCTGTCTGACACTAGTTTCTGCAGCTTAGTTTGCTGTTCACTAAAATTCCTAGGTCCTTTTCCATGTCAGTGTTACCCAGTGTTTTACCATTTAGTATGTACTGGTGACTTGCATTATTCCTTCCCATGTGCATAACCTTACATTTGTCAGTGTTAAACCTCATCTGCCACTTCTCTGCCCAAGCCTCTAATCTATCCAGATCCATCTGTAGCAGTATACTGTCCTCTTCTGTGTTAATTACTTTACACAGTTTAGTGTCATCTGCAAAAATGTATATTTTACTGTGCAAGCCTTCTACAAGATCATTAATAAATATATTGAAGAGAACAGGGCCCAATACTGACCCCTGTGGTACCCCACTAGTGACAGTGACTCAATCTGAGTATGTACCGTTAATAACCACCCTCTGTATTCTATCACTGAGCGAGTTACTTACCCACATACAGACATTTTTCCCAGGCCAAGCATTCTCATTTTATATACTAACCTTTTATGTGGTACAGTGTCAAATGCTTTGGAGAAGTCCAGATATACAACATCCATTGATTTGCCGCGTTCAAGTCTAGAACTTACCTCCTCATAAAAACTGATTAAATTGGTTTGACATGACCGATCCCTCATGATGCCATGCTGATATGGAGTTATTTGCTTATTTTCATTGAGGTACTCCAGGATAGCATCTCTTAGAAAACCTTAAAACAGTTTACCCACAACAGATGTTAAACTTACCGACCTATAGTTTCCGGGCTCTGTTTTTTGACCATTTTTGAATATTGGCACCACATTTGCTATGCGCCAATTCTGTGGAACACCCTCTGTCAGTATAGAGTCCTTAAATATCAGAAATAAGGCTATGACATTACTTAATTCTCTTAGGATACAGGGGTGTATGCCATCCGGTCCTGGTGATTTGTCTATTTTAATCTTTTTAAGACATCGCTGTACTTCTTCCTGGGTCAGACAGGGCACTTTTAATGGGGAATTTACTTTTACATTCTGCATTTCATCTGACAGTTTATTTTCCTCAGTGAATGCAGTGGAGAAAAAAATATTTAGTAGCTTTGCTTTCTCCTCATCTCTCTCTGCAACTCCCCCCTCATTACTCTGTAAGGGGCCGACACCTTCAGGTTTATACTTTTTACCATTTATATAATTGAAGAACATTTTAGGGTTAGTTTTACTCTCTTTGGCGATTAATCTCTCGGTCTCTAGTTTAGCTGCTTTTATTTGTCTTTTACATATTCTATTTTTTTCCTTATAGTTTTTCAATGCTTTCTCGCTCCCCTCCTGTTTTAGTGATTTAAATGCTTTCTTTTTGTCATTTATTGCTTTCTTTACAGTTCTATTTATCCACATTGTTTTATTCTTGTTTCTTAACCGTTTATTCCCATAAGGTATGTACCTCTCACAATTATATATTAGGATGCTTTTAAAAATCTCCCATTTTGTGGCTGTATTTTTATTTTAGTTAGTTCGGTCTATGGCCTCTCTTAGTTGGCTAAATTTTGCTTTTTTGAAGTTTGTTATTTTTGTTCCTTCCTGAAGAACCACTCTTTTGAATGACAATTTGAAGGTTATTATATTATTGTCACTATTTCCAAGGTGTCCCCCAACCTGCACATCTGTTGTTCTGTCAGGTCTATTGGTTAATACTAAGTCCAGTATGGCTGTCCCTCTAGTCGGGTCCTGAACCAATTGGGAAAGGTAATTGTCTTTGGTTATTGCCAAGAACCTGTTTCCTTTATGAGATATACAAGTTTCAGTTTCCTAGTCTATATCTAGGTAGTTGAAGTCCCCCATAATAACGACCTCATTATGATTTGCTTAAAAGCAAAGAATTTGAGTGTTTAGTGGTAAAAGCAAAAGAAAAGGAACCGGACAATTCAGGGAAATTTAAATCCTCCTTCATCACCACCTTTAATAACCAATCACTATATCTTGAGTGGGATTTTAATGAAACATTGGCAAATTTTGAAAAATGTTGGACGTAATTCCAACTAAGCCATAGATTACCTTCAGGAGAGCAAGAACTTTGAAAAATATACTGGCCCCCAGCAATCTGTGAAAAAAAACAAAAAACAAAAACGTCCAATGACAACAATACGGTTATCATGTTTCCAGGTATTTTGGGTAGTTACAGATGCAGCCATCAACAATTTAAATGCTGCTCAACTATCCCCACCAGAGTGAAATCATTTAGAAGTAATGTTACAGGAGAAGAATTCCTAATCAAATTATTTTGTTTTTCCACTATTTAGTTCCAGATAGTTCCGGATGCACCCACCAGCATCATTCCATTCCCTGCCCTCACTGGTGTTGTGCCCAGGACTGTACATAAGGAATAGGTTATCAGAACACAGTCCCTTTTGACTGTTTCTGCATGCATACATGCTTACCCCATGAGCACCTTTGGCCACACATTGATGTGCCCTAATAAGGCATATATGCAGAAAAGGGTTATTTTAGTAACTCCTGTACCCATATTACTTATTGGGCCCAGTTGGCATAATCTGTGCTCTGTAATCTCATGTTTGAAGTACGTAATTGAATGTTTCGTACAGTTAGCTATCAGAGAAGGTCGGTGTTATAGAGCAGAATAATGCAGGGTCAATATCCTCTGTAATACGCATTATAGGATAACGCACTTTGTATTTTGCTGTCTAAAGTGCTCTGACACCTACTTTGTGTGGCTTTTCATAGTATTCCCTTTAGATAATGCCTGCCAAAGCCACATAGAAAATCTATTAAGGGATCTTGGCAGAGGAATTAGGCCGACTAGGAAGCTGTTGTCTTTCCCAAGTGCAAGGACTTATTAAGATATAACAATGCAGTCTAGCGGAGAGTAGCCTAAAAATATACCACAGAAGGCTAGTGAGTCACTGCTTGTTTGTTAAAAAGAATTGAAAATATCTATACATTCTTAACTGCTAAGGACCAAGGTGCAACGCATTATGGGTTTTTTTAAGACTCCCCACCACCAATCTTTAAAATTGGATCAATAAATCTTAAGCAATTGAATGCTACCATTAGATCGGGGTGTAGCTGGGGTAGAGGGGTTGACAGGACATGGGCCCTGGGTAATTGGTGGAGTAGATGTTTAGATACAGAACTAGGGCAGAAAATTGAATCCCAGTAGAAGAAGGCCTATCTACCACCCTGAGGTACTATCTCTAGACATCAGGGATGGACTGGGAACTTAAAGTAGCCCTGGAAAAAAATCTAAAAGTGTTGTACACGGGTCCAAACTGACAGAAGGCGGGGCAACAGATATAAGCATAGCCAGCAGTACCTTAGTGCAGCACAAAATACCACCCCAACAGAATGAAATACCACAGTGCAGCACAAAATACTGCTGTCCACTCTGCAGTATCCCACTGTATCACTGTCCTGAGGATGGCAATACAGTTGAATTCAGGAGGGGACCTATGGCCACCAGCTTCAGGAGGGGACCTATGGCCACCAGCTAGGTGCATAAGTACCTTATTGGTCCTTTTTCAACCGTATTAACTATGTAACTTCTTTAATGGGGTTGTTTTGGTGGGAAGCACATGGATTTCTCCAAGCCTTATTTAGATGAATGGAACTGATTTTCTTCAATTGCAGAAATTTTCTGCAACATAAGTTGATTGTGAAGGCGCCTCAGGCTTTAAGTTTATTCATGTCACTATTTCCTATGAAGCCAAATCCTAAATCAATTATTATTTGATGGATGGTATTTTTGTAGGGAAAGATGGCCGCTCTGCATGTCACCCAGCACCATACCTGTGCATTGTGATGTCACCCAGCAGCAATCTCTATTATCATAGTGGTTATATAAGGAGGTGCTGGGCACAGAGCGGTCACTCATCAGTTGGATGTGACACGTGAGTACTCCATCATTACCATGTCTGTACCTGTAGTTGATAAATAAGTGCCACCTTCCCAAATCCATATCCTCCTTTCTTCAGACTTTGGAGATTCCAGACCCAATGCAGAGCTGACATCTCCATCTCTATAGCACAGACTCTTGTAGACATGCACTAGACTTCAGGGCATGCTGTGACTTGTAGTTCTATAGCAATAAATAATTCAGCTAGACCAATTGGTGGAGGTTTATCAAACTAGTGTAAAGTAGAACTGGCTTAGTTGTCCATATCAACCAATCAGATTCCTCCTTTCTTTTTTCACAGCTCCTTTGGAAAATGAAAGAAGGAATCTGATTGCTTGCTATGGATAACTAAGCCAGTTCTACTTTACACCTGTTTGATAAATCTCCCCCATTTTATTTATGGTGCAAAACCCATCCCTCATTATCTTTCTAGTACAAGCTCTTCTGGGAGCCTAAGGGGGTCATTTATCAAACTGGTGTAAAGTAGAACTGAATTAGTTGGCCAAAGAAACCAATCAGATTCTGCCTTTCATTTTCCAAAGGAGCTGTCTAAAATTAAAAGAGGAATCTGATTGGTTGCTATGGACAACTAAGCCAGTTCCACTTTACACCATTTTGATAAGTGACCTCACTTATGCTCTGTTCTCTCTGTTTTCTTAGGTTCGCAGGCTGAAGGGATATTGTGACTAAACGTCCAGTGCGATTTGCTTTTAATTCCTATATCTGCTGCTGCAGATGATAGTATTTCTATGTGGAGCAGAGGTAGCAACATCTTGCCTGAAATGCTTCACCACCCCAGCGGACAGAGCCAGCATTTGTCACCATGCGGTCTCGCTGGACAAAATGGGGGCCGAAGAATGTCTCCAGAGGCTACACTGGGGCTTTGACCCCCTGAATAACATCTCGATAGGTAACTATTATCTGCTTCTATTTCCCATCGCTCCTTCATCTTATATATAGTACATGTTTCATCTCAGGATTGAGCTATTTTCCTGCTGATTAAAGCTTTAGGGTCCATTTACATGTCCGCATGTGCTTTGCAGATCTGCAAATTGCGGATCCTCAAAACATGAACACCGGCCATGTGCCGGCACTATAGAAATGTCTTATCTTGTCCATGGCTGCAGACAAGAATAGGACATGTTCTATTTTTTTGCGGGGCCAGCGAACGAAAATGAATAGGTCCGCACCCATTCCGTAAAATTGCGGAGCGGATGCAGAACCATTCATACAGACGTGTGAACCCTAACTTGCAGCTCATTAATAGTTGTCAGAGCAGGAAATCTCTTCTACATAATATTCAACCAGATAGCCCCATCTCCTTCATAAAGCACTATATACAATGTCTTCCGGACACGTCATAAATCTCATGTATCTTCTCCTTACAGCCTTTAACCAGATACACAACATCAAAAAGTATCTGAAGACCTTTGAAAAAGAGGTGAAGAAAATTGACAAACTATGTAAGTTCCTGAAATCTCAAGAATTTTCCCAATTTCTTTTGTGTCATCAATAAATGTGTCAGTAAATGTAAGTTTTCTAAAATTTGTTTCTTTCTTTTAGTCTTTCCACCAGCTTGGGTGGAACAGTTTGATACAAAGATGGCTGAATTTGTAAAAGGCGTGAAAGACCGTGTCGCCAGTAAGTGACTATAGATCCTCATAAACAGACAGTAGACATATTCTATATATTCTACCTCATCTTCTTTCTGTGATCCTCCTTCCCCTAACAACATCATCCATCCTTAACCATATTTGATTCCTTCCATTAGGTCATCCACCGGTGGAATGCAGAACTCCATGTGGTGAGTAATGTCATTAGATAAGACAATTTGATGAGTGGCCTCCATTATATACATGGTGGGGGTCATCATTTACCTCAGACATTAGACCCTCCTCTCTATTTCTCTCCCTAGGGCTTCAAAAAGCTGCCCGTACTTTTTCATGCAGCCGATGTGCTGAGGAGGACTGCAAGATCCCTGTGACCTGTCCCCGTAAGAACATTTCTACCATTAGTTTGTGAACCTCTTATAAATCTGTTAATTGCTGCTTGTCTCAGACCATGATTTTCCTTTTCTTTCATTTCAGTTGAGGACATGAAGGTGGAAGAGCTGGAAAAGACCATCATCCCCTGCAAGGTGTCCTTTATCCTTCCATATCATCTGAAGGTTGTCTGGAAGTATGCCAAAAACATAAGTCGCTTATACTATTCTATTACAGTGCAAAATAGAAATCAGTACGTAACAACCCCGCCCATCCAGACGCCATACGTACTCCACATAGGACAAATGTCTCTTATGATGTCATCAATGTTTTCACTTTCAGATCAGAAAAACTGATTTGAGTTACTTTAAAGACATCTACAGTGGGGATGACCTGTTTGTTGTAATCAAGCCGACCAGAGTCAGCCATAAAGGAACCTATGCCTGTGAGATAACGGATGAGGATGATTACATCATACTCCGAAGATTCTATTATCTCGATGGTAAGACTTAGTTTCCTCTCTCAAATATTCTCTTTTCTAGACTATATATATATATATATATATATATATATATATATATATATATATACACACGATAAGAAGTCCCTCTGGCCTCTGCTCTTTCAGTAAAGAACTCTTTATGATAACTTCTCTGTCTTTCATTGAGCACTACAGAAGACAATGTTCTCCTCATCACCTTATTTACTTTACTTATTTACTTGTATTCTCCTGTTTTTCAGTGACCCAGACTAAATCCAAGTCAGTGGAGGAAATAGAAGCTGAATTCCATCAAGCTCTGGCAGAAAAACTTCCCACCCAGGAGGAAGAGGAGGAGAGGATTGAACATGGTCCCTCCACTAAAGACATCATCCTCACATTCCTCCAGAGCCATATCAGCTATGTCATCTATGCTGCTGTCTGCTGTCTTATTGTCACCTTATTGGTCAGGTTCCTGTGGCATCATGCCCTGAGCGTGGACTGGTCGAATAAAACAGGACCAAGAACCAGCTTCCCACCAGAACACTACCTGCCATAGAACAAATCAGCCATCTGGAGTCAATAACAACAGACTCCCAAGGGGTATTATCAACCAACTACCCCTCACCTGCAGCCAACCATCTTTGCAGAAAAAAACTACCCCCCCCCCAAAAAAAAAAAAAAAAACTTTTCCTTACCCTAAACCTTTCCTCTCCCCCCCCAAAAAAAAACAAAAAAACAAAAACTATTCCTTACCCCAAACCTTTCCTCTATCCCTTCTGCCCCCCAAAAACTGAAAAAAACATCCCTTACCCCAAACTCATCCCTTACCTAAAATAAAAAGTAAAAAAGTACTATCCTACTATCCCTTACCCAAAACCTATTCCTTACCCCTTATGACCCCCCCCCCCCAAAAAAAAAAAAACAAAAACAAAAAAACAATTCTGCAGAGGCACAGTGAGAACCCCTGGACAAGACCCTTATCACTGGTCAATGTAATGCACCCTTAAAGAACCAAGAACATGTTCAGGAAGAACATCCCATCCATTCCAACCTGCAGCAAAACCAACACTGCAGTGGGAACCCCTCAACCCTGGATGTGATTTTCATCACTGGTCAATGTGGTGCACATTGAGATGTTCAGGATAAAGATGATACCATCAAATCACCTCTAGCTTGTGCTATAACATCTTGCTGGATTGTTACCAAAAAAATAATAAAAATTAAAAAAAAAATCTTTTCTTGAGTGACAGTTTTATTATCTAAAATGTACAAATCTTCTACAGAGTGTGAGTTGGGGGAGGGGAGAGAAATAGAAGGTTTGTAAAGGGGGATCAGAGGTGGTGGAAAATTCTGATAGAGAAAGTTCTCAAAAAAGGTTGAACTCTGGGGGGCGTGGCTAGGCTGGGAGAATGGCTGCTTGAACAGAGTGCTCCCGCACCCAGTGACTTTACAAAGCACTTCCCTGATTCCCTGATCTTCCGCAGACATCCAACTGATCCCTGCCTGCAGGGGTGCACTACCAAGGAGGCCAGGTGAGGCGATTGCCTCAGGCAGTACCAGGAAAGGGCACAAGGGGGCTCAGAAGGGCAATGGGCAATGAGCACTTTCATTGTGGCAAAGGGGTTAGGTTAAGAAATTGGCATGGGGGGAGCCATTTCAATTTCCACCTCAGGCAGCAGAAAGGCTAGGTGCACCCCTGTCTGCAGACCCTACTACCTGAAGTTTCTAGCATTAATTAATGCTGAGAGGCAGCCCCCTGGGCATCAGCCAACCAGGAAATTTCCCTGTAGGGTCTATGGCGAGTCCACCCCTGCTGCAGATGGTGTCCCAGAATTCCTGAGTGTGTCGTCCAGTCTCCTGATTTTTTTCTTTATACGATTTTGACCTTCTGTGGCTTCTTATAGAAGGGTCCACAAGCTATGAAGGAGGCAAGTCTGTGTCTTGCAGGTCTAAGTATTGCTTCTGTTGTTTTAACACAGAAATAATATCCAGTAGATGATAACTGTCCCATGAGGAGCATTTTTCAGTCCTGTGCAACTCTCATTTGTTTCTGACCACCCTTACTTATCAGAAAGTTGCCTGCAGTGCAGTGAGTCAAAGTGGCACAAGAACGCAGTGGAACAAACTAACTGCCTGGTTACCCAAATAGATTTTTCTAGTGTTTTTTGTGTGAAATGGTCCCCAAATCGGAGGTGGGAATTGGAAGGATGCATTGTAAGACCAGGGGCTGACTGGCAAATTTTAGCCTGGGGGGCAAGCACACAGCACTGGCCCATGTGTAGCGGCCCACCCTTAACCTGTTTAACTCCGCCTACCATAAAGCCGGTATAGGTAAATAGGCTTTAAATGGTTAAAAGGCGGCAGCTGGTTGTGTTTTCATGTTGGATCCCAGATACAGAACATGGCTGAGTCCGTAGCAACAGCCTGATCATTAGAGGGACCAGATTTACCAACCCCTGAGCTTAAAGGGTTATTCTCATTTTAGACAATGGGGGCATATCACTAGGATATGCCCCCATTGTCTTATAGGTGCAGGTCCCACCGCTGGGACCCGCACCTATTTCCAGAACGGAGCCCCCGAAGTGAATGAGGGCGCACTGTGCATGCGCAGCCGCCCTCCATTCATTTCTATGGGGCCGCCAAAAATAGCCGAGCGCTGGCTCGGCTACTTCTGTCGGCTCCATAGAAATGAATGGGAGCGCACCGCGCATGCACGGCCCGGCTCCCATTCATTTCTATGAGCGGCGCGGGGAGCTGCGCCTGGTGGTGGCCGGACTCCCGGAAACCTGGGGTCCTACAGGCGCAGCGCTCCCCGCTCCGTTCTGGATATAGGTGCGGGTCCCACCCCATAAAACAATGGGGGCATATCCTAGCGATATGCCCCCATTGTCTAAGATGAGAATACCCCTTTAAGAGACTCCATTAAGTACAATAGGGTCTGCTCAGGATGCTGCTCTTTTACCGGACAAAAAGGTCTTGCATGCAGAACTTTTCTGCCCGGTCTTTTTAACAGAATCTGTGACCCAAACGCAAATGTGAATGGATAGTATTAGACGTATAGCATCAGATGTCTGTTTAACACACAAATACAGAGCAAGAACCAAGATCACTACATACACACAGCACCAGAACCAAACCTAGAAGTCAAACACAGAACCAGAACCAAGTTCACTGCATGAATACAACACCAGAACCAGGCCCATAAGTCAAATACAGCAACAAAATCAACAAGAAATATAGCACCAGAACCAAACCCATAAGTCAAATACAGCACCAGAACCTAGTTCAATACATAAATACAGAACCAGAACCAATTTCTCTACATAAATACAGCACCAGAACCAAGTTCTCTACATAAATACAGCACCAGAACCAAGTTCTCTACATAAATACAGCACCAGAACCAAGTTCTCTACATAAATACAGCATCAGAACCAAGTTCAATACATAAATACAGCACCAGAACCAAGTTCAATACATAAATACAGCACCAGATTTTAAATGTTTAGTACAGATACCATCTGAGTAGTCAGGTCAGCCCTCGCCATATGAAACTACAGCTCCCAGTATGGCCTGAACAAGTGTAAAGGGATGCTGGGAGTTATTGCGCAAAACAGCATGCTACCACCCATCATCAGCTGTAGATCATCCAGGTGACTACAGCTCCCATCATACACAGTCAGTAGCAGAATAATCATTTCCATTTAGTGACTTACAGGTGACGTCTCCTCCTTCCCCATCTGGTTCAGACCACCATGACGACTCCTCCCATCCACAATGCAGCTTTGCAGATTTTGCCGAGAAGATGTCTTCAGCTTCACGCTTTACCAACACATTGGCACCCTGCATACTGACACAAACTCATCTTAGTGCCACATTCTGTGCCCTGAATATAACAGTAGCATTAGTGCCACATACTCTGTGCCCTCTGTATACAGTGCCATATGCCCTCTGTATATAGTGCCACATGCTCTGTGCCCTCTGTATATAGTGCCACATACTCTGTGCCCTCTGTATATAGTGCCACATACTCTGTGCCCTCTGTATATAGTGCCACATACTCTGTGCCCTCTGTATATAGTGCCACATATTCTGTGCCCTCTGTATACAATGTCATGTGCCCTCTATATATAGTGCCACATACTCTGTGCCCTCTGTATACAGTGCCATATGCCCTTTACCCTCTGTATATAGTGCCACATGCTCTGTGTCCTCTGTTTATAGTGCCACATGCTTTGTGCCCTCTGTATATAGTGCCACACACAGTGCCCCTAATGCTAGTGCCACATGCTTGGTGCCCCTTATAAAACGTGCCTCTTATATGTGCCCCTTTCTGTATAGTGCCCCTTCAGTGTGCCCCCTTTATGTATTGTGCCTCTTGCAGTATATGTGCCCATTTGTGTATAGTGCCTCTTCTGAGTGCCCCCTGAATACAGCATACACACACTGTATTATAATACTCGGTAAAAGTTGCTAAAGGTCACATGACAAGCTAGATGCAGTGGGTATATATAGTATATACAGCAGTTTATATAATATATATCTATACACACTGCATCTATTATACCTCGTACCTCACATATCAGTACACTGCTGTATATACTATATATCTGTACACACTGTATCTATTATACCTCATATATCAGTACACTGCTGTATATACTATATATCTGTACACACTGCATCTATTATACCTCATACCTCATATATCAGTACACTGCTGTATATACTATATATCTGTACACACTGCATCTATTATACATCATACCTCATATATCAGTACACTGCTGTATATACTATATATCTGTACACACTACATCTATTATACCTCATACCTCACATATCAGTATACTGCTGTATATACTATATATCTGTACACACTGCATCTATTATACCTCACATATCAGTACACTGCTGTATATACTATATATCTGTACACACTACATCTATTATACCTCGTACCTCACATATCAGTACACTGCTGTATATACTATATATCTGTACACACTGCATCTATTATACCTCACATATCAGTACACTGCTGTATATATATCTGTACACACTGCATCTATTATACTTTTATAATACATGCAGTATATACAGATATATAGCATATACAGCAGTGTACTGATATGTGAAGTATGACGTATATTAGATGCAGTGTGTACAGATATATAGTATATACAGCAGTGTACTGATATGTGAAGTATGACGTATATTAGATGCAGTGTGTACAGATATATAGTATATACAGCAGTGTACTGATATGTGAGGTATAATAGATGCAGTGTGTACAGATATATAGTATATACAGAAGTGTACTGATATGTGAGGTATAATAGATGTAGTGTGTACAGATATATAGTATATACAGCAGTGTACTGATATGTGAGGTATGAGGTATAATAGATGTAGTGTGTACAGATATATAGTATATACAGCAGTGTACTGATATGTGAGGTATGAAGTATAATAGATGCAGTGTGTACAGATATATAGTATGTACAGCAGTGTACTGATATGTGAGGTATGAGGTATAATAGAGGCAGTGTGTACAGATATATAGTATATACAGCAGTGTACTGATATGTGAGGTATGAGGTATAATAGATGTAGTGTGTACAGATATATAGTATATACAGCAGTGTACTGATATGTGAGGTATGAGGTATAATACATTCAGTGGGTACAGATATATAGTATATACAGCAGTGTACTGATATGTGAGGTATGAGGTATAATAGATGCAGTGTGTACAGATATATAGTATATACAGCAGTGTACTGATATGTGAGGTATGAGGTATAATAGATGCAGTGTGTACAGATATATAGTATATACAGCAGTGTACTGATATGTGAGGTGTGATGTATAAGTTACACCTTGTATCTCACATGAGTACACTGCATTGTATACTATATACCTGTACACACTACATCTATTATACCTCACATATCAGTACACTGCTGTATATACTATATACGTTTACCCACTGCATCTATTATACCTTGTACCTGACATATCAGTACTCTGTGTGTATATGTCAGGTGTAAAAGATGCAATGTGTACAGATATATGTGGACAGTCATATATTATGGTCACTGTGTTAGAGTTAAGGGCCAGTATTGGGGTTAGGGGTCAGTATTAGGCATAGGCGTAGTATTAGCATAAAGCTACATTCAGACGACCAAAAGTGTTTTGCAGTCCCCAAATTGTGGATCCGCAAAACACAAATACTGGCCTTGTGCGTTCCATGTTTTGCGGAACGCACAGTGCCAGCCCTATATAGAAATGCCTATTCTTGCGGACAAGAATAGGGCATATGCACTATATTTTTTTGGGGGGAACGGAACTACGTATGCGGACAGTACATGGTGTGGTGTCCGCATCTTTTGCGGCCCCATTGAAATAAATGGGTCCGCACCCGTTCGGCAAAATTGTGGAACGGATTCAGACTTAGAAATACGGTCGTCTGAATACGGTTGTCTGAATGCACCCTTAGGGCCAGTATTAGAATTAGGGTCAGTATCAGTTAGGAGCAGTACTGGGGTTAGAGGCAGCGTTAGGGTACATTCAAACAACCGTATTTCCATTCACTTCAAAGGGGCCGCAAATCCTAAGTTCCGTTCCGCAAGCCCCGCAAAAAAACATAGAGTATGTCCTATCCTTGACCGCAATCGCAGACAAGAACAGGCATTTCTATTATAGGGCTGGGCATGTGTGTTCCACAAAATGTGGAATGCACACGGCCAGTATCCGTGTTTTGTGGATCCGCAATGTGTGGACCTCAAAACACATATGGTCATGTGAATGTAGCCTCAGGGTTAATGGTCAGTAGTAGGGTTAGGGGTCTGTATGGCGTAGTATTAGAGATAGGGAAAGTATTAGGGGTCAGTATTAGCAGTCAATATTAGGGTTAGGGACAGGATTAGGGTTAGGGGTCCAGGGTTAGAGGTCAGTACTAGGGTAGGGGTCAGGGGCCAGTATTAGAGGTCAGGGGCCAGTACTAGGGTTAGGCTACTTTCACACTTGCGTCAGCAGGATCCGTTTGTGAGATCAGTCCCAGGCTCTCACAAATGGCCCTGAACTGATCAGTTTTTCCTTAATGCATTCTGAATGGATAAGGATCCGTTCAAAATGCATCAGTTTGCCTCCGTTACGTCTCCATTCCGCTCTGACAGCGTTTTGGTGTCCGCTTGACTGAGCAGAATGGAAACAGATCCGTCATGACCACAATGTAAGTCAATGGGAACGGATCCGTTTACTCATGCACAATAGTAAACGGATCCGTCCCCCACTGACTTTCAATGGAGTTCTGAACGGATCCGTCTCTGCTATGTAAAAGATAATACAAACGGATCCATTCAGAACGGATGCAGACGGTTGTATTATCAGGACGGATCCGTTTATGAGAGCCTGGACGGATCTCACAAACGGATCCTGCTGACGCAAGTGTGAAAGTAGCCTTAGGGGTGCGACAGGGCCAGTATTAGGGGTCAGGCAAGGCCAGTATTAGGGGTCAGTACTAGGGGGTAAGGGGCTAGTATCAGGGTTAGGGGTCCAAGGTTAGAGGTCAGTACTAGGGTAGGGGTCAGGGGCCAAAATAAGTGGTCAGCGGCCAGTACTAGAGGTCAGGGGCCAGTACTAGGATTAGGAGTCAGGCAGGGCCAGTATTAGGGGTCAGGGGCCTATATTAGGGTTATAAGTTAATGCAGGTCAGTATTAGAGGTCAGGGGCCAGTACTAGGGTTAGGGGTCAGGCAGGGTCAGTATTAGGGGTCAGGCAGGGGCCAGTACTAGGGTTAGGGGTCAGGCAGGGTCAGTATTAGGGGTCAGGCAGGGGCCAGTACTAAGGTTAGGGGTCAGGCAGGGTCAGTATTAGGGGTCAGGCAGGGGCCAGTATTAGGGTCAGGGGTAAGGCAGGGTGGTCAGTACTAGGTGGGCAGGGGCCAGTATTAAGGTTAGGGTAAGGCAGGGCCAGTATGGGGGGGTCAGTATAGGGAGGCAGGGGGCAGTATTAGGTTAAGGGGTGCATGTAGGGAGAGGGCAGTTAATACTCACCTGTCCAGGCGCGGTCCCATGATGCAGACCCGGCCTCTTCTGGCGGGTCTGCTCCTGAGGAACGTCGCAGGCGGCGCGATGACGTCATCGCGCCGCCTACGTCACATCAGAGCGCCGGCCACCGGGAGTAGCGGAGCAGGGAACCAGAGGTTCCCTGCTCCGCCTGCGCTGGCTGTTACTGGCACAATTGTATCTGCATCTAGTGGATGCAGATACAATTGAGTTCAGGAGCCGCGGCGGCCCTGACATACACCGGCCCGGGGGGCATCTGCCCTCCTGCCCCCCGGCCCAGCCCGCCCCTGTGTAAGACTGTATAGATGCCAATACGCTGCCCCCTCTTTGGGACAGCTAAGGATACCATCCTTGTTAACGATTGTGCAACCCTATGCCCAGCACAGCACAACGAATGGCAAAGCGTTTGTATTCCAGACCAGAAGGCACCCATCCTAGGAGTGCACCTGCCCCCATAGTCCTCTCCATCCCCAGGGCCAGCTCTAGCCTAGCATGATAATCTGAGAAGAGCAGGCAACTAAAGGAAGAAGGCAGCTTCTGATGAGACATAACATAGACATGCTTACTGGGCTTGGCAGCTATCCAGGCACTAGTGAAATGTGAAGATCAGAGGCCGTGTGTTTGAGGATCATGTTAGTACATATATTTATGTAACTCACAGCATAACTCCGTATGCCTCAAGTGAATTATAGGCCTGCAGCAAAATCCGTCATGTTACCACATATCACAAAGTGCTGCATCACTATCATCCAGCCAGAATGTGCCGGAGTGTCATTATAGTTTATTGTAGAATATACATTGTAACAGCCAGGTAATAAGCTGAGCTAATATGTACAGTACTAGATTATGTTAGTGTGGTTCAGTATACTACATCGATATAGGAGTCTATTCTATACTGTAGTAAGGTAGTGTCTGTATAGGTCACATCTATCTACACTATCTCTTTCAAATTATCTATCTATCTATCTTGTAAAACCTCTCCAGGATCTGCATATATAAGTGAAACTATTTCTATATCTTGAGATGCATCACTTTGTATAGGAAGCATCAGCTAGATCCCATATTTTAGCTCTGCCTTATGGTCGAAATTTTAATTAATGAAAGGGACACTCCTAGAAATGCTTATTACTGTTATGTCTTCTGCACCACCTTAGTGCCTGAGCAGTGGTGTAATGAGTCCAGAGATTTAACAAACTCCGAAAACAGAGGTAATACACCGCCCCCCTCAGGCCCTGTACTTGGCAACATATTAGATTATCTTAATTTTCAGTATGTTTCTATATGAATGAGCCATTAGTAGCTGAAAAGGATTGCCCGACCTCCGATAATATCAGTTATACTTCTGTGGACTGTTATATTGATGAACCTTAGTTCTTGATCATAAAGCTTACATTAACACCTAAAGCTTGATTATGTCCTAGTGATCTGCCTACAACATACAACTGATATATTTCTATAACATGCCCCCCAACTACCATGTAACATTTATAGTAGTAATGTCTGTTGTAAACTGCCCACCAAACTGCCTGGACTACCTGACCATTCAGCACCCCAATGGTGTCCTCCTTAATTGCCTCCTCTGAAGGTTCATTTCCAGGAAATAACTAATCACTGGTCACACAGTATTTAAATAAGTGGTTTGGAGTCAAAGCGGTGGAGGGCTTGAGACTAAGTCTGCTTTATGGGTCCAAATCCAACTTAATCAGTATTGATTGACACATTTAATGAAAGGAGTGTCATCAACAGATCTCTCAAAGTCTTCTCAGGGACGTCAATCAATTCTGATGGGTTGGGTTGGGATTTGGGTCCTGCAAAGCTGACTTCCAATGTGAAGACCAACACCTCCTCGACTCCAAACTAATCATGAACGGTGCATTTTCTGATATATATACTGATTGGAGTAAGCAATTAAGTACACCATCGAGGACCTTAGGAGCAGAAGAGTCAGAGTAGTAGAAGGGGGAGGGGGTGGCAATATCCAGCTGACAGGTTTCCTTCAAGACACTAAGGCACAGGTGTGGCTGCTATCTCCGCTCCGTTTCCTTTCTTCCATGGGCAGTCCTCTACTCTACCTCATACCATATAGACAGCAAACGCAGCTGACACTGCGGTAGCCTCCTCCTCCTCTACCAGATATGTAACCTGGAGCTCCTAGGACCCAATGTAAAATCTGTTGCAGAGCCCCTACCTACCATGTGTCATTTATAATTCTAGGGTCCTCCTTGGTGGCACAGAGGCCTCAGGCTTCAGGGCCTTGTTTGCAACTACTACCTCATACTTGCCTACAGTCCCTATTTTGTCAACACAATCCAGAGAAATAGACCAAAAGGGTTGGGATTTATCCAAAGCCCACCCTAAAGAGGAGGTTTTGGAAGCCCCCCGGGAAGGTCTCTTGGAAGGTAAGGAAGGACTTGAATGGGGCTTGTGTCCAGGGAAAGGGGTGTGATTGTGTTGACATAGACCAGCAGAAGGCCCCACCATAATCATGGTGGCCCATGATGTTTTTTATTATTTTTCATTTTAATTTGCCACTGAAAGGTTCAACGTGCGACAAAATGAAGCAATGTCTCGGTTGTCACAGAGGAAATGGGGTAATATTGCTGTAATATCGCCATGGCACCATCCATTTATCAACTATGACAGCTTATGGAAGCCTTTCTTTTTGATTTTGTCCAATGCTGAGAGCAGTAAACATCTTCAAGTCATCCGAAGAGCTTTTCTTACCATAAGCCTCTGCTTATGCAGCATTCGCATTGCTACCAATACATCATATACATCATTCAATGCAACATTTTACGTTGCCACGGAAACTGACAGAACCTTTTTTCTTTCCTTTGCATCATTAACATCTGCAGAAAACGTTCTGGCCGGTGTATGCACTCAACAAGCCAAATACATCATGTTGCATTATGCATTTCATCAACCCTTTCATTTACATTTTCTTCTTTGCTTTTGGCGCAAGAAAGTTGAGAAAAAAAAAATAAGCGATACAGTCTGAAACTTGTGACATTGTTCCAGACACATTTGCTAACTGGTTCACACATTTCAGAGCTGGCAGAGTAATAAAAGCTTGGTAAACATGGAGACGTAGAGGAATTGATGGTGTTGGCGAGTGTACAAGCTTGATGCAGTGACTGAGATTTACTATAGATTGCAATGATTTAAAGCTGAACCTCCAATGCTCAATAGGGACTGGGTGAGTTGCAGATGCAGGAAACATCTAATTGAATGAAAGGGCAGATTGAAAAAACGGCATCTCACATCTCATTCCATTGCTAATCACATAGCCCAGAATTGAAGCTTTCAGTGAAGAAGTCTACTCAGCCAGTCAAGAGGTGGTGGGTCTAAAATTAGGTGATGTCAGCAGAGACTTGATTATAGGGGTTCTCCAGGAATGAGTAAAATGAAAATACTTAAATATTACGTTATTATAAATATATTCTCAAATACATTTCATTAGTTATAATGTCTTGTTTTGTCTGGGGAGCAATCATTAGGAGAAATAAAATGGCCGCCATCCTATTAGTACAGACAAAACCTGTCCTAATCACACATGAGGACAAGTTACTTCACAACACTGAGCTAAAGAGCTTCCTCATCCTCCTCTCTGCTGTACTTCACAGAGATTATGTTCCTGAATACAGCTGATAAGATCTTCAGCTAAATATCTGTAGGAATGGAGTTCTTGAGGAAACATGAAGTGCAGAGAGGACGGACAGAATAGATTGTGGTAATGGAGACTGCGTGCAAGTGCTGCGGCTCATTACCCCCACCCTCCTCTCAAAACGGGCCATTATAACTAATGAAAAGTATTTGGGAATATATTTATAATAAAAATATTTAAGTATTTTCATTTTCTTAATTCTTGGAGAACCCCTTTAATGAACTTGCAGTGTCCCACTGCTATGGCAGTGCTCCACTGCTAAAAGGGTTAAAAATGTGCACTATGCATTGTCTGTATGTAACTTGCACAAATGGTTAACAGGCCTTAGTAACCGTAGCTAGGTGGGATTGTTTCCACCCTCCCCATATGGAGTGTCTATACAAGGGGTGCACAACCTGCAGCGCATATGTGGCCCCCGTCTTGCTGGACAGAAACACAGCAGATCGAGTGATCAGTTGTGTTTCTGACCAGAACGCCGCACAGAGCTGGATTAAAGGTCAGGTCCCTAGCTGAACATCTGGGGATCTGAGGAGAACACAGAAGCAGTTTATTACCTCTTCTGCATTCTCCTCAGATAGGAGCTCTATGCAGTGAATAGAGGAAGCGCCTATAACGCTCCTGTATTAGACCTGCTGATCATTTGATTGACGGTTGTCTCAGGCGCAGAGCAGAGCTGCAGGGTCTCAGCAGACCCTGATCAGCTCTGCCTTGTACAAAGTCCCCACAGGGGCTGTTTTCCCCTTTGGATGCCACAGTTACAGTGGAATTATACAAAAAAAAGTGTTAGCGTCCCCCAGACGAATTTCAATGAACATATTATTTTAATGGGACATATTATGTGAAATATATTTAAAAAAAGTATACATTTTTTAAACTAACAAATTTATTACTTGATTATAAATATATACCTTAGTTGCAGTCATCAGGGGAAATAAAATGGCTGCCGTCCTATTAGTCCACACAAAACCTGTCCTAATCTCACAGGAGGACAAGTTATTTCAGAACAAAGAGTTAAAGAGCTGCCTCATCCTCCTTTCTGTTCTGCTTGTCAGGGATTGTGATCCAGCTGATAAGATCTTCAGCTGAATATCTGTAGGAAAGGGGTTCATGAGGAGATATGAAGTACAGAGAGGACGGACAGGACAGACTGTGGTAATGTAGCAGACTGAATACACATGCTGCTGGTCATCAGCCACCCTTCTTTCTGTACTTCATGTCTCCTCACTAACGCCATTTCTATAGAGATTCAGCTGAAGATGTATTCAGGATCATAATCCCTGACAAGTAGGAGAGGAGGAGGCAGCTCTTTAGCTCAGTGTTGTGAAGGAACTTGTCCTGCTGTGTGATTAGGACAGGTTTTGTGTGTGCTAATATGATGGTGGCCATTTTATTTCCCCTGATGATTGTTCCCTAGGCAAAACAATTAGTGTTGAGCGACCACCTCTGTGCTCGGGTGCTCTGGCCGAGCACTAGCTGTTGCTCGAGTGCTCGGCCGAGCACCCGAGCATAATGTTAGTCAAACTAACTAACTAGGGTGTCTGGTTAATAGAAAAAGGTCAGAATCGCGACTTCTCCTCTTTTACTCCTTTCACGCTTAAAAGTATGCTAATTAACTGAATTTGTACGCATTAGCGCACAATACGTACACATTAGCGTACAAATGCGTACGCATTAGCATATAAATGCGTACGCATTAGCGTACAATGCGTAGCATTAGCATACAAATTCATACGCATTAGCGTACGATGCGTAGCATTAGCATACAAATCAACATTACAGTGAATGCCAGTACTCTGCCGCACGTTTATTCGCTGCGTAGCAGCGAACAAACGTGCGGGGAAGAGACTCGAGCATTGCGCTTGAGTACACTCGGTGTTCGGCCGAACACCGAGCAGACCCGAGAGTAGGCATGCTCGGGTGAACAGTGAGTTCGGCCGAGCATGCTCGCTCTACACTAAAAACAATCAAATGTAACTAATAACAGATATATACTTATAATAAAGTAATATTTAAGTATTTTCAGTAATTTTATTTTATGAATTCCCAGAGAACCCCTTTAAGCCCATATTAAACTGCACAGTTTTCAGGCCAATTACTGGGAGCAAGTGTTCATAATTGGCCTGTACATTTGTGCCGCTGATCGGCTATTAAATGAGCAATCAATTGTTTGCCAGTTGGTATGCATCTTTCATCAGGAAGAAAGATGTATGGTTACCCAATTTCTGGCCAGTCTGACTATGCTCTAGTGTTCCCCGCCTGTGGTACTACCCTCATCGATATATATCCTTATATTGACTTTTTGTTGTCACTGCCAATAGCAACCGTACCACCAACCCATTCCCATATATTCTGCTACACGGTTGTCCAGGGAATCAAACAATGAAGTAGTCTAGTGTACCAAAGTACTGGTGCCAGCTGAGTACCTTGACTCAAACTACAGTAGTGAGAGAGGGTGAAATTCTATATGTAAATTGTGCCAATTAGTTCATTTTTACCATGGATATCACAGAAAACATATGGGCACGAGTTCTCAGCCTCAGAATCAGAGCTTGGGGTCACTAAGATACTCTGCACATCCTGGACCCAGATCACAGGCCTGTTCTGTGCTGGAATGATTTTTGTGAAGAGATTATGATATCTTTACAAGATTAACCAGAAATCAATGAATGGTCTTACTCCTGACAAAAGGTTATGCCAGCAAATTTATAGTAAATGAACACAACTATGGGCGTCATTTACAAACAGATATACACCACTTTTGTGGCATATATGTGGTGCAGATTAGGTCGGATCTGGAGTGGGCGGGAAATGGGGATGGGCTGGTCATCATTTTCTACGCCTGGTTTAGTAGAAAAAGGTCTAAATGTAAGCCAGCAAGGAAGCTGTCTTACATTTACAATCGGCAGTGGATATGCCGAAGTCATGTAGAGGCCAATGCCTCTACGTCACTTCAGCAATCCACAGCCAGCGCAGGGGCTTGTTAAGCCTGGTGTCTAAACCGCTGCTCTTAATAAATGTGCCCCTATGTTCTTACTTTAACTAGATCCAAAACTCTCTGCTGATTAATTTCTTACTACATTTTAATAGCTGCCTAAGTTCCAGGGTTATGATACTGAGTGCTGATGCTGACTGTCAGCGGCAGAGCTACTGCAGTGAGTGGGTGTGTGGTGTTGGACCCCTGCTGATCAGATATTGATGGCCTATCCTAGGCCATTAGTTGTAAAGGAGTAGCCGACCCCTCTAAAGAAGTATGCAGTAAGCTCATAAGCTCCCTCTTGTGGTGGCAGCAGGAAGCACAAACCTTGTCATTAGAGGGACTGTTTGGCAAATATTTTTTTTTTTAATATTAGGTTAGAAAAATAAAAGAAGCCATACTGACCATGCTGCTTTCCCTGATGCACCTATTGCCGATGCTACAGGATCTCAGGTCCCAAAATAACAAAAAAAAAGAAAACTTACACTATAAAGTTGCCCTATATAGCGGCAAATATTTAAAATGGGCATTATGCCAAAATTACCTCTACTTCTTACATAAGAAGTACTACTACTTCTCACATAAGACAAATAGAAACCGTTTCTCCATCTCATAGCACCTTATTCTGTATCTGACTACTTTGCATTATCTTTCACTGAATAATTTAGCAATTTTGTTTTATCTTTTTTTTTTTTTACACTTTTTACTTTTATTTTTTGCCAAGTCTCACTTTTTAAGCTCTTCTAGCTAAATGCAGCAAGGTGATTTCTAGGTGATTTCCTTCACAGGAAATAAAGTGCTTGAGCACTGTGTCTCCTCAGCTTCAGCAAAATCACACCTGTTATAGAGGACTCATCACCTCTGTAGGTTTCACGTATCATGGCAGCTTCAGCAGAAAGAAAGGTGGCTGCAGGTAACATATGGCACATTTAGGAGGGATCGTATGTATACTAGACGTATGCAACTTTCTAAATGCAGAAAAACTTAAAATTAGCTGCAGATCATGTAGTTCTTATTGAGGGGTTGCTGTCATTGTTGGTCACAAAATACAGTTGCAGCAGAGAAACATTGGTATAATGATCCTGAAATGAATGAATGACATAACTCCAAACATCTGAATCTACCTTTGGAAGAAATTTTGAGGGAACATCATTTCCCAGAAATGCCTTCTTCCAGGCACATATGTATAAGCCTGCTCATTGAGTCTCGTTTGAGGACAGTTGGGAGGCATTCATATGAGGTTGTACCAAGTCCTCCAGGGCAGGAACTGCTTTTTATCTGGCTAATACAAGAGGATCCTGAGGGGTTAGATCCCCCCTTTCCAAAATCCATATGAATAAAGCAGGGATTGTGAGCATTTCTGTATATAAATGTAGATATCTAGCCGGCAATTCCGGATCCCTAGCCAATGTAAAAGGGTCCTTGGCTAAGCTCCCATAATGCAAATCACCAGAAAAAAAGTTCTTTAGAGACTTTGAGACAGCAAGGAATGCTGGGAGATTTCAACGTTGAAGCCTGCATAATCATGAATGCAGCTCTGCCTCTGGCTATGTTATAGGAAGTAACTGAACATCAGTTTCGACTACTGAACAATGTAGATTATACGGCTGTAGTAGAGTTAACACACATGCTTTCTGAGATTTGTTATCTAAACTAAATGCGTTAAGCAAACGCCTTCAATTGCTTTTCAATGGCTTTTGTTTCAAGATAACACAATGAGTTAGGCTACTTTCACACTAGCGTTTTATAATTCCGGTATTGAGTTCCGTCATAGGGGCCGGGAGCATGTAAATATGTATGTGTATTTGTATGTGTATATGTATGTGTGTGTATGTACTGTGTGACATGTGTGGGGCCGGAGCGCGGTTCCGGCCCCACACATGTCCCTGCGGCAGCACGGATCCGGCGGCACCCTTCACCTGCCGGATCCGTGCTGCCGCTAATGTGAAAGATGCCTTAAGAAATTTGAGTTAAGAGTTTGTGTGTTAACCATCCTACATCTGTATTGTGAATGTGTATACAGTCCAGTAGAAAGAATAAGCCTTGAGCATAGAATATAAGAAAATGTGAAGAAAAATGTGTGGGAAAGGCAGTCTACAATCAAACTCACACTTGGAAAACTTAGTTTTTGCATCATTTGCAAGAAGGCCATGTTTTCTTCTCCTACTACTATTCTTCAGTGCCAGTCTTCACTGTAGCCTTGGAGAACGAACTATTCATGACCCAGGAAGACCAGAATAGATGCTGAGCGAACGAGTTGAGATTTGTTTTGGGTCCAGATCGCCGAAATTTTTAAAAAGTTTGGTTTGAACCTGAATTGATTTAGGCTGAACTGAAGTTGCTCCAATTGCCCTGAAAGTTGGTATATAACCCCTTCTAGCCTCCAAGGACTCATAGTTTTTAAGAAAACTTGTTATCTCTTTTCACTTATTTTTTTATGAATTTTCATAAAACTACTTCTGGCAGGATAGATGGTGCTGCTACTACCCACATTCTGGTTCTGGTTCTTTAATTTGGAACCCTTCGGTAGCTCAGACATTTTTGGGTCTCTCAGATAATGTTGTGCACTAACCTGTGTATTGGTGTAGTGAACACATATTCTGCTAGTTTGTATATAATTAACAACCCGCTCCCACCCCCAAAAAAAAATTTTTGATTAAAAACGTGTGAAATAGAGAAGCGGATTTGGGCTTAAATTCATTATCACTCCTAGATACTTTTGTGTGCTACCCTATTGTTGTGGTAATCACGTATATTTGCTGCTAGTTTGAATATAATGGACCCCCCCCAAAAAAAAGATTAAAAAGTGTGAAATAGGTAAACTGATTTGGGTCTTAATTTGTTATTACTTCCAGATACTTTTGTGCACTACCCTGTCTATTGGTGTTGTAATCACATATATATGCTAGTTTAATTACATAGTAACATAGTAACATAGTTTGTAAGGCCGAAAAAAGACATCTGTCCATCCAGTTCAGCCTATTTTCCTACAAGTTGATCCAGGGGAAGGCAAAAAAAACCCTGTGAGGTAGAAGCCAATTTTCCTCACTTTAGGGGGAAAAATTCCTTCCTGACTCCAGTCAGGCAATCAGAATAACTCCCTGGATCAACGACCCATCTCTAGTAACTATAACCTGTAATATTATTACCCTCCAGAAATACATCCAGGCCCTTCTTGAACTCTCTTAGTGAACTTACCATCACCACCTCCTCAGGCAGAGAGTTCCATAGTCTCACTGCTCTTACCGTAAAGAATCCTCTTCTATGTTTATGTACAAACCTTCTTTCCTCCAGACGCAGAGGATGTCCCCTCGTCACAGTCACAGTCCTCGGGATAAATAGATGATGGGAGAGATCTCTGTACGGACCTCTGATATATTTATACATAGTTATTAGATCTCCCCTCAGTCGTCTTTTTTCTAAAATGAATAACCCTAATTTTGATAATCTTTCTGGGTACTGTAGTCCACCCATTCCAGTTATTACTTTAGTTGCCCTCCTCTGAACCCTCTCCAGCTCTGCTATGTCTGCCTTGTTCACAGGAGCCCAGAACTGTACACAGTACTCCATATGTGGTCTGACTGGTGATTTGTAAAGTGGCAGGACTATGTTCTCATCACGTGCATCTATGCCTCTTTTGATGCAACCCATTATCTTATTGGCCTTGGCAGCAGCTGTCTGACACTGGTTTCTACAGCTTAGTTTGCTGTTCACTAAAATTCCTAGGTCCTTTTCCATGTCAGAGTTACCCAATGCTTTACCATTTAGTATGTACTGGTGACTTGCATTATTCCTTCCCATATGCATAACCTTACATTTGTCAGTGTTAAACCTCATCTGCCACTTTTCTGCCCAAGCCTCTAGTCTATCCAGATCCTGCTGTAGCAGTGCACTGTCCTCCTCTGTGTTAATTACTTTACACAGTTTAGTGTCATCTGCAAAAATTGATATTTTACTGTGCAAGCTTTCTACAAGATCATTAATAAATATATTGAAGAGAATAGGACCCAATACAGACCCCTGTGGTACCCCACTAGTGACAGTGACCCAATCTGAGTATGTACCGTTAATAACCACCCTCTGTTTTCTATCACTAAGCCAGTTACTTACCCACATACAGACATTTTCTCCCAGGCCAAGCATTCTCATTTTGTATACTAACCTTTTATGTGGTACCGTGTCAAACGCTTTGGAGAAGTCCAAATATACGACATCCATTGAGTCGCCGCGGTCAAGTCTAGAACTTACCTCCTCATAGAAACTGATTAAATTGGTTTGACATGACCGATCCCTCATGAAGCCATGCTGATATGGAGTTATTTGCTTATTTTCATTGAGGTACTCCAAGATAGCATCTCTCAGAAAACCTTCAAACAGTTTACCCACAACAGAAGTTAAACTTACCGGCCTATAGTTTCCAGGCTCTGTTTTTGGACCCTTTTTGAATATTGGCACCACATTTGCTATGCGCCAATCCTGTGGAACACTCCCCGTCAGTATAGAGTCCTTAAATATCAGAAATAAGGGTCTGTCGATTACATTACTTAATTCTCTTAGGATACGGGGGTGTATGCCATCCGGTCCTGGTGATTTGTCTATTTTAATATTTTTAAGACGTTGCTGCACCTCTTCCTGGGTCAGAGAGGACACTTTTAAAGGGGAATTTACTTTTATACTCTGCATTTCATCTGACAGTTTATTTTCCTCAGTGAATACAGTGGAGAAAAAGTTATTTAGTAGCTTCGCTTTCTCCTCATCGCTCTCTGCTACTCCCCCCTCATTACTCTGTAAGGGGCCGACACCTTCAGGTTTATACTTTTTAGTATTTATATAATTGAAGAACATTTTAGGGTTAGTTTTACTCTCTTTGGTGATTAATCTCTTGGTCTCTAGTTTGGCTGTTTTTATGTGTCTTTTACATATTCTATTTTTTTCCTTATAGTTTTTCAATGCTTCCTCACTCCCCTCCTGTTTTAGTGATTTAAATGCTTTCTATTTGTCATTTATTGCTTTCTTTACAGTTCTGTTTATCCACATTGGTTTTTTCTTGTTCCTTAACCTTTTATTCCCATAAGGTATGTACCTCTCACAATTAGATATTAGGATGCTTTTAAAAATATCCCATTTTGTGGCTGTATTTTTATTTTTGAGGACTTTGTCCCAGTTAGTTAGGCCTATGGCCTCTCTTAGTTGGCTAAATTTTGCTTTTTTGAAGTTTGGTATTTTTGTTCCTCCCTGAAGAGACGCTCTTTTGAATGACAATTGGAAGGTTATTATGTTATGGTCACTGTTTCCCAGGTGTCCCCCAACCTGCACACCTGTTGTTCTGTCAGGTCTATTGGTTAATACTAAGTCCAGTATGGCCGTCCCTCTAGTGGGGTCCTGAACCAGTTGGGAAAGGTAATTGTCTTTGGTTATTTCCAAGAACCTGTTTCCTTTATGAGATGTACAGGTTTCAGTTTCCCAGTCTATATCTGGGTAGTTGAAGTCCCCCATAATAACGACCTCATTATGATTTGCCGCCTCGTCTATTTAATTTAGAAGTAGATTTTCTGTGGTCTCTGATATATTGGGTGGTTTATAATAAACCCCTATTAGTATTTTATTATTGTTTTTGGCTCCATTTATTTCTACCCACAGTGACTCCACATCCTTATGTCCCTCACTTATATCTTCCCGGAGTGTGGGCTTTAGGCATGACTTTACATAAAGGCAGACCCCTCCCCCTCTCTGGTTTTGACGATCCTTTCTAAAAAGATTGTAACCCTGTACATTAACTGCCCAGTCATAGCTATCATCCAGCCATGTCTCAGTTACTCCCACTATGTCATAGTCCTCCTCACACATCACTAATTCCAGTTCACCAGTTTTATTAGCTAGGCTTCTGGCATTAGTGTACATACAACTAAGAGGTTGATGTATATTTCTTACCCTACACCTTTCCTTCTGATCTGTTCTAGTTCCTCCTTCCATTCCTCCCCCAGTTCCATTACCTTGCCCCAGGTCTCTATCTGCACTATCTTCCCCTCCTATAATGTAGTTACCCTCCCCCCAGGTCCCTAGTTTAAACACTCCTCCAGCCTTCTAGCCATCTTCTCCCCCAAAACAGCTGCCCCTTCCCCATTGAGGTGCAGCCCATCCCTACGGTAGAGCCTGTAGCCGACAGAGAAGTCGGCCCAGTTCTCCAGGAACCCAAACCCCTCCTTCCTACACCAGTTCTTGAGCCACTTGTTTACCTCCCTAATCTCCCGCTGCCTTTCTTGTGTGGCTCGTGGTATAGGCAGTATTTCGGAAAACACTACCTTGGAGGTCCTTGCCCTAAGCTTATGCCCTAGATCCCTAAAATCATTTTTAAGGACACTCCCCCTACCTCTAACTTTGTCATTGGTACCGATATGGACCATGACTGCTGGATCTTCTCCAGCCCCTCCCAGTAATCTGTCAACCCGAACTACATTTAACGATCCCCGAAAAAATGTAAATTCCAACAGTGTGGAAAGTATGTAAATGGACGACTGAGGCTTGATGCTTAATTTCAGCTTAGGCTACTTTCACACTAGCATTTTAAAATTCCGGTATTGAGTTCCATCATAGGGACTCAATACCGGAATAAAATGCTTCAGTTTTGTCCCTATTCATTGTCAATGGGGACAAAACTGTACTGAAGACAACGGAATGCTCCTGAAAGCATTCCGTTCCGTCTTCAGACCGGAGAACAAACCGCAGCATGCTGCGGTTTGCTCTCCGGTCCAGGCATCCGCACCAAGACGGATCCAGAATGACCCCCAATGCAAGTCAATGGGGGCGGATCCGTCTGGTGTGACCACAATGGTAACCGGATCCGCCCTCCATTGACTTTCAATGGAGTTCATGATGGATCCGTCACCACATACACACAATACACACATACAGACATAGATATACACATAAACATACACAGACATATATACATACAAATACACATACATACTTACATGCTCCCCGGCAGGTCTCCAGAGCGCCGGAGGGACAGGACGGCGCACACATAGGACGATTCCACCAGCAGAGGGCACTGTGGGGAATCGTCACCTGTGCGAGCCGTCCTGCTCCTCCGACGTTCTGGAGACCTGCCGGGAGCATGTAAGTATGTATGTGTATTTGTCTGTGTATATGTGTGTGTGTCTGTGTGTATGTATGTACTGTGTGACATGTGTGGGGCCGGAGCGCGGTTCCGGCTCCACACATGTCGCTGCGGCAGTCCTGATCCGGCAGCACCCTTCACCTGCCGGATCAGGCCTGCCGCTAGTGTGAAAGTAGCCTTAACACACACAGATTGCTGCCATACCGTAGGTATTGCTGAAGTAATCACTAGAGATGAGCGAATTGAGCTTTGGATCCATGATCCAAAGTCGAGTCACTCAAAACTTAATTATAATGCTGTACGGAGATCCGTCTCCGTACAGCATTAAAATGTATGGGCTCCGGTGAGGGAAATTTGTTATCACCGAAGTCTCGTAGGACTTTGGTGAATATTTTTGGCATTTGATTTTTCAACTTGAAAACCATTTTAAAACTTGGTTCCAAAGTCGGCTTCAGTACTGAGATACAGCCAGTACCGACTTCAAATTCCTGTTTTAAAATGTTTTCGCAAGACTTTGGTGATAATTCATCTTAACTCGCTGGAGCCTATATATTGGAATACTGTCTGGAGAGGAATCTACGTACAGTATTCAAACAAAGTTTTTACCAAAGCGACCTCGGATATAGGATTCGAAGCTCGCTTCACTACAGATACAAATGTTCTTCAAGTATATACATGGTAAAAAGTATAAACCTGAAGGTGTCGGCCCCTTACTGAATAATGAGGGGGGGGGGGGGGGGTTGCAGAGAGCAATGAGGAGAAAGCAAAGCTGCTAAATATTTTTTCTCCGCTGTATTCACTGAGGAAAATAAACTGTCAGATGAAATACAGAATATAAAAGTTAATTCCCCATTAAAAGTGCCCTGTCTGACCCAGGAAGAAGTACAGCAACGTCTTAAAAAGATTAAAATAGACAAATCGCCAGGACCGGATGGCATACACCCCCGTACCCTAAGAGAGTAATGTCATAGCCAGACCCTTATTTCTGATATTTAAGGACTCTATACTGACAGGGAGTGTTCCACAGGATTGGCGCATAGCAAATGTGGTGCCAATATTCAAAAAGGGTCCAAAAACAGAGCCCGAAAACTTTAGGTCGGTAAGTTTAACTTCTGTCGTGGGTAAACTGTTTGAGGGTTTTCTGAGAGATGCTATCTTGGAGTACCTCAAATAAAATAAGTAAATAACGCCATATCGGCATGGCTTCATGAGGGATCGGTCATGTCAAACTAATTTAATCAGTTTCTATGAGGAGGTAAGTTCTAGACCTGACCGCAGCGAATCAATGGATGTTGTATATCTGGACTTCTCCAAAGCATTTGACACTGTACCACATAAAAGGTTAGTATATAAGATGAGAATGCTTGGCCTGGGAGAAAATGTATGTATGTGGGTAAGTAACTGGTTCAGTGATAGAAATCAGAGGGTGGTTATTAACGGTACATACTCAGATTGGGTCACTAGTGGGGTACCACAGGGGTCAGTATTGGGCCCTATTCTCTTCAATATATTTATTAATGATCTGGTAGAAGGCTTGCACAGTAAATATCAATTTTTGCAGATGACACTAAACTGTGTAAAGTAATTAACACAGAAGAGGACAGTACACTGCTACAGATGGATCTGGATAGAGTGAAGGCCTGGGCAGAGAAGTGGCAGATGAGGTTTAACACTGACAAATGTAAGGTTATGCACATGGGAAGGAATAATACAAGTCATCAGTACATACTAAATAGTAAAACACTGGGTAACACTGACATGGAAAAGGACCTAGGAATTTTAGTAAACAGCAAACTAAGGCTACTTTCACACCAGCGTTTCTGCTGGATTCGTCAGGGATCAGCAAAAACGCTTCCGTCATGATAATACAATCGTCTGCATCCGTTCTGAACGGATCCGGTTGTATTATGTTTTAAATAGCCAAGACGGATCCGTCATGAACTTCATTGAAAGTCAGTGGGGTATGGATCCGTTTTCTATTGTGTCAGAAAAAATCTGACCGTTTGGCTCAGTTTCGTCATGCGGACACCAAAACGCAGCAAGTGTCCGCCTCCAAAACGGAATGGAGACTGAACTGAAGCAAACTGAAACAAAACTGATGCATTCTGAACGGATCCTTTTCCATTCAGAATGCATTAGGACAAAACTGATCAGTTTTGGACCGTTTATGAGAGCCTGTGATGAATCTCACAAACGGATCCGTACAACGCAAGTGTGAAAGTAGCCTAAGCTGTAGAAACCAGTGTCAAAAAGCTGCTGCCAAGGCCAATAAGATAATGGGTTGCATCAAAAGGGGCATAGATGCCCGTGATGAGAACATAGTCCTGCCACTTTACAAATCACTAGTCAGACCACACATGGAATACTGTGTACAGTTCTGGGCTCCTGTGAACAAGGCAGACATAGCAGAGCTGGAGAGGGTTCAGAGGAGGGCAACTAAAGTAATAACTGGAATGGGTGGACTACAGTACCCAGAAAGATTATCAAAATTAGGGTTATTCACTTTAGACAAAAGACGACTGAGGGGAGATCTAATAACTATGTATAAATATATCAGGGGTCTGTACAGAGATCTCTCCCATCATCTATTTATCCCCAGGAATGTGACTGTGACAAGGGGACATCCTCTGCGTCTGGAGGAAAGAAGGTTTGTACCCAAACATAGAAGAGAATTCTTTACGGTAAGAGCAGTAAGACTATGGAACTCTCTGCCTGAGGAGGTGGTGATGGTAAGTTCACTAAAAGAGTTCAAGAGAGGCCTGGATGTATTTCTGGAGGGTAAAAATATTATAGGTTATAGTCACTAGAGATGGGTCGTTGATCCAGGGAGTTATTCTGATTGCCTGATTGGAGTCGGGAAGGAATTTTTTTCCCTAAAGTGTGGAAAATTGGTTTCTACCTGACAGGGGTTTTTTGCCTTCCTCTGGATCAACTTGTAGGATAACAGGCTGAACTGGATAGACAGATGTCTTTTTTAACTATGTTACTATGTTACTATGTTACTATGTATATACTTAATTTTTAACCTCACAAAAAAAAATTTTTAATTGAAAATGGGGAAACAAAATGAAAGTATTTACTTGCATATAGCTGCTTTTGATGGTGCACCAGCACTTCTGATGGCAGGTAAATCCACAGGTCCTGTCTTCTCTCTCCTTGTCTCTCAGCTGCCCTGCTTGCTTCTCTCTATTGCACACATACACACACTTCTTCTTTGGAATCCTAGCCTTTCCCTTCACTGTCCCTGGCTTGATTGATTGATTTCTGACTGACTGTCCCTGATTGATTTTTCACTATCCCTGACTCCTTAAGATCGTTTTACTGACACACTCTGTAACAACAAACAACCCTTTCTCACAGCCCAGCACAGAATGGCGTCCTGCTCATTCTGCTAGGGCACCTAGCTGCCTGCTGCAGCACTGATTGGCTCATCCAGGCTGTCTCTTCCCCTACTTCCTCTCAGGGCCTTGTGAGAACTGTTCTTCTTCCCTCATAGTGTTTTTTCTTCCAACATGTGCACTAAAATGGTGCTATGCACTGTTTTAGTGGATTCGTCCGAAACAAACCCGGAAAGATTCAGGTTTCGTCTGCTGTCCAAATAATAGCAAAGTTTTGAGCTCAGACCTTGGTGATTTCTTAAACTAATCACAAATGTTTGTTTTACTTATACCTAAAGAATCACTCCCACAAAAATTTGTATTCTCTGAACTGTTAGAAAGGTGCATGATGTCCATTGTAGTGAAGATAATCTTACCAGTGATTGCATTTGTGAGTTATAACCTCCCTTCTGATCCTCAGCTGTGTCTGACACAGGACAGGAAGTCAGTTACTTCTCTATTCATTTCTATGAGACTGACATTGAGGCTCCCATAGGAGTTCATAGAGAAACTGGCTTCCTGTCGATGTGTGATACTGTGTTATTTAGAGAGTCAGTGTCACATGATAGAGATGAGGATTAGAAAGGAGGTTATAACTCACAAATACAGTCACTTGTAAGAGGATTACCTACATTATGTACTTCTAACAGGTCAGAGAATAAAAATTTTGTGGGAGTGCTTCCTTAAATTATTGAGAAAGGGCAATGTATCCTGCAGAGTGAACACAATTTTTCACGGTAAAAAAATGACGTTTTTTAAAATTCTTTTTTAAATTTTTAATTTCTCATATGGTTACAATGACACTCTGCTCTTAAGTGTTTCATATATTTTGGAGCGCCCCCAGGAGGTAAGAAGAATTTAAGTAGGAACACCGGTTAGTTTTACGGCTACATTAGCATACATATATTTTTTATTCTAGTAACCCTAAGAGAGACAGAGGAAGACCTTTAATTGCAATATCTGTGTAGGTTCGGAATATATTAGCGCTGCAATGCTACATAAATACTTTGCCTTGAGGATAAAAAGTTAATTAACCAGACGCATTCACTGCCTATTACGATATAATAGATGTGCTACAATCACCCTCGGCTACGCACCCTGCCAAAGACTGAGTATTTCTGTCTCTTTATCAATATGAGATAATTCACCAGTGATCTCTTACGGCTCATGTTTTGATTAAAAATTCAACAGGAATAAAAAAATATATATACAAAACTAATTAAGCCATTTTTTTTTTACCAGCCATGTGTATCTAATGGGAAAAATTACAGGCGACGCAACTGTTTCATTACTATGATGTTTGAAGCCATAAAGCTGAAGAAGATGTCCGCTCAACAAGGGCTTATTTATAGGAGTTGCTGGCAACGCAACAGAATTATGGTATAGTTGGGTCAATAGTGCTGTAAATGATGGCAAACAAAAATTTTACTTGTGCCCTACTCAAACCACCCCCCATATCACTTAGGCTCTGTTCACATCGACCATTCCTGGCCTATTGGTTATGACTGATTTGTAGGATGAGAACTTTTCTTACAGGAAAGAATACATTAGTGGACTACACTTATGTGGCCATCTTCAGAATCCTTATGGAATAGACTCTAAAAACTATGTCTTCTGGACAAACCTGAAACATGATCTTTGGGTCCTTTTCTGTGCCAAACTACTCCAAAACAAAAACTGTTTTATTTAGGCTCTGCTCCCACATCCATGATGGGTATGATGGATCTGATATCTAATGGAAAGAGTGAATCAATGAATTTTCCAAAATTTGTTTTGGGTCCAACTTGGTCAAATAGTCCTTTTGATTCCGTCCAAATAAATTTGGTCTTAATCGAAAGAGTTCCTATTGCACTGAAAAGTTGTATATGATGCTCTGAGGTCTTTTAGGCCTATATCCAACTCCTTTCACGCTCTTTTATGTGAAGACACCATTATTTATCACAAAGTGACATTAACATATATAACTGTGGGTAAACGGATGGTAGCTGGTGGTAAAACTCTATGACTATGGGTAAATGGATGGTAGCCAGTGATAACACTCTGTTTAAAAATACACATTGTTGGATTCTTTGTCGGATCACAGTAGCAATAATTCTTCCCCATACAGATGGACTGCTGCATGTCAATGCGGCTTTAACAAGCTGGCAATGATTGGGAATGACTAATTGGTTCCTGATCATTGCCCTGTGTATCGGCCAATGTAAGTGGGATCTAAGTGGTGGTTATGTATATCCACTGAGCCTTTAAAGAGGACCTTTCACCACTCCTGACATGCCTGTTTTAATAGCTTCATGCATTCCCCATGTAATAACAAGTCTGGAACATCTATTCTTATATCTGTATGTTGTGGCATTCCTTTATTATTTGCACTAGAAGTTATGAATGAATTGCTATTTGTCTTCAGTAAGGTTACCGAGGGGAGGTAAACAGTTGGGGGTGTGTATCTGCACAGTCTGAACATGGCAGCACTGATTGGCTAGAGTCAGTCTGTGCAGGTACACACCCCCAACTGGTCACCTCCCCTCTGTTCCTTTACTGAAGGCAAATAGCAATTCATTCATAACTTCTAGTGCAAATAATAAAGGAATGGCAGAACATAGAGCCATAAGAATAGATGTTCCAGAATTGTTAGTACGTGGGGAATGCAATGAGCTATTAAAACAGGCATGTCAGGAGTGGTGAAAGGTCCTCTTTAAGATATAAGTGGTGACCTATAAGATGATTCAAGAAATATTACTGCAAACACAATGTTAATGTATATCTATGTCTAAAGCCATAGACAGGCGTCGCTTTGGCATTTCTGGGGCCCAAAGCAATGTTACACCTCTAAGATCTACCCTGTTACACTGCTGAGCTTTGCCCCCATTGCACCGCTAAGCTCCATCACTCATAGCCTGCTAAGCCCCTCTCTCAACTTAGCATTGCAGGGTGCTACTGCTCTACAGCTGGGAAAGGCCCAACTCCCACACTGGGCCCGTTTGAAGCTTAACAGGCTACTTCGGCAGTATGTCCGCTCTAGTTTTTTTTTTCTAGCTAACTGCTTGTGACCAGCAGGGAGCCGTCCTGATTCTTGGGGGAATCAGGATGGCTTGCATGGGGGTAAAGTCCACCCTTGTCTGTAGACCATGTTGGATCATACACATTCATACAGATCAGCAAGCAGAGGATGTGGTACGGTTTAAAGGAGGACTTAGAATTCTATTCCAATAATTTAGAATCCGGTCGCAGATTTCATGTCTCAGGAGGTAAGGATAATATTAACTACAATGCAGAAGCTTCCCAAAGGACATGTCTTAATATGGAAATTAACCTCTCAGCACAATTAAAATCCACGAGGCGTGCAGCAACCTTTGTCAATATAATGGAAACAAATCTGGGTTGTGCACAGAACGATAACCGGATTGAAGTACAGTATGAGACTACAAACATGGTGAGACGCTCACAGCTGAATAGCTTAAGTTACTTTTATTGATTTATATAGCGACACGGCCTCTAAGTTCCCTTTGTAGGATACACAGGATACATACATTGCAGGCAGACATTTATTGACTGTTAATACTATATACTAAGTTGCTGACTTAATCACTATTGAACACCAGGCCAGACTTAGAAGAGGACCTGTCATCACTCCTGGCATATCCGCTTCAGTAAATACTTGTATTTTCCATGAAATTATGATTCTGGGAATTTTTTTCATATCTTTAGATAATACAGTTCCTCTATTATTTCATTTAGCAACTTATGAATAGATTAACAACTGGGTGTTACCATTCCCCTTGTCAAAGGGGCGTGTCCATAAATAGCTTGACAGTGTCAGTATCGACTGGACAGTGTGTAGAGACACATCACCAACTAAAGACAGACAGTCACTAAGTAATAGCACAATGCAAATCTCTCAGAAAAAGATGCTCCAGAATGGCTATTTCATGTGGAATACAAATAGTTAGACATGTCAGGAAAAATCATAGGTCATCTTTAAATGTTTGTTACGATACTGGTAAACACGGCTGGAATCCGGTGGCCAGATGGATTGAGCCAAACGCAATTGTGAACTCTAGAGATGTTGTCCATAGTGCAGTTTGAAGTGTAGATCAAGAGGTGATAATTCAGCAAATAATAGAAACAGTCTGGGTAAGATGGTTCTGACGAGCAGGAGACTGGAACAAATCACAATAGTTGAATTGCCTCATGGATATAAGTAGGCCCAAACAGGAAACAAGATGGCTTCCAATAATTATTATAATCTGTTTGGTGTCACACACTGGTATGTGACTAGTTTGTGACACCAAACGGATCCGTCCCCATTGACTTATAGTCGGATGAGAATGGATCTGGATGGCTGCGGGCAGGGGAGCGCAGGGGATCCAAACATTGAACCGCTCGTTACCAGCAGGTTCGCTCATCTCTAATAATTACCCATTTACTAAAGTCTTCTGCTCCTTTCCCTTTCAGCTGATCACAAGGACAATTACCTTCTCAAAATACTGTAGGTTTCTACGTTGAGACAAACCAAACCTTATATCGTTTTCTTCTACAACCAACTCTTTTCTTAATAAGAATAATAATAATAATACACTGATCTGAGGTCTGATGGGGCACAATACGCTGATCTGAGGTCTGATGGGGGCACAATACGCTGACCTGAGGTCTGATGGGGGCACATTCTGCTGATCTGAGGTCTGATGGGGGCACAATACGCTGATCCGAGGTCTGATGGGGGCACAATACGCTGATCTGAGGTCTGATGGAGGCACAATACGCTGATCTGAGGTCTGATGGGGGCACAGTAGGGTGATGTGAGGACTAATGGGGGCACATTCTGCTGATCTGAGGTCTGATGGGGGTACAATACGCTGATCTGAGGTCTGATGGGGCACAGTAGGCTGATGTTCGGTCTGATGGGGGCACATTCTGCTTATCTGAGGTCTGATGGGGGCACAATACGCTGATCTGAGGTCTGATGGGGGCACAGTAGGCTGATGTGAGGACTAATGGGGGCACATTCTGCTGATCTGAGGTCTGATAGGGGTACAATACGCTGATCTGAGGTCTGATGGGGCACAGTAGGCTGATGTGAGGTCTGATGGGGGCACAATACGCTGATCTGGGGTCTTATGGGGCACAATACGCTGATCTGAGGTCTGATGGGGGCACAGTAGGCTGATCTGAGGTCTGATGAGGGCACAGTGGGCTGATCTGAGGTCTGATGGGCGCACAGTAGGCTGATCTGAGGTCTGATGGGGGCACAGTACGCTGATCTGAAGTCTGATGGGGCCACAGTAGGCTGATGTGAGGTCTGATGGGGGCACATTCTGCTGATCTGAGGTCTGATGGGGCACAATATGCTGATCTGAGGTCTGATGGGGGCACAGTACGCTGATCTGAGGTCTGATGGGGGCAGGGGACTGTTAGTTTAGTGATGTAAAAACTGGGGACAGGTTTCCTTTAACATAGGAGTCCCCTTGTTTTTTACTCCTATTACTCCTATATTTTACTGCATTATATGGTAGAGTATTTACACTAGGGTATGTAGAAAGTCTATTGTACTGTACTTAACAGCATAGATGATCTAGCAGTTTATATAGTCATCTTTCTAATACAATATTATAACCACAACTAGTAGTATGTGCCTGTGAAGTTGGAAACGTGCGTTTGGGAAGCCATTAAGTGGGGGGCCCACTCAAGTATGTTTCGCCCCCCCTGTGCTGAACCTCTAGCTACGCCTCGGCTTTGAAGTAATTGACCAGGTCTTCAGCACAGAAGTTAGTGATGGACATGTGCATTTTAGAGCTAGAGTTAGTGAAAAGTAGAGGTGAGAGAGGTGAAATAGGTCTGTTTGGCAAGGCGGAGGGCAGAGTGGTAGGTTTTATGAATAAATTTATAATGGAGAAAATTTGCAGATATTTTTGTATTTTCTCAATAAATATTTGGCTGAATGAAACGTGTTTCAGATTTGTGCCAGGATTGCTGTGGTCTATGTCAGGAAAGATGGAGTGTAATGGATGCCGCTTCATCCAGGGTGGTTTTGAAGGTATGGTTGTTATGATTGGCAACCACATCCAGATAAGAAATGGAAGATATTGGGGCCAGTGATAACTGTAGGGTGATAATAAGTTGCTGAGAGTTAGCGCCATGTAGGTTTCTGTATGTGTGAAAGGTAGGAATGTCATGAGAAGAGTAAGAGATCTTTATAGTAAAGAAATGAAGATTGTGGTCAGAAAGTGGAAAGGATGACTTGATAAAGTCAGTGACAAAGCAGAGGCAGAAGAAGACTAGATCAAGCGTATTGCCATTTTTTCTTGAAATGTAACCTACATTACATAACTTTGTCTCAGAGATAATTTAATTATAAAACAAAAAAATCATAGGACAATATTTCAAAATGAGAAAAATGTCAATAAATGAATGTGAGAGTAAAGGTGATGCATTTGAGAGCTACTTTTGTGTTGTTTAGAAGCTGATTATCTTCCTCTGTAAATCTCGCTGTAGTTACTGGAGTCATAGAAATCTGTAATAGGCAGTCGGGGACATATCAGATTCACCCGAGATGGCCATCTATCCAAAAACACTGCTCCCTATTTCTCAGCACTCATAATTGGAAGTGTCAAGAAATGACAGAGGCTTTATTACAGTGTCTGTTAGCAGAACTTTGTCCTCAAGGGAAGACCACAGACAGCGTAATGGAAAGGAAGAATGATAGAAATGTTTTTCTTTTTCAGAACTTGGTTAAAGGACAACGCTACAAACCACAAGGCCTTTTTTTTTATAGAAGTGCCAATTTATTATGTAATACCGCTACAGTTGATGGAGTAAAGAGCTGCCATATAGTGCTAATACAGGGGCAATAGGATCAATTGATTAGTGGGAACTTGGTCAAGAAAGGGCATAGTTTATGTATCCTGGCCTTTGATCCATTGGGGATAAATATAACAATAAAATAGATAGTAGCGCAACTACTTTATATATACAGTACAGACCAAAAGTTTGGACACACCTTCTCATTCAAAGAGTTTTCTGTATTTTCATGACTATGAAAATTGTAGATTCACACTGAAGGCATCAAAACTATGAATTAACACATGTGGAATTATATACTTAACAAAACAGTGTGAAATAACTGAAAATATGTCTTATATTCTAGATTCTTCAAAGTAGCCACCTTTTGCTTTGATTACTGCTTTGCACACTCTTGGCATTCTCTTGATGAGCTTCAAGAGGTAGTCACCTGAAATGGTATTCCAACAGTCTTGAAGGAGTTCCCAGAGATGCTTAGCACTTGATGGCCCTTTTGCCTTCACTCTGCGGTCCAGCTCACCCCAAACCATCTCGATTGGGTTCAGGTCTGGTGACTGTGGAGGCCAGGTCATCTGGCGTAGCACCCCATCACTCTCCTTCTTTGTCAAATAGCCCTTACACAGCCTGGAGGTGTGTTTGGGGTCATTGTCCTATTGATAAATAAATGATGGTCCAACTAAACGCAAACCAGATGGAATAGAACGCCGCTGCAAGATGCTGTGGTAGCCATGCTGGTTCAGCATGCCTTCAATTTTGAATAAATCCCCAACAGTGTCACCAGCAAAGCACCCCCACACCATCACACCTCCTCCTCCATGCTTCACGGTGGGAACCAGGCAGGTAGAGTCCATCCGTTCACCTTTTCTCGCACAAAGACACGGTGGTTGGAACCAAAGATCTCAAATTTGGACTCATCAGACCAAAGCACAGATTTCCACTGGTCTAATGTCCATTCCTTGTGTTCTTTAGCCCAAACAAGTCTCTTCTGCTTGTTGCCTGTCCTTAGCAGTGGTTTCCTAGCAGCCATTTTACCATGAAGGCCTGCTGCACACAGTCTCCTCTTAACAGATGTTGTAGAGATGTGTCTGCTGCTAGAACTCTGTGTGGTATTGACCTGGTCTCTAATCTGAGCTGCTGTTAACCTGCAATTTCTGAGGCTGGTGACTCGGATGAACTTATCCTCCGCAGCAGAGGTGACTCTTGGTCTTCCTTTCCTGGGGCGGTCCTCATGTGAGCCAGTTTCTTTGTAGCGCTTGATGGTTTTTGCGACTGCACTTGGGGACACTTTCAAAGTTTTCTCAATTTTTCGGACTGACTGGCTGGCCTTTATTTCTTAAAGTAATGATGGCCACTCGTTATTCTTTACTTAGCTGCTTTTTTCTTGCCATAATACAAATTCTAACAGTCTATTCAGTAGGACTATCAGCTGTGTATCCACCTGACTTCTGCCCAACTCAACTCATGGTCCCAACTCCATTTATAAGGCAAGAAATCCCACTTATTAAACCTGACATGGCACACCTGTGAAGTGAAAACCATTTCAGATGCCTACCTCTTGAAGCTCATCAAGAGAATGCCAAGAGTATGCAAAGCAGTAATCAAAGCAAAAGGTGTCTACTTTGAAGAACCTAGAATATAAGACACATTTTCAGTTGTTTCACACTTTTTTGTTAAGTATATAATTCCACATGTGTTAATTCATAGTTTTGATGCCTTCAGTGTGAATCTACAATTTTCATAGTCATGAAAATACAGAAAACTCTTTTGAATGAGAAGGTGTGTCCAAACTTTTGGTCTGTACTGTAGCTCCCACAAGTGGTTCAGAAAACCTCTGATCAATAGTGGTCTTCAGCTAAACGTGTCTCCAAATGGTTAATGTACGCACCACGTTTTAACCAAAACAAACAAAAAACAAAACCCTGCCATTTTTGGCTTATGTGCTCCAAATAAAGCAGCGTATGCTTCACTTAGTGGTACCTTGGACTCTTGAAAGTTTTTTCTTAGGATAATTCTAAAAGCCTAATTATTGAAGTGAATGCTCCCTACATTATTGTAGTCCTGATTTAGGCTGGGACGTTTGTAAAACCTTTTCACAGTAGGTTTGAGAGAGAGGTCTGCTAGCCTGTTCTTTTTTTTAATGAAATGGAGCATTGGATCTATCAGTCAAAAAGCAGAGGTGTAATAATGCTAAATTCATATCAGGGCAGATACTCTTGTGGACATGGTACATACATAATGTAGACATGTAGCAATCCTCATCTTGACTCTTAAGGTCCCTTTAGACTGCCCGATATTTGGGGAGATTATTGCTAACAGACATTCTTAAGAATGCTTATTCGTAATAATCTTCTTGTGTGAAAGTGCCAAAGATTACCCGATGGACTAGTAAAATGCTCAGTCATCGAGTAATAGGACCATTGGTGCGGTCACCTAAACCATTGTTTACTGGCAGTACATCGTGCTGTCTAAACAACCTCTGCTGCTGGCAATCATTCTGTATGGGGGACGAGCCATGGCATTGGTAATTGCTCCTTCCTATACTGTGGAGGAGATTGCTGCATGTAAATGTAGCAAGAGCAGGCAGATGTTGGGAAGCAATGCTTCATTCCCGACAATCGTCTGCTTAATTGAGTAGTGTAAAGGGGCCTTTAAAGCGCTAAGTAAACAATGGCAAGAAAATGTTAATTGACTTTTCCAATGGATTTCAATGGCTTTTATATTGTGATATCATACCGATACTCAAGTTTAGATCTGCTACATACATCTCTATTACATGGATGACTAGTTATTTAAATGGTTTCATGTAATACTATATTTCCCCTGTAGTGGCCACTACAAAAAGAAAATACAGTAGATGTGTATTCTTCTGTCAAAATCAACTAGTTGGTGGCTCTCGTATTATTGAGGTTTTCCAGGATCCAGCGGGTCCTGTAATGCCACCGTCATTGAACATAGCACACCTGTAAGAGAAGGTTTGTAATATATTTGCAAATGTTAATGTGACTGTAATTCATGCCCTGTGTATGTCCCATAGGCTGTGTATGGAGTGGGAGGTTACCTTGTAACTTTGGCTAGCTAGACCTGGTAGCACCCTTAACCCTTTCAGTATCGGAGGTTTTTTCGGTTTTGCGTTTTCATTTTTCTTCCCTATTTTCTGTGAGCACTAACCTTTTTTATATTTTTGTTCACATAGCTGTATGGGGGTTTATTTTTTGCGGGACAAGTTGTAATTTCTAATGCCACCATTAATTATGGCATAAAATGTAGTGGGAAGTGGTAAAAAAATTCATTTTTTTTTACATCGTCATATTCTGACCCCCATAACTTTTTTTTTTAGTTACATCCACTGAGCTGTTTAGGGGCTCATTTTTTGCGGGACAATCCATAGTTTTTATTGATATAATTTTGGATTGTGTGTGATTTTTTTTATCACATTTTATTAAATTTTTTTGGGTAAGAGAAGTAGTGAAAAAATGGTAAATCGGCCATTTTGACCCTTTTTTCCATCACGCAATTCGCCATATTGAAATTTGAAATTTTTTTTTTAGGTTGCGGTGATACCTATGATGATACCCATGATGTTTATATTTATTGTTATTTAGGTATTTATTTTTTAATATACAGAAAGGGGTGATTTAAACGTTTATATTTTTTATTTTTTATATATTTTAAACATTTTTTTAAATTTTTTTGTGACTATTTTAAAGCTCATATATGAGCATATAGATAATGTTTTTTAATTTTTCATTTTGAGCAATCAGGGATTTTTAAAACTCCATTTTAAGTCCCTTTTGCTCATTTCTTATCCAGGCCTGCCATCTGGTGGCCAAAATAAGAATTGCAGATTGAAAGCTGTAAAACACGGGGCATCTGCACAACACCCGGAAGCATGCGCTTCTGGTTTTTAGTGCTATTAGATGACGTGATCTCACATGATCACGGCATCTAATGCCTTTAGTTACTGATCAACTATATCAGTTAGTATCGGCAAGTCTCTGCTGTTTGAAACAGCAGAGACTTGTCGGCCATGTTCCCACATCGCTCCAGTGCCGTACATGTATGGCGCTGGTACTGAAAGGGTTAAAGGAGTCGTCTCACTTAACCAAATGGCATGTATCATGTAGAGTTAATATAAGGCACTTACTATGTATTGTGATTGTCCATATTGCCTCTTTTGCTGGCTGGATTCATTTTTCCATCATATTGTATGCTGCTTGTTTCCAGGGTTTACGACCACCGCTGCAGAGCAGATACGGGGTTTCCGGGAAGGGAACTACTGTGCATGTGTGCCTACATGTGCTCTTACAGTCCCGTACACCAGAGAAGCCAACGTTTTTTCCTATAGCACGCAAGCACGGCCACTGCTGCTGGATTGCAGGGTGGTCATAACCCCTGGAAACGAGCCGTGTATAATGTGATGGAAAAATGAATCAATCCAACAAAGGAGGTAGGGATGAGCGAATCATTGAAAAAATTATTCGCCGAACATTCGCCGAACTTTTCCTATAATTCGTGTATTCGACGAATAGATTTGTTGTATTTGCGTACAAAATATACGTTATTATGTGCTATTAGCGAACATTAGCTCACTAATAACGATCGTTCATTTACAAAATGTGCGCAACTTCTTAGAAGACGTACGCATGAGTGTACAAATAGCTTACGAATCTCAGCGTACTATTGTCTAAGCGATGACGTAATACGCAGGCACGTACGAGGAGAGGCCGCGGCGTGCACTCCTCAGAGGCAGAGCGAATATTCGAGACACATATATGGTAAATAGTGCAAATACATTATTATAAGTATAATATAAACATTTTAAATATCACCTACCTAGTATGCTCACGGACATGTTTAAGTCTCTTTTCTTCTGACACTTGTCATAGAACTGGAGCAGAGTCCCAAACTCAGTCGCAATTTGTAATCCACATAGGTAAAATTGTAATCCAAATGGGTAAAAAAATAGCAGTAAAGGTTCCCTTTAAAAAAATCCTCTTTCGAGGGGCTCCCCAAATAACCTGAAAAGGGGGAAAAAAGGGATGTACGTATGCGCAACTTGGATAAAAAAACTTTTTTTTCATGGGGGGAGTCCTAACAATCCATGGCCATCTGGGTGAGGACAAACGCGGAGCAACAAAACTAAAAACAAGGGCCAACTAGTGCCCACCCTTCAGGATAAGTCCATGTTGTGGCTCCGATAAAAACTGCTGGAATTACTTAAAGGCCAGCAGGTCCTCCTCACTGCTGCTGGAGCTAAAGGACATGAGAGGGCGCTCCTGCCTCATCATGAAAGCGGCCCTGGCTGCGGCAGCAGACCCCTGCCGACCTCTCAAGGATGGTCTTCTTGGCGACTGGGCTGTCACACTGGCAAAGGCAGTGATAACTTTGGCCCTGCCCATCACTCTGTAGTGGCCAGATCCTCCTGCCGGCATACCAGGTGACAGAATCTCCGGCTGTAACGGTAATGGTAACGGTCTTCCACGAGCGGCGGACTGTGTGGCCTGCAACTGCCATGGGCATGGCAGTTGGTAGTGGTACTGTACCACAGTTGGATGGTACACGAAAGTGTTCGTGGTCGTCTGTCCCACATGAAGGATTGGTGGTATCGGTGGCGGTGGCGGCAAATCAGGAATCAGGAGTTCCGGCTGATCCTGACCTTGGGATTTCTCTTCAAATCTCAAGGTCTCAAGGTCACAAGCCTCTTCTGCGGCCTGGGCCTCCTCACTCCAGTCTTCCGAGGGCGCTGCAGGAGTAGGTGATCGCTTTAAGATTTTCACCCCAGTAGCAAAGGGGCCTTGGAGGCTCTTCATGGGGGTATACTCCACGTAATCCCCTGCGTGGAGATTGTGGTGTACGGGTGGAAGATACAGCCGCTTAACCGAACGGCGGTTAACATATAATTCCTCCGCCGTCTCCTCATCGCCGATGAAACCGACTCCCCGCTCCACGTTGAACCAAATAACGGTTCCCCTTCGGCGCTCCAGCTTAGGGTCACCGGACCGTGGGTGCTCCAAAACTTGCACCACCCACTCCTCCACCAGCTTTTTATATTCCCAGAGGGTCTGGGCGTTGCGGGTGACAGCCTCAGGGACCATCAAATTCTGGCGTAAGGAGTAGTCCTTGTGCGGTGGAGCGAGAACTCCTGCCGCCTCCGCCTTGTCAGCCAGTGGAGTCACCACCTCAGCAGGCACCTCATCCGACTTCCTGTTGAGTTGTGAGAGATAGATCTCCGGTTCCTTCTCCTCATAGGGGTCGTCTGCCCACAACATGCTTCCCCAGTCAGGACCTCGCTGTCTCGCCGCCATCTTACTCTGCTGACTTGCCACGTCTTCCTCGCACGCAGGAGAAGTGGGCGGAACTACCAGGGAGGAGTCTGCATCGCTGAATAGAATTCGTACGCAACAGCGTGTAGAGCAACTACCAGGGAGGAGTCTATGCAACAGCGTATAGAGTAACTAAATTATACGTAGAATAGTGTATAATTTAGCAGACAAACTACGTAGCGATGCGTACAAAAGCGAAGCGAATCACCTAATATTCGGATTAGCTTCGCAGCTGAACAATCCCAAGATTCGATACGAATCAACGAATCGACGAATCGCTTCGCTCATCTCTAAAAGGAGGCAATATAGACAATCACAATACATTAGTAAGCATTTGGTATTAACTTTTGCTGATGTGAGACAACCCCTTTAACTCTTGTTGAGGAAGTGAGTCAGTCTAGTTGTTGCTGTAGAGGAGTGAACAGCTAAAAGCTGTGGAGCAGAATTAGGGCGGGTTTGCATTACTGTTAGAAATTCCGTTATAGTGTTCCATTATAACAGAGTTATAACAGAATTTTAGGACGGAATGCAAAACAGAACCCTTTAAGAGGCATTCTGTTTTGCTCCATCCTAATACATATCTATGGGCACAAATAATGGTTCAGTTTTGTTCCGTTATACATGATGGAAAAAAGTCCTGTCAGCAGGTGAGAGTCCATTCACACATCTGCAAGTGTTTTGCGGTCCGCAAATTGCGGATCCGCAAAACACGGACACCGGCCATGTGCGTTCCGCATTTTGCGGACCGCACATGGCTGGCTCTATAATAGAAATGCCTTTTCTTGTCCGTGGCTGCGGACAAGAATAGGACATGTTCTATTTTTTTGCGGGGCCATGGAACGGAAGTGCGGATGCGGACAGTACATAGTGTGCTGTCCGCATCTTTTGCGGCCCCATTGAAAATTAATGGGTCTGTACCTGTTCCGCAAATTTGCCGAACTGATGTGGACCCATTATGCGGAAGTGTGAATGGACCCTTACACACACACAGAACCCACAGGGCTGTGCAGAGAGGGCATCAGGCACCCTGCCTCACTAGACCTTTCTATGACTGAACTGATTGTGACACAACCAATACCGTGTGGTAACTCTGGGCCACAGATGTCTACTACCACTCCTGCACTAGACGAAAATGAAAAAACAAACAAACTAGGGAATATGAAGAACCGCCCAGCAGGAGTCTGTGAAACTGAGCAAGCGGAATCTGCTGCGCTAACAACTGAATTATCTACCATGAATCCTGAGAACAAAACTTACTGATTCCAAAATGCACCCAAAAAAATATACTTCTATTGTGGACAGGGGCAGAACTCTTTTTGGAATAGTCACATCACTTCTGCTGTGGTCATAAAAAGGAATAGTTTTGACCCTGTCCACAGCAGAAGTTATGCCCTGTCTATAGTCCATAAAAGGAAACTGGAAGGACATGATATCGGCAGAAGCTGGATTTTCAGAAGAGGAGCGTCATGTGACTGGCTTCTTAGGAGTCCAATCCATGTTACTTTGGAACTGTAACACCTGTTAGTAGGGACAGACAAGGACAGTGAACCGTAACCTAGAACTCAGCCCACATCTACTTGCAGTACAAGACAAACACCTGTAGAGACAGACAAACACCTAAACGACACAAAGACAGAGTCGTATGTAAATTGGTCAGAACCAGGAGGACAACACAGTGCAAAAAACAAGAGACAGAGAGTGGTCAAAAGATGAGCTGAGGTCAGAAACAGACTGGATGCACAGTACAAATCACGAGAGACAAAGAGTGGTCAAAGGATTAGCCGAGGTCAAAAAGACAAGCAATCCAAATCAGCACAGGACTCGGTGCTCCATTAGTCAGAACACTAACATAGAGGAATAGAGCAGCTGAGCAATCAGCCCACTGCTAATCTCCTCTAGCACACGCCCCCTGCAGAGAGAAACAGAGCATTGCATCCTGTTGCTAAGGATTATGTTGCATCACCAGGGGGAGTGGCTTAGCAGCACGTCTTTCCTGGCTCAGTAGCGCCAAAGCTAGAGATCTTGCCGATAGAGCCTGGAAATGTACGTTTTGACAGGAACTATAAGTCTATTACAAATTTTCTCATTTTTTCCTACCGGTGTGTTGTGTGCAATTAAAGGGTTTTTCTGGAATTTTAATACTGAGAAACAGTAGTTTTTAGACTGGCAGTGGTCTGATAGTTATGATGTTGGAAATTGGAGTCCAAACTAAATAGTTCTATCAATTGTGTAGTGGACAGAGCTGGTAATTGCAGTGCTACAACCACTGTGCAGCAGGATGTACCTTTAAGTGGCTCCACTGCTGTAGCGCTGTAAGCCGTATACCAGTGTGGGCTCCCCAGGATACACCATACGAGGAAAGCAACTCAACCACCAGTTTTGCAAAAAACATTTTTTACTTAAACATGGTCATAAACCCAACCACAGATGCTGAGTAGACACAAATAAATTTACATACACCCAGCCGGGGGCTGTGGCCCTTGTGCTGTACAGCATGGCACCCTCAAGTGGATGCTGGAGCTATTATAGGTAAATTTACTTACTGGCGGGTTCAAATAGATCAGCCACGCCTTACCTGTTTTTACCCTAGAATCAGGAACAATTATTTGGGTGTGTGATGCAGGCTAGCCTGCGGTACAGCACAACAGCTTACAATCTTATTCCCTGCTATAATAATTCCCTCCCCCAAGCAAGTGCTATAGTGTTTCTCCTGAATACACCAGCCTGGCTTGAATTAGTTGTGAAGCTCCCAGGTGTGAACTGACACTTTAAACGTGAAGTCCTTGTTAAGAGCAGTTAACAACACTTGTGGCCTGACACAAACAGCAAATTTAACTAATTAACTACAGGCCTGGTCTCAGTCTCTAGGATCCTAGGCACCAAAACTGTATGCTATGCATGGATAAATATTCTTACCGACCTGGGTCTGCTTTGTGTAAGCTGGTGACTGTAGATGGAACAAGGGTTTCTCCAACCAGCTTGTGGTACTGCCGTGTCTGTGGCTTTACTCCTCAGCTCTCATCTGGTGTTCCTGGCAGCAGTTCCCCTTCCTCTGCTTTTTCCACCGTGAACAGTCCCTTACTATTACAGCAGGAGCCACAGCAGTGAGCCACCCAACCAGAGCATCAGAGAGAGACTGAGCATTGGCAGCAATGCTGCAGCAAACATTGTATTAAATAGGTGAGGACGTGAGGTGGTCTGACTATGAGACAGACATTGATTATGGCCAAGGGGCATCATGGGGAGTTGGGGACACTATGATGATTGCACAGTATGAGTGTGAGGAGTAGGTCAGGGGGACACAAATGACACAGACAAAATGAGGCCCTGACACTCCTCCCAACCACTGTCCCTGCCTTTTGGGGGAACCCGACTCCTTAACAGGCCGGCCCCAACCGAAGACTGCAATTACACTGAAGAAAGTGGAACACAAGACAAACAACAAAACAAAACACAAGCAGGAAAAAACCTAAACAGGTCAGGAACTGAAGGGGTAAAAGGTAAAGAAACCAAGCAAGGAATAAACAGAGGAGAACACCAAAGGTAGGTAACAGTAACAGAAACCAGGGAAAAAGGTACAGAGTCACTGGAATACCGGATAAACAGTAGCTAGCTTAGGCATAAGGCTCTATAGCAGGCACAGATACATGGCGAGTGTGAAAATAAATAGTGGCTAGAGTCCCAGCCCCAAGGCGTGATAGGAGCAGGGATCCCAGACACACCCTTGAATGGACCAAAATTACTGGCAGGGACGCCTGCCAGTAAAACTAGCAAAACTAGCCAAACCTTTAACCCTTAAGGAACCTAAGTGTTACAAGAGGATTTTCTGGCTTGCACTCGGGATGAGCGCCGCATAGCGTCAGGACACGGGAACGCCCGCACCCGCCCAACATCCGCTGGAGGGCCGCAGCGCCCCCGAATCCTGACAATGAGCCAATGTGAGGGCACTAGTGCCATAATTCATGTACATTATGAATGCACTTTGAGGTATTATAGGCACAGTATTACTGCACCTCATAGAGCTTTACAATGGCATTATTATGATGGTTCTTTTAGGGAAATATGATGAAAGAAAAAAAAGGTGCAGTCTTAATGCATTTGTAATGTCATCATAATTCCACGTGTGGTCCGTAAACGGTACTATGGTCCGTAAAGTGCAGTCATAATACTGCCATAATACTATAATACTATAAAGTGCACACATTGCGCCAAAAGGCTAGTTACACAGTTACTAAGGTTGGAAAAGGACGCAGGTCCATCAAGACCAACCTATAACCCTACTATATTGATCCAGAGGAAGGCAAAAACCCCCTATGAGGTGGAGGCCAATAACTTCATTCCTGACTCCAAATCTGGCAATCAGAATAAATCCTGGGACCAATGCCTCCTCACCAGTCGACAGGACTTTTTTTTCCATCTTGCATAACGGGAACCAAACGGATCCGTTATGATTCTCATAGGCTTCTATTATGATGGATCAAAACGGAATGCCTCTAAAGTTTATGGTTTCCGTTATTTTCCGTTATAACCATGTTATAACGGAAAACACAAGCGGAAAGCATAACGCTGATGTGAACCCACCCTTAGCTGTCTGTGAAGGATCCGTGTTTGGTCTATGTGTCCGTTTTTTGCTGTCCGTGTTGCATCTGTGTTTTACTGACCCTACACAGCTGATAACTAATTTTCAAAGCATCTCTTTCTAATGATCCGTGAAGCACGGACGCAACACGGATCCGTGTTCTGGTCTGTCTTCAATATAAATAGCTCAGGTTAGTGTGTTATTAATTATTAAGTAATTATTATTATTATTATTATTATTTTTACATAATTATAATTATGGGAAATTAAAGGGGGGTTTTCAGGTAAATAGGTTTAGGATGGTCCACTACTCATGGGCTGCTACTGTGTGCTGGCCCCCCAGGCTAAAAACTGCCAACCAGCCCCTGATTTAACCCCTCAGATGCTGTGGTCAAATGTCACCACAGCATCTGCCAGCTTAAAAAACAGGAATGTGCGGAAGGGGATCGGGAGAGATGCTGTGTGTAGCAGCCTCGATCCTCCTGAATGATCCCTGTGACTACAATTTGGACATATTTTGTGTGTACTAATACAACGGCGGCCATTTTAACCCCTTCGCGCCCAGCAGTGTTTAAAGATGGCCCCCGCTCCTGAACAGACCGGGCATCATGGCCGCGGGTGAATTGCTGATTTATACAGCAGATACCCGCGGCTCATGTCCGGGACCGGCAGTAATGCCGATCGAGGAATTTAAGCCTTCAGATGCTGCGGTCAATCCTGACCACGGCATCCGAGGGCTTAAAACAGCGGAAGCACGCACTTCCGGTGTTACTCTGGCTCCCCCTTGTGGCGATCGGGGGAACCGGAGTATGTATGCAGCAGCCTCTGTCATAGTCAATGACTGGAGGCTGCTGCATAGTCTTTCCTATGGAGCCCTTCTGTGTAATAGGGCTTAAAATCATCATAGACTCCAATGCTAATGCATGATAAAAAAAATCATAAAAGTTCAAATCACCCCCCTTTTCCCAAAATAAAAATAAAAGTAGTAAAAAAATTTAAAAAATACACATCATGGCTATCGCCGCGTGCAAAAACGCCCATACTATAGAAATATAAAAATTTCTTTCCCGTACTGAAAACAGCGAAACGGAAAAAAGCGTCAAAATGGCCGATTCGCTTTTTTTTCTAAAAAAAATGTAATAAAAGCGATCAAAAAGCAATACACACCTCAAAATGGTATCAATGAAAAGTTCAGATCGCCCCTCAAAAAATAGTTATAGGGGTCAAGATATGACAAAAAAAATAATTTCCAACTTTATAATTACTTTATCACTATCAAAACGCAAGAAAAACTATACATATTAGGTATCACCAGATTCATACTGACCAGGAAAATGAAAGTAACTGGTCAGTTTTAATGAACATCGAACGCAGTAAATAAAAAAAATCTGTAAAACTGTAGCGAAATTGCGTGTTTTTTTTGCAATTGCACCTGATTTGATTTTCTTGACTACACCATATGCAATATTAAATTGTGTCACTGGAAAGTACAACTTTTCCCGCAAAAAACAAGCCCTCATACAGCTATGGGAACAGAAAAATAAAAAAGTTATGGCTGTGTGAAGGCATGGAGCGCAAAACGAAAACGGGAAAAAAAAACCCTCCGGGGCTGAAAGGGTTATTTCTCCAAATGATTGTTCTATAGACAAAACAATCCATAATGACTAATGAAAGGTATTTGGGAATATATTTATAAAAAAAGAATATTTATTTTCTCAATTTCTGGAGAACCCCTTTAACGTGGTTTTGGGGGATCCACTGGAATGACAGACTTCCCTTTATATACTGAGTGGAACAAGCCTCAATAAAGAGACATCCATTTTCAGGGATTACTTACTCTAAAAGGTTGTCCAAGTTATTTTTAGTGATGACCTATCTTCAGGACACCTGGCACCCTACTGATCAGCTGGTTGAAGAGAAGGCGCGCGCAGTGTCAGCGCTGCCTTCTCTTCATTGTTTACCTACTCCTCGTCGCAACAGCAGTGATGACCAGGTGTAATTACAAGTACCCGTCCCAATGGCGTACATAGAGAAGTAAAGGCCCCCTAGCAAGGATGAAACCAGGCCCCCACATAGGACAGAAGAGTTTCCGCCTAAACCCTTTTCAATGACTCTAGGGCCATTTTTTCCATTACCTCATTTGCTAAAAGTTGTTCCTTTAGATGGTAGAGTACCTGACCAGGTTTTCACCTCCTGTAGAAGAGGACATAATCCCAACTAAGACTGGGCCCCCTGTTGCCCTGGGCTCCATAGCAGTCGCATGATCTGTCGCTATGGTAGTTACGCCCATGGCAGTGAAGTTCTTATACACTTGAATAGGAACGAGCTGTCCCATTGAAATGAATGTTCCTGCTCATCACTGCAGTTGCAACGGCGAGGAGGTAAATAACGAAGAGAAGGTTGTGCTGGCATGGCAGTTGATCAGCGGGGGTGCCGGGTGTTGGTCTGATCTGATATTGATAGTAATGGTTTTGAGATACCTTACGTGTCAATTCTGGGTGCTGATAGAGGACAGGCGTCACGTAAGCTATGTAGAAAATTCTCTGGCATTCCAGTTAATTTTAAATGCTTTTAATCCAGAAATGTCATTTAATTACAAAACAATTCATATCCAGATTTAAATAATCATCGGCCCATTTATATTGTGCCAACTTTTTGGTCTGAAGAGACTTTTATCAAGGGATCTGTGGCAAGAGTGAAGCAGCATGGTCTGGATGTCAGAGGTCTTGACAAAGGTCTCTTCAGACCAAAACATTGGGACAGTATAAATGGCCTGACGATTATTTAAATCTCTGGATATGAATTGTTTTGTAATTAAATGAAATTTCTGGATTAAAAGCATTTGAAATTAACTGGAGTGCCATAGAATTTTCTAATTATGATCTGATATTGATGACCTATCCTGAGGATAGATTATAAATAAAAATAACTTGGATAACCCCTTTAATCAGTCCATGAAACAAACTATTTTTGAACGCCATGCTTTAGAGAAATGAAAATGTTAGCTAAAATACCCAGGTTTAAAAACGTTGACTTATTCCAATGATTTCTTCAGGAAAGGAGGCTGTCAACTTAATGAGCTCCATTATCAAGATGGGAAGAACTCTTTTAGGTTGGTTGTGTTGTAGACCCCCTGTGTGATCTTTTGCTTAATGATTCGCCTTATTCTTTCGCTTCGCAAGACGTTTGGTTCTTCAAACAGTCACCTTTCATCTAGGTAATTTTACTGACAAACAGCCAAAAGCAAATAAGACATATCTGGGTCTCAGCTGATAAAGTAAATTTGGCAGAGCGGTGCTACAGATGTGCTCGCAGTCAAACATACAAAGAGAAGATTAGACGCATTTGTAAGAAAGGAGAGCCGGGCTGTAGGTGCATTCTCTATCAAATGTCATTGCACTCAAGCACTCATCCTGTGTTCAACTTTCTCCCCTGAATTGACCCCATTATTGTATTCCAAATAGGAACAAAGCAGAACCAATGTGGATTTAATCTCCTGTTTGTATAGATAGTGCAGCAGTGTGTGCTTTATGGCAGCTGAAATGAATGAGAGTTAATAGGCAGAAAAGTGTCAATAGATTACTGCAGCCTCTAGGATGTGAAGAGCCCCTTCATCAGGACTAGAGTGTATTTGTGTACTCATAGTATCAAATGTCACTATCCTCCCATGTCTAGGACTCCAACAGTATGATAACACTGTCATCTTTTATCCTCTGATAATGATGAATGAGATGAATTGGCCTGTAATACAAAATCCGTAACAGCCACCTACCTCCTTATAATACTGGTATTGTCTTATTTGATAGAGAGCAATTCGTACCAAGATGCATCTGCTAGTACTGCTTCCTCTAGGGCTACTTCACACAATGGGGCAGATTTACTAATACTGCCTAATAGTTAGGCCTCATCCACATTTCCATGTCAGTGACACATCCGTGAAAAAAACCATACGTGTTTCATCCGTGAAGCTGTCCGTGAAGGATCCGTGGTTGGTCCGTGTGTCCGTTTTTACCATCCGTGTGGCATCCGTAATTCACTGATGTTGCTCAGCTGAAAAATAATTTCCAAAGAAGCTCCTATTAGTCATCAGTGAAAAACGGACGCATCACAGACACAACATGGATGTATGTCAGTGATTTTCACGGACCCATAGACTTCAATGGGCGTGCTTGGTCCGCATCACGTATCAAAGTAGTGCATGTCTCCGTGATTTTTTTACTGACCCACGCTCAGTAGAAAAATGCTGAAATGTGAACAGATACATTTAAATCAATGGGTACGTGTGCTGTCCGTGAAAAATGCGGACAACACACGTCAGTGAAAAACGGAAATGTGGACGAGGCCTTAGATAGTGTACACTTAGTGACCAGCCTGACTTGTCCCTTAGTGACTAAACAATTGTTTTCATTTTTTCTCTCATTGTCGCATTCCAAGAGCTTTTTTTAAAAAAAAATTTGTGGGACAAGTTGTTTTTAATGGCGCCATTTTGGAGTACACATAGCTTACTGATTATTTTTTATTAATTCTTTCTGCGGGGAGGGTTGGAAAAAACAACAATACTGCCACAGATTTTTTACATTTAAATTTTGCGACTTTAATTTTTTTTTTCCCTTAAACATGATCATTTTACCCTGACTCAGTACGATTACAGCCATACCAAATACGTATAGTCCCAAGAGCCATAACTTTTTTATTTTTCTTTCTACAGAGCTGTGTGAGGACTTGATTATTGCAGGAGGACTTGTACTCCTTCATTGGTATCGTTTTGGGGTATGTTACACATTTTGATAGCTTTTTATTTAGTTTTTTTTTTGGTGAATAAGGAATTGGTGAACAGCAATTCCGGCATAATTTTTTTTTATGGTTTTCACCGTATGGGATAAATGACATAATATTTGTGTAGTGCAGGCTGTTACGGATACTGCAATAACAAATACGTGATGGGTGTTTTATTTTTTTACATTTTTTTCATTGTAAAGCTGTTTTTTTCATTGAAAAAAGATGTATTTTTAATTGGATTTTTTTATTTAATAAAACCTTTTAAAACTTTTTTAAACCATTTACTAGTCCCACAAAAGGACTTTAACAGGTGATCTGGTGATCTTGATTGCTTCTATAATACTCTGTACTGCTTATGCAGTGCAGAGTATTATACTGCCAGTGCTTTACTGACTAAGCTGCAAGCAGGCCCCAGGCTGCCATGCAAAGATATCAGCACTTTGCAATCTCGTTCTCGTGGTGCCGATAGAAGACAGGGAGATGGGATAAACCACTTAGATACCACAGTTGTGGAAAAATATCCTAGTGTTTTTCAAAAGAAGCCTTTGGAAAAAAACACCAGAAAAAGCCATGCCCAGAGCATGCTGAGTTAAAAAGTCACTGACCACAAAAAACAAAACATTAAAAATGCAACAAACCAAAACCAATTTCTATTTATACATAATAGTACATTTTATATTTCAACATAGACTTTAAAGTAACATACGGCTGTAAACAAAAATCAAAGCAAGAATAGTCCATGAAAAGATGCCATTCCTTTTCTAGAAAATACTGTGTATGAAACCAGCCCCATGCCTGTGTGTGAAACCAGCAATGGCCTTGTATCACTCAGTTGACACAGCAAAGCTTAAAAGAGAACTGGAACCACAGGGAAAAGGAGATGTCTGTCTAATATGTTTGCTTGGACTGTTGTTTTTCACATAAGAAACCCAACTTCAAAAATTTAAATTTATGATAAAACTTAATGGAAATAATATGTCAGTCTCTGATTAAACATTTCCTTTAAGTATGTTTTTTTCCTGTAGAAATATGTTATTATCTATGGCATGTTTCAGGCTCTGAAAATTTAAGATATGAAAAAAATCGGCTCATTAGTTTCTTAGATCTTTAGATGAAAGCTTAAAAATATAGAAGTGTGGGCTGGCACATTAAAGTGAACCTTTTACCATGAAGAAAAATGATCTCATTTTGCTGTACATCAAAAGCAGTCTAAATAAATATAGAATCTGCTATCCATAAACTTGTTGTAAAAAAAATAGAGGAAAAAAGACTGCATTCCTATACACTAAACTTTGAAGTATAATAAAAAAAATCTTTAAGCTCATGAAGTGAACTATATTGTTACTACATAACTTCACCTTCTTGTTACCACCATGAGTGGTTTCAACATTCGATAGACTGGACTAAGTTAAACTCTTCCCAACATCTGCCGTTCATATATGGCAGATGTTGGGTCTTTAAAGATAGTGCCCACTCAGGAGTTGAGAGGGCACTATAAGACTCTGGGTTCCTGCTGTTTTACAGTGGCAGAGTCCATGTTTTGCTGTGGCAGAGTCCATGATTGGAGACAACTCTGATCACATACTTTCAACCCCTCAGGTGCAGGAGCCATTCAGTTGCTATGGCAGCCTGACACCTTTTGAAGGCTCTGAGGCTCACCATAGCAAAGTTCCAATCAATTCCTGTGGCAGGGCTTGATAGGAATGCAGTGATTTTCCCAGAAACTGAAATGACAAACCATTTCCATCTGTGGTATAAGCAATTAGATAACTGTATGCTCAAGCCCCCTAGAAGGATTCAAATAAATTTAAATAAGGGTTTTTTTTCCCTCTGGATCAACTTGTAGGCTAACAGGCCGAACTGGATGGACAGATGTCTTTTTCGGCCTTATAAGCTATATTATAAACTATGTTACAAGGTTTTTAAAAATATTAGAAAATATTAAAAATAAAAATTCAAATGCTCAATTTCCGCATTGTTCATTTAAAAAAATAAACAATAAAAAAAGATAATTGGCACCGCCTCATATAAAATGGCAGCCAGAACTATTAAGACATAAGATTATTTATGCTGTACAAGGAAGATTGTAACTAAAAAAAAAAAATCAAAAGGCCCAGTTGCCTCACCTCCCCAAAAAGTTTGTATAAAATGTAACGAAAAAGTCATACAGTCCCCAAAACGGTATCAATGCAAAATACAGATTGCCCCACAAAAATGAGCCGTCACACAGCTCTGTAGACATAAATATAAAAAAGTTAAGTAGTCAGAATAGGGTGTTGCAAAGAAAAAGCAATTTTTTTCAAAGGTTTAATTTTTTTTAAAGCATTAAAACACAAGAAAAACTATAAAAAATGTGCTATCGCTGTAATTGTGCTCATGTGCAGAATGAATTTAACATGTCATTTTATCTTATGGGGAACACTATAGTAACAAAACCCATAAAACAATGGTGGAATTGCATTTTTCCCCCCGATTGTACTCCATTTTTAATTTTCCAGCTTCCCACTACATAGTTTGTAATATCAAATTGTGCCAGAAAGTACAACTTGTCCCAGAAAAACAAATCCATTGTGCAGCTACGCAAACAAAAAAATTACAAAGTTGTGAGTTCTGGCAGTCAGGGAGTAAGCGACGAAAATGAAAAAACAGAAAATTGCTGCATCAGGAAGGGGTTAAAGGTTGAGACTTAGCTTTGCTTGGTCTCTCCTGCTGTCAGAAGAAAGCTGCCATCAGCCATAAACAAATGGGCCTATGGCCGCCCTCTTTTATCAAATCTATTGCTTACATGTTCTATGATGAAGTGATAGAAAGCTAGGGAGACAAAACGGACGCCCTAATGGAATATAATGAAGCTGATCTGTCCACCTTCGGAAGGTAATTCAATGCAGAGTGCTGTTACTTTTTATGTTTTTTAGTATGTTCTTTCCATACTATTTTTTAAAAAACTGAATCTGTTTTTGGAAGAAAGTGGCAAAACCAGTCCCTTTGGAGTTTGTTCAGATTTATAAAAAAAAGTCACTATTATTATATTTTTATTATTATGTTCAATGGGCCCATCTACTCCATACGAACAAAGCAGAGGAACTTTACAAGGTTACATATAACAAGCAATGAAACAATTGAAGGCCTTGACCAGAATTGGAAAATAATGGCTGCATTCTTGCAGAATCAGCATCAAACCTGTCCATGGGTTCTCGAAATATCACTCAGGAGAGAAGACATATTGTCCTAATCCTGTACAGTCCCTTTGGGTAAGACTTCTTGTACTGATTGACTGGTAGCAACATGAAATTTTGGGTTACCCACAGTTTTACCTATCCTCTGAATAGGTCATCAGTATCTGATCAGTGAGGGTTCGACACCCAAGACCTCCGCCGATCAGCTGTTTGAGAAGACACCGGCTCTAGCAGTAGTGCCACAGCCTTCAGTCTGCTCACCATGCACAGCACCGCACATTGTATAGTGGATGTGCTTGGTGTGGCAGCTCAGCCCCATTCACTTCTATGGCGCTCCCATGGTGTCAGACCCCCACCAATCAGATACTGATGACCTATCCAGAGGATAGGTCATCAGTTAAAAAATCTCAGAAAGCCCCTTTAAAACTTGACACCTGATTTGATATTTCATAATAATGCAGATCACGACAAGCCAGCAGATGGCTATGTATTTGTAAAATGCAACATCACCTGATAGCATAAAGTGAACTTTCACCAGGCAGGCTGGTATTTTTTAGATGCAGAGGATTTTAAAATTAAGTGCACCCGCAATTTACTATATGTGGGCTGGGTCCTGACATCTAGTGAGCATGAGGAAGATTGATTCTTGTGCTGTTTTATGTGACTCTCTACCTGATGTGGAATTACCACTTTCAGGATATCTGACATGGTGTTGGAAGTCATAGGGGGGAATTCATCATAAGATTAATATCTAGTCAGTTTTGAGTCTGGGGATAGACCAGTACTTGGGTTAATTACTACTATAACTGAAGGCATCTGTGTTGGTCCCATGTTCATATGTGCCCGCATTGCTGAGAAAAATGATGTTTTAATATATGCAAATGAGCCTATAGGAGCAACTCTGCACTCTCTGCCACTGCCGTGCCCTCTGCACTTTGATAGGACCAGGCATGATCACGTTTACACTGTCAGACCCTGTCAATCAAAGTGGAGAGGGAGCGACAGTTACAGAGAGAGCAGAGCCTCTAGGTATAATGACAACGCCCCCGTTGCTCCTAGAGGATCATTTGCATATAATAAAACTTCAATTTTTCTCAGCAATGCGGGCACATATATACATGGGACCAACACAGATGCCTTCAGCTGCCAAGTGGACATGTAACAGGTCAGCCAGTGGCATAGGTACAAATTCGCTGACAGATAAATGTTGGGATATATTATGTACATGCACTTAATAGCACTGTATAGACAACTAAACAAACTGGCTGAGTGTTTAGGTTACCAGGAGATGTACTTTGTAATAGTGGTTTCCCTCAGGTGGTTGCTCCCTAACGCTGCTGTAGTGAATGGAGGGCGCTGCTGTAGTGAATGGAGGGCGTAAAAACAATCTTGGTATGCTATCTTGCTAAAGTCTCTCTCTGTAAGTAATCTGGCAGGTGTGGCTGTAATGTCCACTGCGGAATACAGGTTTTAGGGCTGAGTGTGATGGGTGTCTTAATTGTAGTCCCTCACAGTATACTCCCTGCTCTAGCCATGCAGATTCTGTTCTTGTTGATAGTTCCATCATTGGTTGGTCCGATCATGTGATCTGCCAGCCACTCCCACAGCTACCACGTGAGATGCCGGCTATATTAGGCCGGAAGCGTCTATATTCATTCCGTTTCCCTTCTCACCACATGGATGGGTATGATAGCCAGGGCCGTATTAGCAACTAGGCACCGGGGGCACGGTGCCTTGGGCGGCGGGTTGCTGGGGACGGCACCCCGCCGGAAGAATCTATAAAGATTGTGGGAAAAAAAAAAATTTTCAAAAACCATCATGGAATTTTTTTTTTCTTTTTTTCGCAGGGGGGTGTCAATGTGCTGTCGGGTGCCGCGGGCAGCCCACCCAGCCACTTAAAAAAACACATACTTACCTGTTCTGCGCTGCCGCTGCCCTCAGGTTCCGCGCTCCACTGTCTTCCCTTCCGGCGCGCACTATGACCTGACGCAGCGTCAGGTCATAGTGCGCGCCGGAAGGGAAGACAGTGGAGCGCGGGAGCTGAGGGCAGCGGCAGCGCAGAACAGGTAAGTATGTTTTTTTAAGTGGCTGGGTGAGCAGGTCTGAGGGGGGCACAAGGCACAAGACGCTGATCTGAGGTCTGATGGGGGCACAAGATGTTGATCTGAGGTCTGATGGGGCACAAGACGCTGATCTGAGGTCTGATTGGGGCACAAGACGCTGATCTGAGGCCTGATGGGGGCACAAGACGCTGATCTGAGGTCTGATGGGGCACAAGATGCTGATCTGAGGTATGATGGGGGCACAAGATGCTGATCTGAGGTCTTATGGGGGCACAAGACGCTGATCTGAGGTCTGATGGGGCACAAGACGCTGATCTGAGGTCTGATGGGGGCACAAGACGCTGATCTGAGGTCTGATGGGGGCACAAGACGCTGATCTGAGGTCTGATGGGGGCACAAGACGCTGATATGAGGTCTGATGGGGACACAAGACGCTGATCTGAGGTCTGATGGGGGCACAAGACGCTGATCTGAGGTCTGATGGGGGCACAAGACGCTGATCTGAGGTCTGATGGGGGCACAGTGGGCTGTTCTGAGGTCTGATGGGGGCACAAGAGGCTGATTTGAGGTCTGATGGGGGCACAATGGGCTGATCTGAGGTCTGATGGGGGCACAATGGGCTGATCTGAGGTCTGATGGCGGCACGGTGGGCTAATGTGAGGTCTGATGGGGGCACAATAGGCTGATCTGAGGTCTTATGGGGGCACAGTGGACTGATCTGAGGTCTGATGGGGGCACAATGGGCTGATCTGAGGTCTGATGGGGGTTATTGGGCTGATCTGAGGTCTGATGGGGGTACAGTGGGCTGATCTGAGGTTTGTTGGGGGCACATTCTGCTGATCTGAGGTCTGATGGGGGCACAATACGCTGATCTGAGGTCTGATGGGGGCACATTCTGCTGATCTGAGGTCTGGTGGGTGCATAGTTGGTATGTGGTATGTTTATCATGACTCCTTTAGTTGCATTAAGTTTGCTGGCAAGCTCTAGATACGGTACATTGCTGCGATAGTTATGTAGAAATATAGTAAATACATGCAGGCACAATAGCCTCCATTGTCAGCCTATAGAGCCGACCCCTGTGACTGGACGACTAAAGTGCATAGGGTCAGGTTTTGCTGGGGGGTGGTGGTGCGGCTGAAATTTGGGGGCGTGGGGGAATGGGTCGCGTTGGGGGGGGGGGGACGTGATCACAGAGAGTGCCTAGGGCAGCATGAACCCTAAATACGGCCCTGATGGTAGCGCAGCACGCAGCATCTGAGGCGGATGTCTAACCAAGGCGAATGTCGCCAAAATGAAGCGCTAAGTACAATTACCTGAGCACGCAAGTACAAGTTCCTCCATATGGGCTTGACTCGCTCCGACACATGGAGCGTACTTAATCCATTGTGATACGTGGATGCTGATTTCATGTTATCTTCAGTTATACCTGTAGACTGGATACTTTGTGTATAGCATATTCAGTCTCTTTTTGGCGACTATCAGAAGGATTTATAATATCGACATGTGTTAAGAGAGGCTTAATGTGCCGTATATCTTACAGTTTTAATTGGCACATGTATGAGAACCTTGGTTTACTATGCCTATAGTAACTGTTTTATGGGAGTGTGTAAACGGTGAACATAAGTATTTTCAGTGATTTTGTTAAAAGGTATCACTAACCTGATAGACATCTCAGCCCTTGTGTTACTCCACTCCACGTAGTGGATAAGAGATACAGTTATATACTCACATTTATCAAACCACTGATATAATAGTGTTGACCATTGTAAATAGCAACATAGTATTGTTTGACTGAGCTTAATATTGATGAGATTTGGTTGTCTATTTATGTGAGTCCCCTGAGGAGCCTAAGAACAACGGCGAAACGCGTCGGGACATGGGGAATTATGTACATCTCAACTATTGTATTTGAAACCTGTAGATATCCAATATTAGGCTATCCCCCAGTTTTTTAGGTTGCTTTGTTGACACGATAGTATATCACTAAATAGGTAAACCCAATATTTAGGTAATTCAAATATTGAGGTGTTGTAACTCTTGGATATTATATCTTCCATGCTACAATATACAGTATCATCAATAATTTATTAAACATCTTGGATATTTGTATAACTGTATATATATTTCCTTTTTTGTATTTAGTCAGTGAGAGTGGTGTGGTGCGAATAGCATTAGTCCGGTGGTGGTTTCTACTGTGTCAGTGCCTAAACAGGGATAACAGGAGGCGCGAGACATGGGATCGGGGTGGCCATTCCGTTTATAGGTAGGGCGGTCCAGAATAGGGCGAAGAGCAGGGTAAGTCTCTTTTTCATCAAGTATACTTACCTGGCCCGATAAAAGACCCTCCCTACTACGTAATTGGTCTGTTCATTAGATGTTATTTTTGTTTTCCACCCACATTTTAAACTGGAGTGGCTGGTGTAAAAATGCAAAACATTGCAAAATTTTTGCGCAAGTGACCCCAAAAAGTTTTAAAGCCCTATGTGGCGACTTAGTAGCCAGAATTTTAGAGTGCATGGTGTGATCATTTGCAAATATTGTAGGGAGCTGGGGCGGCAGACAGTCCTGCTGGCTAACCAGGCGTGCACCTAGCCTTTCAACTGCCTGAGGCAAAAACTGAAACGGCGCCCCTCCCATGCCAGTTTCTTAATCTAACCCCTTTGCCACAATGAAGGCGCTCATTGCCCATGGCCCTTCCACTGTCCCCCTCTTGCCCCTACCTGGTGCTGCCTGAGGCGATCAACTCACCTGGCCTCATTGGTGGTGCACCCCTGTGGGTAACTTACCTATGCTGTACGCGTATATTCTACATAGTCCAAGCCGGGTGGCAGCTATATAACTGAGCATTTGTGGAAAATTATTCAATAGTTAAAAAAAAGCAAAAAAACATTAACATAAATAAACATTTTTATTACCGCTGAGTTTATTTAATCCTCCTATTAGCTCATGGAAAACAATGCTCAGTATAAAGGCAATGGAAAATTAATCATGGGTACATTGAATTAAAACGGTCGACGGCTACTCTGTGAAAAAATAAAAGCAGATTACGTATTCTAGTCAGAGATCTTTGCAAAAGCAATAAGTTCTAAATTGAAAAACATCAGAGCCGGTTGCTTGCAGGCTGCAGAAATCTACCTCGGAGGATTAGAGAACTACACAGAAAATACAGAAAAACTTCCAGTAGTGATAGGAAAGCGAGCAGTGACTGACAGCAGCGACAGCCGCTTGCAGAGACGAATTCCTGACTTCAGCACGCTGGCCAGGTATTCCAAGATTTCATTAAAAAGAGGGATTTTGTGTCATACAGTAACATTTTATAATAATCTCCTGTCCCAGATACAGAAAAGGGACCGATCAGGAATATGTCAAAGCCAAATATATGCTTTATTCATGGAAGGTTCAGGTCACTTCTCCTAATTACAGGCTTTCACGCTTTTTTTTAACCATAGAAACAGCAAGGAAATGAAAATGTAATCTCTGCACTTCAAAGCCACAATTTTCTATGCTTGGATAATTTGTATTCACATAACATGACGTTTCACAGAATGAAGGTTTAATTGAGGTGTATGGTTATTGTAAGGTTACAGACCTGGTATTAGGGATTGATAGAGGTTGTGCAGATGATATTCTAGCGCAAGCTACAGGGAATGATGGTCTATTGAGAATGAAAGGTGATTTGGTTTAGAAAAAGAGACTAAGATTGTACTGCTATTAATTATAAAACTTCAACTTTAAACTTGGCACTGTATGTACCACTAGCCACCAGGAAAGGCACTATATAGATTACTGGCCAGAAGCGACAGGCACTATAGATACCACTAGTAACCAGGGGCCAGTACTGTATATATATCACTGATCAGGAGAGACAGGCATTACATATACCACTTGTCAACAGAGGCAGGAACTATATATACCAGTAGTAACCAGTGGCAGGGACTGTACTGTATATACCACTGACATGGGCATATCTAAAGGCTCATTGGCCCTGCTGCAAGAGTTTAGCTTGGGTCCCCCTTCCCTCAGTGCTTTGTGGCCACCTAGCATTCATGCTGCCTGAGGCAAAAATTGAAACAGCACCCCCCCCCATGCCAAATTCTTGACCTAATCCCTCCCCTCCAGCCAGAGGTGTAACTTGACCAGCATGCACTTTCTATAATACCGTTGTCTTCTTATGTGGCATAAAGGTCTTTGGGCCCCCTGATGCTCCTAGGCCCGGTAGCGACTGCTACCTCTGCACCCTCTATAGCTACGCCCCTGAATACTGATCAGGAGAGACAGGCACAACATATACCACTAGCCACCAGGGATGGGCACTGTATGTATTACTGGCCAGCAGGGACAGGCAGTATATATACCACTAGTCACTAGGGACAGTCTCTATATATACAAGTAGTAACCAGGGGCAGGGACTGTATATACCAGTGATCAGAAGAGACACCAGGCACAAGCACTATAATTACCACTAGTATCCAAGGAAAGGCACTGTATATATACCACTAGTCAGCAGGGATTCACTGTATATACCACTAGTCAGTAGGGAGATGCAATGTATATACCTCTAGTCACCAGGGACAGGCACTGTACATACCACTAGTCACCACAGTATATACCTCTAATCAGTAGGGACAGACCCCGTATATACCACTAATCAGGTGCTTCTAAGCCCAGTGGGATGCCACCATCTATTTAAAGAGGTATGGACTTGTGGGAGCAGGATATAATATTACTACTTTACAAATTATTACCATCAATGCTTATGTAAATGTATAGAATCACTAGGGGTAGATTTATCAAAACTGGTGTAAAAGGAAAACTGGCTTAGTTGATTTCATTTTTCAGAGCTCCTTTGGAAAATGAAAGGCAGAATCTGATTGGTTGCTATGGGCAACTAAGCCAGGTTTCCTTTACATCAGTTTTTATAAATATCCCCCATTGTTTGTATGATGATCCTGTCTATTTGCCGTTTGGGGCCTAGAAAGAAATTTTCTTAACAGATTGACTCATATCTGATGAGGTTTGCATTCCTCTAGATTAGGGATCAGCAAACTCTGGCTCTCTAGCTGTGGTGAAGCTATGACTTAATACACACTTGCTTGATTGTTTTCAGAACTCCCATAAAAGTGAATGGAGCATGCTGGGAGTTGTAGTTTTGCAATAGCTGGAATGTTGCAGGTTGCCGACCCCTGTTCTGGATCAATAGGCGGAAATGAAATTCTTAGATTTAAAGAGGAGTAAAATATCGATGACCTATCCTCGGGATAGATCAGCAATATCTGACCGGTGAGGGTTGTTTGAACAGGCATGACACTCCAGTGAGCACTGCGGCCTCCTCACAGAATACTAAGCACAGAGCCATTCATTGTGTAGTGGCTGTCCTTGGTATTGCAGCCCAGGCTCATCCACTTCAGTGCGAATGAACTGAACTTAGGCCATGTGACTGATGAATGAGACGTCATCAGCCTAAGCAGAGGCCGCAGATCTCACCGGAGTGGAGCAGCCTCTTCAAACAGCAGATCAGTGGGGCTGCCAGGTGTTGGACCTCCACTGATTAGTTATGTGTGACCTATCCTGAGGATAGGTCATCAATATTTTGCTCTCAGAAACACCACTAATCCCCTGTCTAACTGAACGTAACATATTTTTTATTTTTAACTATGTTGTTTTTGTTGCAGCTAATTACTTTAGGGATTGGGGATAGCTTGAGCATCTAATAGAGGAACAGGCAAGCTTGTCATATCTGGAGAAGTACAGAAGACAATTAGTCATGTAGACCATTAAAATGCTTTTCTCACATTTCTGTATATGAAACTTCCAACAAGTAATTAGAGGAAAGCAAATGTTTTACATGAACAGTTTTATACCAGTCACCCTGAGAGAAACCTGACAGATTTATTGGGTCATAAAAAATACAACTTTTCATCACAACATTCGGAAGTTCACAGTGATGTAATGGAATGGAAATTAATATTGATCTGAAAATGAAAGCTGAGCTAAAGGTTAAAAGATGTCCGTCATTTATTAAATAAAAAAAAATGAAAAAAAACTCTCTTCACACTGTATTTTTTGTTCAGACAGGACTATATTTCATTGCCAATACATAGCAGAGTTGCCTCTGTCGTTTAACTCTTTGGAGATATATCATATGCATTGTGATCACAGAGGTAAAGAGAGATGTCTGTTTAGTTCAATCCCTTTATGTTAGAAGAACCCAACTGGAAAAACATCTAAGGGTAGGTTGACACAAAGTTTTTTGGAAGAGGTTTTGAAACAGATTTTCCTGCAGGTTTTTCTGCCAAAGCCAGAAGTGGGTTCAAAAGGAATTGGAAATATAAAGGAAGGATTTATATTACTTCTTCCTGCCAGATCCACTTCTGGCTTTGGCTAAAAAAACCTCTTCTATAAAAATCTGTGTGAACCTACACTAAGAAAACTGCAGATGGCATATTGGTAAAGCTCTCAAAAAGGGCCTATTAAAATTGTAGGAATTTACCGGGACTTTAACACTGATGGCTTTTTCTAAGAATAGGCCATCAATGTTTGATCTGTGGGGGTCCTAAGTCCAGAACCACAGCTTTTTGTTTATAAGGCAAATTAGGTCATCTCTACGTCTACTGTGCCTGGCACTTTGTCACTCAAAGGGGACAAACTATAGAAGCAGGCACAGTGACTGTGCCCGTGTAAACAGTGAGGAAGCGGCACTTAAAGTAGTCTTGTGACCCCTTTATTGTGCTGATAATTGGAGATTTCGGAGGTCAGACATCGATGGCCTACCGTAATGAAAAATTCCAGGAGAATCCCTTTAAGAGGATCACAGGGGGCTATCCTGCTGGTGACCCCTAGTGATAGGTTTAATCCTGCAGGAGAACCTAACTCCAAATGTTCAATTCCTGTACAGTACCACCACAGGTGAAGCATTACAAGGTGGTCATTGAAATCAGTGGATTGTCCATGTAACACATAGCCTGCTCAGTACTCCACAGAAAGAAAAATAGAGAAACTCTTTGTAGCTGTCCTGTTCCTTGGCTAATGGAGGGTAATACCTGAATGGGCTAAACGGGTATTTAAAAATTGGTATACCATTACTTATGTGAAATTTACCCAATGAAACTCAATGGTTATAGGCTACATGATTCACCAACATAGGTGACCATGCTCTTGTGGAGATCTGCATGATCACCTTCTACCTTCCTTTGATTCCATCTCTCATTGAGGAGACTCTCCCCTATGGCCGATAGCCGGGGAAATCATGGTGATTTTCAGCATGATCGGTCCTTTGTTCTCATGGGAGCCAGAGGGCTTTGGCATTGGTATATTCACCTCTCCCCATATGTACGTGGGGTCAGGAATAACTGGTGACCAAACGAGCTCTCAGGCGTATGGTCACTTTTAGGCTAATCCTAAGTCTCAGCTCTGAGAGCATGTGTGACCTGATGTATTTTGAAGAGCAGCTCAGGAGTTAGGTAATGCATTCTATACTTAGGGGGTGCAAATTTACCCACTTCATTTTAAATTTGACTTCATTTAATGGGGTCCATCTGACCGCCACATTCCCAGTCCCAGCTTGAGTAAAAAAGGATACATAGAAAATTTTAAGTGAAATCCTGGGGCAGAAACATGTACAACGAACCTTGATGGCTCACATTATTCCATCTGTAGGGTAGGCATTCTATTTGCCACCAATGGCACAGGACTCTGTGTTAGTGTTGAGCAAAGCAAAGTATTCAAAGAGGAATTCGGTCCAAAGTTTAGGAAAACTTCGATTCACAACAAATCCAAATTTCCTCACACTTTTAGGTTTTTCACCTGACCTAGTGGGCAGGGCTTGCTCTGATTGGCTCAGGCTTGGTAAGCCATTGACGCATCACTTCTGCTGCGACTGCTGAGACGAGCAGAAGCACTGTGTGTGAAGTTCTGAGACTCTGAGACCTGTTTTGTGAAAATTGGGGTATAATTGTTCTGGGAATCCATATTACACATATCAGGGATACTGCAGGGCAAGTGCAGGGCCAGTTCAGGGCTAGTAATTAATCAGGCAGGGAGAGAGAGACAGGGAGAGATAGGGAGAGACAGGGAGATACAGGGACAAAGACCAGCTGCAGGGCCCCAGGGTGAAGTGAAAAATGTCTGGAATGGATAAGCAAAAGGGGTGCAGTTCCCAACCAGACCTTGAGCTCTAAAAAAAAGGAGAAGGTGGCACAGGGCAGAACTGCCAAAGGACCTGTAGCCGGAGCATCTACTAGGAGTATTCGCAATACTTGGACATTGTTCCACCAGGCTAACCGACCAAGGCGCAAAATTGTAGTGGAGGAGAAAGTAGATGAGGTAGTGGAATGGATGGCACGCTCATCTCAGTCTCAGCCGGATGATCTGCTGTCATCTGCTGATACAGTATCCCTATGAAGCCAGAGGTCAGACTCAGAGCATTCCTCCTGCTCCACCATTCCTCTCCAGCAAAGCCCGTCATTTTCGTACGCACTTTGTACACCTATGCGTACGTGTTCAAAGAGGTTGCGTACCTTTTTACCTGAACGTTCGTTATTAGTGTGCGAATGTTCGCTAAAAGCCATATAATTACGTATATTTTGTACGCAAATTCAACGAATCTATTCGTCGAATATACGAATCTTAGGAAAAGTTTGGCGAATGTTCGGCGAATAAAATTTTGCATGATTCGCTCATCTCTACCTGTGATGTCACAGTCCTCATCTCATGTGGTCTCCACCATTGTCCTGTAAGCTGAGCATAAAGAGAGACGTAGCAAGTACTCATGTGCTAGGGGCAGTGTTGCTGAAAACAATTAATAGATGAATATTGGAGAGGGAGAGTGCAGGGAGACTTATTCTGCCCCAGTTTTATTTATTTATTCCTACATTTACTTATTCCTACATCAGCCATAAACTAAGATATTTAATTCAGTACCAATAAGATGGAAGCCTTTATTATTCCAGTGCCAGCCAATACATCCAATCTTCACCCTTTAGGGGGACCAGGTCTTAATGATGACCATACTCATCTTTTGCTGTCTTTACTTCTTCCAAATCATCCTTTGCGATCTTCATGTCCTCGAAAAGTCAGCAAGATGCATTGAGAGGGGGAGCTGGATGTTGTTTCTGATGACATATTCATCAGTATTAGATGATGTGGAAAAGGAGGAAAAGCAGATGGCAGAAGAAGGGCTCCCACCTGTAGGGCAGGAGAGCGCTGGAATTGGAGAAGTACAACCCCTGTTTAAAGGTGCATTAAAGGTGCCATGCGGCCATTACCAATGTAGTAGAACTATGCATTGCAGTCTTCATTATTAAATAAAAGGTAGCTGTGGGCTAATTGACTGTACGGTTCTTCACCACAGCATGGCCGCAGCCCGCCCACAGCACTACCGCTCCGTCTGGCTGTACCCTAGGGCACAGTGGCCTAGGTATACCTGATTTTTTTGCGATTTGTGAATTAAATAATTCGTAACTAATCAAATTTCTTGTGAAATTTCGGCAAAGCTGCGGAATCAAATTTTTTAAAACTTCGGTCATCTCTACTCTGTATGTTTTCATATGAAGTCAGAGACAGGTACGTTATGGCCTCACCGACTATAGGTGCTGTTTTATGGCCATAATATGACTCTGTCAATAGGACCTTTTTGACTTCCAACTCTGTTAAGGAGTTTTATTGCCAGCAGAATGGATTACTGAGTGACCATAGGGTTCACCTATTAATTATCAGCCATGTTTCCATAATGCCTGGATGAAGAACATGATGCTACTTATGAGATGTCGTGATTTATTGCGCTGAGGCTGCTACATGCACAGTGCGGACAGATTTGGAAAACTTCATACTAATGTGTTCAGTTACACATTATCTGCCCCATTACAGAGAATTATGTCACCACAATTATCAGCACAGGGTATCTCGGCTCTCACATTATTACAAGGAGAAATGAATAACTGCTCATTCCCTAATCTGCAAATACTAGCACCACCATATGCTTATGCCAGTCCTCAGTGAATGCATTCTAAAAATGCACAAATAAATCTCCAGAAAAGTTGTTACAACTCATGATAAAATCTGGAAAAGTAAAGTATATGGTGAACCTACACATGTATGTTGCATATATAGCAATATCCTATAGAATTAATTGAGTGACTTTGTAAATGTATTACATTACTTATGTTGTGCTGATCCTGAGTTATGCCCCTTTCACACGAGCGGGAGACTCGCATGTCTCCCGCAACGCATCTACAGGGCTGGACTCGGCACGGACAGGGATCGCAGAGCATTATATGCGATCCCTGTCCGTGCCGAGTCCAGCCCTGTAGATGCGTTGCGGGAGACATGCGAGTCTCCCGCTCGTGTGAAAGGGGCATTATAGTTTGTATTATGCTCCAGAGCTGCAGTCACAATTATGTAGGCTTCACAGCTGAAATCTCCCAGCATTCCATTCTGGCTCAGAGCTTGTTCTGTTGACATGCCATAAGGAAGTGTTCTCGAGGTACTGTACAGTAATATCAGGGGAAACCACCTGTCTAAATGCTTAAAAGAGTTGTCTGAGTTATGAAAAAAAATACAGCACTGTAAATCTCATGGACTACTAAGGCTACTTTCACATTGGCGGCACGGGTGTCCAGCAGGCTCTTCTGGCAGGTGAACAACCTGCTGGATCCGTGCTGCTGCTACTGCATGCCTGCGGCTGGAACTACGGTCTGTCCCCATTCACTAAAATGAGGGCGGGCCGGGGTTCCGGCTCCAGCACGGCAAACATGCCGAGAGGTTGCCAGACTAAAATCACGACATGTTTATGGTACCTTCATTCTCCAGGTCAGTACAATTAAAACGATACCGCACTTGTATTGGTTTTCTAGCATTTTAATACTGAAAAAATTAAATTAAAACCTTGTATAAAATTTTTTCTTTTCATCACCATATTCTGACCCGTATAACTTTTTTTATGTGTACGGAGCTGTTTGAGAGCTCATTTATGTGGGGCAATGTGTACTTTTCAGTGATACCATTTTTAAGTGTGTGACTTTTTGATTACTTTTTATTACATTTTTTGTGAGGAGGTGAAGTGACAAAAAAATGGCAAGTTTGAACTTATATTTTTTTTAAAATATGTTTTAAAACTTTTTTATTACTTTTTTTTTAAAGTCAGCCTAGGTGAACATAACTGGCAATCATTAGATTGCTCATTGTGTTCCGTGATGGTTATATAGCCATAATGGAACACACCATTTACTATATACCAAATGGTCCCTGCTGGCCTATATTGGTATATTCCAGTAATAGCTATTGGAGCCTGCTTGAGGCTCTGGGCTATTACTGTAATGTAACAGCTTCCCCGATCTCAGCCGGGGAATGCTGTTACGGGCGTAAGGCTCCCACCTCTGCACTGCTCAGATGGCTCAGGTGGTCACATTTGATCATGGCATCTGAGTGGTTAAATGTATGTGATCAGCCTTAGGGTCCATTCACACATCTGCAAGTGTTTTGCTGTCCTCAAATTGCGGATCCGCAAAACACGGATACCGGCCATGTGCGTTCCACATTTTGCGGACCGCACATGGCCGGCCCTGTGATAGAAATGCCTATTGTCCGCAGCAACGGACAAGAATAGGACATTCTCTATCTTTTTTGTGGGCCGCGGAATGGAACTACGGATGCGGACAACACACAATGTGCTGTCTGCATCTTTTGCGGCCATGTTGAAATGAATGGGTCTGCACTAGAGATGAGCGAACGTGCTCGAAACGAGCACTGTACCGCTCGGCTCCCCTGCGCTCGCATGAGCGTAGGCAGCTGCTTCCGTCCTCCTCAGGAGGACGGAAGTGGCTGCCTGCGCCCATGCGAGTGCAGGGGAGCCGAGCGGTACAGTGCTCGTTTCGAGCACGTTCGCTCATCTCTAGTCTGCACTCTTTCCGCCAAATTTCAGAACGGAAGTATGAATGGATCCTTAGGCCTTTTCTATTCATGTAATATTGCATTTATGATACCAAAACACTAATAAGGGGATTCTAATACACTGTTAACACTTTCAATAGAGGGGAGTCACTAATTTGGAACTTCCATCGAATAGTCGGAGTAACAAAGAGTATATATTCCTCTGAAAGACCAGGTATGTTGGTCCTTTCAGTAGACAGCCCTCTGATTTATATAATGCTTCATTTATCCTGTGGAGGCACCACAGAAGGACTGAACTGTTCCTTTGCAGATTACAGCTGATCCCTGGAGGTTTAAAGGGGTTCTCCAGGAATCGTGATTTTTAAGGAAGTACCTGCCTCCGTAAACAGAAGAGTTATACTTACTTGCTCCCTTCTACTCTGGTCCTCTGTGATGCCTCCGCTATGTCCATGGCTTGTTTTCTTCCAGGGCTGCATAGGCATGGTCACTTACTCTACTGCAGCCAATAACTGGCTTCAGCCCTGATGTGACCAGAAACAGCACATCACTGCATAAGCCAATCATTGGTTGCAGCAGTGCATGTGACCATGACCAAGCAGCACCAGAAGAAAACAAGCCTGGGACCTGAGTATGGACACAGCAGAGACATTGTGGAGAATCTTCTGTTTACGGAGGCAAGCTATGGGCACTTGCTAAAAAATCAGTATTCCTGGAAAACCTCTTTAAGCAGCAGGATCCCTATGATCCGCTTTTTTCCCCAGAGACTTTTCTAACAAATAAAGGAATCCTACCAGTGCTTGTTTTTTTTTTCTTTTTTTCTTTACTTATGCTCTATGTACAATTATTAAATAGAAAAACATAACCTCCCCCATCTTGTCTTAGCGTCCTTATTTTTACCCGGTAAAGAATAATCATTATACACGGGAAATTGATCCCACATTGTGCCTCAGGGCCTCCTTTGACTATTATGCCTTTTTTCTCCACATATAAAGCTGCTGCCTGCCAGCATCATATTTACAGACTCTTTTACTTGGCAATGTTGTCCTTTTTTAAGTATTTTTTTTCTTTGAAAACCTACAGCAAATATTTGAAAAAAACACAAAAACATTTTTTGCTTCCTAACACCCCATGAGACTCATCTAGTTGGCAGTCTCTGTGGTCTATTAAAAGGCATTTTATTTCCATTCTACCCCTAGGCAGTAATTTATCTGAGTTGTGTTGTACGGTGGTGCGCCTCACTGGTGGGTACTTTGTAAATTCCCATCTTTCATGCATTTGTCTTGCTTCATTCCGCCTTGAAAAAAAACCTTCCTCACATCACAAGTGCGATGGCCCTTTTATGTGTTGTTAAGTCTGGATGTGTCGTACTCCTTAAACAAAGAAGTGATCTGTGCAAAAAAGGAGTTTGACCAAAGGGAAATAAAATATATGTATATAGAAAAACAGTTGTGGGAGGGGGGTCACATCAGGACAGTCACATAACAGGCAAAATAATAAAATAGTAGACACAAGTAAATCAAAATCAAAATGTGTTTTCCTTTCTGGCATCTCACTGTGAAGGTGGTGAGAAGTCCTCCAGATTATTTTATATTTGCTCTGAAAAGCAGGTTCTGAAAAGGTTTCTATGGCGTAGAAGATTAAAGGGGGGGGGTTAAGCAGAATACGTATTTTACTTGTTTGTCTTCTTCTCGGCTCTTAAGAAAATGTTATTAATATTCTTAATGTGCCATATGTATAATGGTTAACTGTAAAATGTATCCATCCATCCATCCATTATCCATCCATTATCAATCTATCTATCTATCTATCTATCTATGTATCTATGAAGCCCACCCTCTTCTAGCTACAGTCCTGATGCTGATGTCTTATGCTGCAAAAAGGCCATTGGGCCTCATGACACCAATGGTCCAGGTACAGCACAAATGCTACCAGACCTCCCAACTTTGTAAATGAACAAAGAGGCACACATTTTGCTGCGCACTACGGCAAATTTTTTCTGCACTAGGCCACACCTCTAACTCTGCCCAAAACATAACTATACACCTAATCCCACCCAGTCCCATTAATGCCCCCAAATGGTAGTTATTCCCCCTTCATGCCACCGCACACATTGTACCCCCTCACGGAATTATGGCCAGCTGTGCCCACAGTAATATGCCCAGTTATGGGCCCCCAGTAATATGCCCAGTTGTGCCCCCCAGTAGTATGCCCACATTGTGCCCCCAGTAACATGCCCACATTGTGTCCCCAGTAATATGCCCGCATTGTGGACCCCAGTAATATGCCCACATTGTGCCCTTCACAGAAAGTAAAAAAAAATAAACACCACATACTTACCTTCTTCCTAGCAGCAGCAGCAGGACATCGGCTGCTCTAGCCTGTGGATGGGGCGGAGCCGAGGCTGACTGCTGGCCTGCCCTGCCACCCGCACAGACCACAGGTAGGGGGAGGGAGGAAGACAATGCCTATAAATAATAATATAGACCACGCACTATACTCCAAAATGTAATGACAAATACTCCTATGACCACATAATAACCAGTATGCGACCAGATGTAACAGGCTGTAAGTGTTACCTTATATTGAAGTCCACTTAGTTCCACCCTGGTGTTCTGTGTCGCTAGGCTGGCCACTGGATAAGGGGTATTCTGTTTGTAGATCGCGCTCCGGCCGGAAGCGCGATCACACTAGAGCAAATGTTTGCAGCTCGCGCTCTCAGCGGAGCAGCTGGTGACGTCACCGTTTAGCTATGGGTATACAGGAGAACCTAAATACCATCCAACATGTTTCGGACAATAATGTTGTCCTTCCTCAGGGAAATAGCTAACTGCTGCTTGCTGTGCCTCCTTTTATTTGCTCACATGGCTTAACCCCTTCCATGCCTTTCTGTGCTCAACTCAGTACTATTGCTATTGTATTTATCTCAGCTTGTGTTACCAGGGACCCCTTATATGTTATTCAAATGCAAACAATTCAATTTCCATATTCAACCCTATTGGTGCTAAAGTGTTTAAATTAAATATCCATCTAGTTTCTGCCTTGGACATTTTTACAATGAAGTCCCCACCTCTCTTATCTCTATTAACCACTTCCACACCACAGAAGCTGGAACCTTAAAATTTTCCCCCATGTCTTTCCTTATAATGTCTCGAAAGGGGATGTCCATCAAATTTCCGTTTAATATTATATATATGCTCCCCTATTCGTTTTTTTAGGCATCTTTTTGTATGGCCTATATATATCTTTTTACAGGGACATGTTACTGCATAGATGACCCCTTTTGTATTGCATGATATAAATCCTTTTATCTTCTGCCTATATGTTTCATCAGTATTGTTAATTTGTTTCTGTATCTTCTTACTTATGCCTTTTTTGTACCCCATGCATTTCTTGCATGGGAAAAAACCTTCCATTTTTTCCCCTTGTATGGATCTCATTATGGCACTTGTGCTCTCTTTGTTTTTATTTATTAGATTCCTCCGTGTTTCCTATATTCTTCGCTCTCCTAAATACAAATTTTGGTTTATCAGGGATTTTTTCTCCTATTATTTTGTCCTCAGTTAATATATTCCAATATTTACAAACTGCTTTTTTGAAAGACATAGCCTGACCATTGTATGGTATGACAATTGAAGGAAATTCATTATCATATCAATTTACTCTATCCTTTTTAATAGTATTTGTTGTTATTACCGTATTGCTTTCATTTTTATCCTTATTTAATAAAATGTGTATTTCAAGCTGGCCTATTTTAATTCTTTGTTCTGTTCATTTTTCACTTCACCCCTTAGATTCAAACCTCTTTTGCATATTGATGACTTCCTTCTCATACTCCTCATTTTTTGTGCAATTTCTCTTGATGCGTAAAAATTGGCTCTTTGGTATATTTTGTAGCCACTGTGGCAGGTGGCAGCTGTCCATAGAGATAAAACTATTAGCATCAGTGGGCTTATTAAAGGTTTTAGTGTATATCTGTTCGTTCTCAATATAAATAGTTAAGTCTAAAAAGTGTATTATTTCCCTGCTGTAATTAAGGGTAAATTCTAGATAAAAATCATTTTTATTTATTTCATTTAAAAATAATTTAAGTTCCTCCTCCCCTTTATCCCAAATAAAAATCACGTCATCAATAAAACGCCGCCATAGGACGAGGCCCGCCCGGAGCCCACCATTAGGATGTATGTGGAGGTGCTCCCACCACCCCACATACAAATTGGCGAACCCCGGTGCGAACCTCGTCCCCATGGCGGTCCCCCACGTCTGGAGGTAAAATTCATCATCATACATAAAATATTTTTTTTCTAAAATAAACATAATGCATTTCCCTAAGAAATCAATTTGAGTTTTTGGCATTTTTCCATCTGCTTCTAGAAAAAACTGAGCTGCACTGCATCCTTTTTTGTTCTCAATAACGGTATACAAGGATTTAACGTCTAGTGTACCTATTATGTAATTATCTTGCCATTTTATTTGATTTAATATCTCTAGTGTATGATTAGTATCTTTCAGATACGTAGGAAGTTTTTGTGCACAGGGCTGTAGATGTTGATCCACGTACCTGGATAGGGAGCTGGTTAAACACCCTATGCCCGATACGATGGGTCTGCCCGGTGGATTTTTTGTACATTTATGTATTTTGGGGTTGTGGTATAGGGTGGCAATTTTGGGGTGTTGTATATTTATAAAATTGGCTTCTTGTTTATTAAGGATCCCTTGATTTCGACCTTCTTGTACTAAATTTTTTAGCTCTTTTTTATATTGTTCTGTCGGATCATTTTTTAGCCTTTTATATGTTTTTTTGTCTCCTAGTATATTTTTAACCTCATTGTGGTATTGCAATTTTTTCAATACCACTATACCTCCCCCCTTATCAGCTGGACGAATAATAATGTCATTGTTGTCTTGCATTGTTATTATTGCGTCTTTTTCTTGCTGCGTAATATTATTTTACATACCGCCAATTTTTTTGGTTGTTTTATTTTTCTGATTTCTTTAGTTATTAAGTTCATAAAGGTATTTAGC